>OZ024741.1:185034989-185042489 GCA_964016885.1 Eledone cirrhosa
ATGTGAGGGTTGAGAGGGAGGAGCTGCCCTGTAATAAATTTCGGCATAGAAGAATGTATCTAGCCTAGCAAAGCAGCTGTAGACTGACGGAAAGAAGCTAGAGAAGGCACCTGTCTTTGGTATTTCAATGTAAAACAGAGTGTATGTGAAATATGTTGCTGCCCCTTCAACATTTTGGGCATGTTATCATGTTTTTCTTTTATCATTATGTACAGTTATTGCTATTTATTTTCTATTTATCGGTGGATTGGAAGAATCTTTAGAGCATTATCTCCCGGTTCATCAAATCTCGAAAGTCGTGGTGGTAAAGTGTGGTTTGGAGATGATTTGACTACCGTGAGTATTAGTTTGAGCGACAATATTTCTGCCCATTGCCAGGGTCAAAAGAATGACATACCCACCAAATCCTAGGGGTCAATCTAATCAACTAACTTTACCCCGCAAATTTCGGCCCGTTATAATGTATGAATTTATCCATCTAATAATGCTTTTATGGTTACTGTTATTTTACTTTTATACTAGATGGTTCTTGATTTTATCCTGTTTTTTTTTACTTTCCATTGTATTTAGTCATTGTAACTGTCCCCCAATTCTTAGGATCTTATACCCAATAACAGAAATAATCATTATTATAGTGGATTGGCATAATCGGTAGAGCGTCAGACACAATGCTTTGCAACATAGAGTTATGGCCCTTTAAAAATTTCAAATTTTACAATGTTTCTTATGCCAACCGGATTTTTACACTTCTAGCTCTGGCAATCGGTTGCTAGATTCCCCAGAAAAAGTAGTTATTGCATTCACCTGTCACCCAAGAGATACGGGAGTTCGATTCCTTGAGGCATCACTGTCAACATTTTTTCGTCTTCTCTATTATATTTTCACAGAAATTATTTATAGTGAGCGACTATTATTACAGCCACACACCATGCTTTGCAACATAGAGTTATGACCTTTTAGGTACTGAGTTCAAACCCCGCCGAGGTTAGCTTTGCTTTTCATCATCCTTACGGGGTCGATAACATAAAGCACTAGTAATGCACTAGGGTCATTGCTGTCCTTGTGCCAAAAAGTAGAATCAATTATTATTTTTGTTCATTTTTATCAGTGTAGCTTTGCTTAATCTTTTGTCAGGCAACATTTCAAACGTCACAGTACCATACAATTTAAGAGACAGCTACTCAGACATGACTTCTTCAACTCTTCTCAGTTACACAAGCAGACAAAGGAATTAATTGGGTTGGTTACTAGAAATAACTATGTCAAATTGCCAGTGTCAAGTGTTATTCAAGCTTTATCTTGAAATCTTCATGAATCTGTAGAATAGATAAGATAAGAAGATTCCAGTGTAGTGATCTTGAAATTGGAATTGCAGTCATTTTTATATATATATATACAGAGAGAGAGAGAGAGGGGGGGGGTGAGAGACAGGGGCAGACAGACAGATAGACACATACATATATAGTTAGATGGATATATAATACATATAAGAATCTAAAACGTCAACATTACTGTTCAGAGATTCAACTTTCGGATCTTTAGGCAGTAATTACAGTATTAAGAAAAATCTACGAATATGCACGTTTGTAAAAAAGTTATCTGATTTGTAAAAAGTTATTTGGACAAAGCGTGTATTTGTGTAGTTATCAACCTATGTGCCAATACACACACTGATGTATATACAGATATGGTTTCCCTGTGTACATATACATACATACACACACACACATACATATGTACATATACATACATACATGCATATATATATATATACATATATATATATATATATATATATATATATATATATATATATATATATATATATATATATATATATATATATATATATAAATATTTATATAAATGAAAATATGAAATTAATGTGAGCAAGAAGCCAACAGTATTTCATAATATATAAGTGACTATAACATCAAAATGGAAAATAATTAACGTAAGATATGGGAAAATAATTCAAACTCAATTTAAAAAAAATAAAGATAAAGATTTTATCCGCAGATTTTTTGAAATCAAGGGAAAAAACCAATAGAGTCTTAACTCAGAATAAAATAAAGTTTAAATACTCATACTTCAATTTGGAAAAACTACAAATGGTCTATATAGTCTTAAAAAGACTATTTCACGAAACTTTTCAGTGGGATTAATCACGGTTGGTGTCGTTCATCAGTAGAGCTCAACACGATAACCAAAATATGCCAGAAAGGGAATTTAAAAGCAGGCTAGTTCACCTCGTGCGGAATTATGAAAATAAACACACATGGAGTATAAATATAAATATATATATATATATATATATATATATAATCAACTACATAACATCAGAGAATATAACGAATCAAAACAGTGATCATCAACTGTTACAAGTTATTAAAAAAGTTGAACTAGCGACGTCTGCGTAGCCTGAAATAAATAAATATGAATAAATATTGCATCTATATATGAAAAATAAACGAAAGAAAAGCAACAACACAGGGACTCTATAAAGTACAATGAATATATATATTAGTTTAACACATGATATAATAGGGAAAGTGTATTACTAGTTCGGACGTTTGTCCTTCATCAGAAGGTAGAATGAGTGATAGAAAACAAGAGAAAGGTAGGGAAGATTGTGCAGAGGGAGAAATGGAGAAGTTATTAAGAGAGAAAGCACTTGCGTGATTATTCAGCCATTACATATTACATATAATTGGTTTCACCGCTCCAAATAATGACGTATTATTTTCGTTTTTTTTTCCGTTCTTTGCCAGGGAACGTTTCCACTAACGAAAGTATCGTCTTCCTGTCTTCCTTCGGTTGTAACGTTTTTTGAAATATTTACTTCTGCGTTCACAGATTGACTTTTTGAGTTTCAGAAGATCCCGTTAAGGGTGAAAGCAGCGATTCTTTGCTTAAACTTTCATCTGTTATTTTAATAAACCTTTGCTCTACGGTTCTTATATATTTGATATATATTTATCCTTTTCGAGCCCTCTTTGGATTTTAGTCTTCAAATTTATTATTATTACTATTATATATATATATATATATATATATATATATATATATATATATATATATATATATATATATATATATATATATATATATATATATATATATGCTCTGTGTGTATCTATCTTTTACACGCTTGAGATGACAACAATTCTAAGTATAGTAGCAGAATGTGACAGAGGTAGAGTTGTATCTACATCGAATCGATCTAAATCTTCAATTGCTTTAATTCCTATCCGTATTATATTGCACGTAATTATACACAAATATAGATATACAACCTGTGCATAGACAAGATAGATTGATTAATAAATGTTTCAGGTATATATTATGAGACTAGTACACATCTATCATTAAATAAGATCACACAGATATACGCGCATGCACACATGCATGTATTCCTATATATACAATTACTTATATATATATATATATATATATATATATATATATATATATATATATATATAAAAACAAATAACGAAACGAAATTAAATTTCGTTTCGTTTGTAACTCACTTTTGTATGACTAACGCTTAAACAATTAAGTTAAAAATGTACATCTACATATGCATACTGAAATACTAGTGTGTATATGAATACACACACGTATACATATGCAGATGTAACAAGTCTTTCACTGGTTGCTTTACTGTGAGCAACCCAGCTATTCTGTATGTAAACACACAGACAAACCGGTTTTTAGAGTCATACTGGTTTTCGAGGAAACACCTTCCCTCTATTCTCCAGAAAGCCAGACAAGGAATATTGAACTAGTTTCGTTGTTGTTACAACTCATCAGCAATATTTACCTATCTACCGGCCTTTCTGGAGAATTGTAAAAGCACATATCGTTATATGCTTTTTCTATGAAAATTGTATATATACATATATATATATATATATATATATATATATATGTATATATACAATTACTTATATATATATATATATATATATATATATATATATATATATATATATATATACAATTACTTATGTATATATATATATATATATATTGGTAAACGGAATAGAAAATGCTGACAAATTGTTCAGAGTTGAAAAATGGTTTAATTAGGAATAAAAGAGTATTAGTGATTGTATGGGTTAGTATTCAGTTGTGGTTTTAAGTTTTTAAGTTTTTACCGGTTGCGCATTTCTAAATGCTTTTCAAAAATAATTTTGAGATAGAGTGTCCGTGCTGTTTGCTCTGATCTGATTAGTTTTGGGAATTCTACCGGTTTTTATGTTAAAAAAGTGGCTCCAGCAAAAATTCTTGGTCAAAACAATTTTGATTGGTTGGTAGAGGTCATGTGGATAAAAAATTGGTTTTGCGCCAAGATTGAGAAATGACTCTTTCACAACAAATATGTGTGTGTGTGTGTGTGTGTGTGTGTGTGTGTGTGTGTGTGTGTGTGTATGTGTGTGTGTGTGTGTGTGTGTGTGTGTGTGTGTGTGTATATGTGTGTGTGTGTGTGTGTGTGTAGTAGTAGTAGTAAGGTGTTCGATGCTGCGACAATGGCCGGCAGCGATGTGTGTCAAATGGCTATTAAAACACGTGTGTGTGTGTGTGTGTGTGTGTGTGTGTGTGTGTGTGTGTGTGTGTGTGTGTGTGTGTGTGTGTGTGTGTGTGTGTGTGTATAGCAGAGTAATTCGATGGTCAGTAAGAATGTGTCTGAAAGCAATGGGGGGTATTTTAGCATGTCAAAAGATATTTTTCAGCTTTTGTCTTATACGGAGAAGTGCGTGTGTGTGTGTGTGTGTGTGTGTGTGTGTATAAGTCTCTTTGTATGTTGATGTACGCGTGTGTATGTGTTTGTGTATATATATATATATGTGTGTGTGTGTGTGTGTGTGTGTGTGTGTGGGTGGACCAGTATTTTTTTCCCCTGGTAAAATGGTGTACATTATTCGATTTTTTCAGTAAAATCGGTTCTCTTAATAGAACATCAAAAATCTTAACAATAAAAGGTGTGAAATGATATTCACTATATATATATACACATACATATATTCACTACATATATATATATATATACATATATACATACATATATATGCACATATATGTTTTTGTATTGCACCATAGAGCATGTGTGTTTACGTGTGTCATTGTGTTTATATGTGGGTAGAGATGTGTGCTGATGTAGGTATGTATGTTGACGTGTGTATGTTGTGGGTTCGTCTTAGGGAGAAGTGTTTAGACGGGGTCGGTATTTGTTAATGAAGTAAGATTCCTTGGTGATGCGCTTTTGAAAAGCATTTAGAAATGCACAACCGGTAAAAACTTAAAAACTTAAAACCACAACTGAATACTAACCCATACAATCACTAATACTCTTTTATTCCTAATTAAACCATTTTTCAACTGTGAACAATTTGTCAGCATTTTCTATTCCGTTTACCAATATATAATAACTTGTGTGTTACACCTCTATTCTTTTAACTATATATATATATATATATATATATATATATATATATATATATTTATATATATATATCATATATATCATTTATTTTGTTTGACCTGTTTAGCTTGATTAGTTTTTTGGGTTAGGTGGTTAATGCCTTCTTAAACACTGTTTCAGTTTGTATGGCGTTTTAACTTATTGTTTAGCTCTAGTTTTTTAACTATTGAGCGCTTGCCAGCATTTCTACGATTTTCCGTTTCGTTTCGCTTTTTCTACCAGCCGAAATACGATTCTCGCTGAATTATATTTATATTTATATATATATATATATATAAATTTGAGTTTGTGTTGGTTGCTTACCGACACCTAGTATGCAGGCTAGAGCACCCAACGAAGTGCGTAGGAGAGTTATCCTTCGGAGTTATTTAAAACAAGAAGTGTTAAAGTTAACTTCGGGTTAAAGTTAACTTCGTTTATTCATATTCGCTGCCATATATATTTCGGTGATAACCATAATTCAACAGTTATGACCTCATCAGGCACCAACACTTGAACAGAAAAAATAGGGAAATATATTGGAGGAATAAAGTTTACCTTGTTAATTCGTTGATATGCCCAGATTCGAAATGTGATATTGTTAATCCAAAGAACTGTTCAAGTTCTAGCTGTAATTATAGTTTTCTAATAAACAACATAAGATAATTATTTCATTTACCAGTGGTTTCTCGAAGACATATATTTATATCTGTCTTCAGGTTTTTATTCGATCTGACGACTGAAGACAGATATAAATATCTGTCTTCAAGAAACCACTGGTAAATGAAATAATTATTTTATGTTGTTTATTACATAACTAATAATCTCTGTAGCCAGAATTATAGTTTTCACCAATATATATATTGCAGTGAATATGAATAAACGAATTTAATTTTAACCTTTTGGCTCACACTTGTTGTTTTATATATATATATAATTGTTTCTACTTTTGGCACAAGACCAGCAATCACCAGTACATTACTGGTACTTTATTTTATCGACCCCGTAAGGATGAAAGGCAAAGTTAACCTCGGCAGGATTTGAACTCAGACTGTAACGGGACGTAACTATGCTGGAAAGCATGGCGTCCAACCCTCTACCGATACTGCCAATTCAATGTATTTAAATTTATATATATATATATATATACATGTGTGTGTGTATGTGTGTGTGTGTGTGTTTGTGTATATATATATATATATATATGGTTGTAGGATTGGTGCCCTAAAATAACGATGTATACATGAATGTATGTATAGGATATTTGGCAATATACCGTATGTTTAATTTAAAACATTTAGAACATCTTACACTATCAGTTTTAAAGTAGTGACTACGTCACTTACTTCTTTTCGGCGAAATAAGGGGGAGAGGCTTACACTCTGTTTCACGCTGGTTGGCGTTCAACAGAGCCACGACTCCCCTGATTCCGCCGAAAATTATAGACGTTGGATACTAATAGAATTCCAGTAATAATCAGGATCTGATTATACAGACTATTGCCGGTCCATGAAAAATTAGGTATTAGGATTGGTGCTCTGAAATAACGATATATACATGAATATATGTATAGGATATTTGGCAATATACCGTATGTTTAATTAAAAACATTTAGAAGACCATACGCTATCAGTTTTAAAGTAGTGACTATGTCACTTATATATATGTGGGGAGGGGGGAGGATTAAATTCATAAAAATATTACGTGAGCTATTCCCATTAAACGCATTTAAAAACCAGACGGAAACACGTTTCTAGAATCATAAATTTTAACCATCTTCCACATAAACTTCTGACAGCTACTCCTAATAAATACACACTACTTACTCTGACAACCACAAACTTACCAGCAAGCAAATTATTTTTTCCCATTTTTTAAAACACTCAAATTAGATCCCACTATACAATTTAAGGAATATATGTGAAATATACATACAAGTACAAAGTCACACAGACATACAATCACAGATTTTCACGCTTATTCACTCTTATGAAAGAGACTCAGACATTTATATGAAAATACCCACAAACACA
>OZ024741.1:185044989-185087489 GCA_964016885.1 Eledone cirrhosa
CGAGGTTGACTTTGCCTTTCATCCTTACGGGGTCGATAAAATAAAGTACCAGTAATGCACTGGGTAATTGCTGGCCTTGTGCCTAAAGTAGAAACATTTATTTTTTGGAGGGAATCAAATCTGAGTTCAAATCCCGCCGAGAATGACTTTGCCTTTCATCCTTACGGGGTCGATAAAATAAAGTACCAGTAATGCACTGGTTAATCGCTGGCTTTGTGCCTAAAGTAGAAACAATTATTTTTTGGAAGGAATCAAATCTGAGTTCAAATCCCGCCGAGAATGACTTTGCCTTTCATCCTTACGGGGTCGATAAAATAAAGTACCAGTAATGCACTGTGTAATTGCTGGATTTGTGCCTAAAGTAGAAACAATTATTTTTTGGAAGGAATCAATTCCAGAATGCCGAGACGAAAATGGATGATTTGGTAAATGGAAAAATGTTTTAAAAAAAACAGCCTGAGTACATTTGCCAGTTACATTTGGAACACGATGCATCAATAGAGGAGGTTTATGCAAATGAGCGCTAGTTAGATGCAGATTTCTTTGACCAGGTGGATCTCTAAGCGGGACCCGAGCTCGATCAGAAGCTGACATAATGCAATCCGTGTACGGTTGGTGTGAACATCTCTCTCTTCTTTTCCTAGATCTGTAGCAGTGAAAGTAGTGCCTACTACGTAAATTGATCGACAGGTGATACATTCAAACGTCGTAAAGTTCAATATGAAGGTGTTCTTTCAGAAGGTGAGATGCTAGCAGATTCTGGTTACTTTAACCTTCCTGTCTAAACGCGGCACGTACAGAGTGAGGCAGTCATTTGTTGATTGAATATCGACATAATTATCGCTGACAGTCACGAGTTCATCAACATATTCATGGTCACTCTTACTAAAATCTAATCTTGCAGTAACAACTGCAATCCAATTATAGATATAATTTAAATGCGTTGAAGAGAGACAACAACATACCGCATACAATCCAATCTCAAAACGTTGCTCATAAGGGGATGTAGTACGCTCTTATTAGGTTCTGCAGCATCTGAGACCCTGTTATGACAGTGTGTGCCACATTCAACAAAATAAGAAACTGATGGAAGGTCGTCTACTGTTGGTAGGCTTGGTGTTGTTGCAGAACCCCTGTAAAAATGAAGATTTGGTCCGCGCAAACTATGCTGTGACTCAAGGCATACTGATTTGGTTAGTTATGTTGACCAAGATCATTTTGAAATCTTCAGAAAAGTGTGATGGTGAATATCTTGGTCACAATATCTTACAAACTAATGAACCGGTACTTACAACACTTATTATCCGTCTTGAAGGAAGAGAGAACTATGGGTATTGACACATTATGGCCAAGTGTATAAACTTGCAGACGGACACCGCCTGCCAAAACCTTATCTTCATTGAAATCCTGGCATGAATCTGTACACAATATGAGAATACGAGTATTGTTACAGCGTCCATGGGAGCCCACGCGCTCGTTCTTCCAGGGCAACAAGTGACGAATATATATACTTCATTGCTAACTCACAGGAAAAGATAATTATTTGCCTACTGTAACGCACAAACATTAAAACCTGTAGAATCGCAAATAATAAACATGCGCATGCTACATCAGCAAAACATAAACGTTGAATATGTCTCTCGGAAGTCTACCGGACACCTGTCAACAATCCTCCAATCGTCAATCGAATAGGACTTGTATCACACTGGTGTTGACTATGGTTACATGGTATGGCCATTGCACTCAGCGAGAAGGCCAATGTATCTCTGTTTTTCTGGGATCACAGGCCTTGAAAAACTCGATTATGACTTAATCCACCATCTGTAATAAATGGTTTATGTACAAGCTAAAACCATATAAGGTATAATAATATAATATAATATAATATATAGGCTGAAAGAATAATATAATATAATATATAGTCTGAAAGAATAATATAATATAATATAATATATAGGCTGAAAGAATAATATAATATAATATAATATATAGGCTGAAAGAATAATATAATATAATATAATATATAGTCTGAAAGAATAATATAATATAATATAATATATAGTCTGAAAGAATAATATAATATAATATAATATATAGGCTGAAAGAATAATATAATATAATATAATATATAGGCTGAAAGAATAATATAATATAATATAATATATAGGCTGAAAGAATAATATAATATAATATAATATATAGTCTGAAAGAATAATATAATATAATATAATATAATATATGATATAATATAACATTCTTAGACTCAAAGAATTATACAATAAATAGGATAAGATATAGTATGACATTCTTAGACTGAAACAAAGATCCTTGTTTATGTGCTGAACGTTCGTGGTAAGAGAGGGGCTAAGCTGGCTACTGATCACCATCTATTTCTCTGCAACCTGAAACTACTTATTGTAAAAACGAAAGAAATATAGCAGGTCCAGCTCTAAATACAGAATAAAGCGCTGGTGGATATGGAAGTCATGATCAGATATGCGAATACAATGGCTTCCAAATTCAGAAACCTCCTTTAGCAAACTGAGGTCGTTGAAATAGTGTGAGAAATGTTCAGCACGACAGTTTATATTGCAGCTATTAAACTCTGCGAGCGAAATCGGCTTGGTGTTGCGCCTGTGGCAGAAGGATCCCTCTGTTCAATCATGAGGTTAAAGATGCCAACTAGGCAAGAATTGGGGCTTACAAATTGTGGCCTGGAAATAAGTCCTCTTTCTTGCATTTGCGGTACAATCAGGCGCGAAAATTCGCAGCAGTGTCTGTGAAGGTGACTTAGTAATATGAAGTCCTCCTCCATATCAGCTATGAGGAACACATTTGGGATTCTGCTACCTTCAGATGCTTCCTTGCGAGGTGGAGAGAATACTTTGCTGATCTAAACCCAAACACAATTGAATTTTCTAATGTACTTGAGTTGCAGCTGGGAGCGATGAATAACTTCTCGGAGACTGAGGTCACAAGAAGAAGAAGAAGAAGAAGAAGAAGAAGAAGAAGAAGAAGAAGAAGAAGAAGAAGAAGAAGAAGAAGAAGATATATATGCATACACACTCAAGAGTAAACGTCCTATCTCTCAGATCAACACCAACAAACTAATGAAATAGCGTCACTTTATTTCGTTCACTCGTTCAGTGTCTCTGAATGTCTAACTTCCATGTATATATTGTGTCGTATCCCCAGTGGAGAGATTTGCAAAGGCCTTTAAGCGGATGTTAGCGAAAGAGAAACGCCTAAAAACACATCAAATCAATGGTGGCCAAGTATATCATGGTCGCACTATGTATGGAGGTAGTTCGGTGACCTAACACGCCAAGCATTTCAACCAGCATAGTTTCGTTGATAAACATAGTACGGCCATTACCGAAAAAATTTGCTATCGTCAGCTCGTCGGGCAACGAAACATGGTTTTACTGTTGAATTTATAAGGCTGCTAATGTATGTGGTGTCCCGAATGAGGGGCTTACCACGAGGTTTTTATAATGCTATAGTGCCATTCGCCATCTTCCCGGTTCAAGCTGCAATGGAATGCCAACTGCTTCCAAGCCGCGCTCAAATTTCTTTCGATAACATGGCAGGTCAAAGAAGGCCATTGGCATTTAAGCGTCATGACAATGAATAAAGCCCGAAAGCATCTGCCATGGACCCGTGTGGCATCTGGCTCACTTTCAGGTCCGGAGACCAAGCCTGGTGGGAAGACAAAAGCTGTCCACCTGGGAACCAGTTGATTGCAGGGGTACACCGTTTAGTCAGGTGCCTATATAGGGTTGGCAGGTAAATAGAAAATTTGCTAGACAATGCCCATATACCTGACACACACACAAACACACATGCATTATATTATTATACATTATTTATAGAGGGTCGGACGTCATGCTTTGACGCATAGAGTTACGGGTCTTGTCATTCTGAGTTCAAATCCCGCCGAGGTTAACTTTGCCTTTCATCCTTATGGGGTCGATAAAATAAAGTACCAGTAATACACTGGGTAATTGTTGGCCTTGTGCCTAAAGTAGAAACAATTATTATACATTGCATATTAACTTGCAATATATCATACATACACAAATATACGCTCACACAAACACAAACACATACACACACACACACATACACACACACACACACACACACACACACACACACACATATATATATATATATATATATATATATATATATATATATAACAAGTAATTATCGCTCTATATGGCTGCACCAAACACATATACACACACCACACATCCACCCATACATACATGCATAGATATATACATGCATACATATACAGATACGTACATGCATTCTTACATACATATATTTAATATGCAGAAATCTGATTGAAGCATCATTCCCAAATCCAACATGATTTGCTTTCTAATCTAATATTTGTTTTTGGAAAGTAAATGTATCGACAGTTAATTCTGCTAATATATTCCACAAGGCATTTCATCCCTTAAGCAAGCACAGCATTTAATCAACGGTATGGTGCCTGTTGTCTATGACTGGCAGCTGGATATCAAAGCATTGATACGTCGGACTGATTGATAAAATGTCTCTTCGCAACAGAGATTTTATTTCTCACGCTTACAACACCGCACCTCCCTTTCACACTGACACGACAGTTAAATCGTTTTTCATATTGGAAGACATAACAATAAATATATAAATGAATAAAATAAGCAAATAGATAAAATAGAAGATATCTCACGAGTATTGAACATGTCTGAGAGATAATGTTATTAATGCCGTATTTGATAAGCCCGCATTACCCCCACCCAGCACAACTCCAGTTTAAACTTGAACCAGCAGATGTATGATCAAAAGGATTCCAGCTGTGATCCTCCCATCTTTTTAGAAGTATCAAGAAAATATTTCACAATATTAACCCCTTACATTTTAAAATATGATGGGGTGTAATTATCTGTAGGAGATTTTGTTGGTATTTCTAGTTGATGGAATGAACACTTTGGCTCACAAAATTGATGCTGTTGTTATTTTTGTATTTGCTTAACCAACGGATCAGATTTGATTCAGCAGACCTTTGATCAAAGCCTTTCCATTTGAAAGACCATCCTATCTTTAAATAAAAATAAGGTTTCTAGGACTACATAATCAATGGTAGTAGTAGCAGTAGTAATAGTAGTAGTAGTAAGAGGAAGAGGAGGGAGGGGAGAAGTGGGGGAGGGGGGATGAAGAGATAGGGTTTCTGGTTTTGTTGCTATTGAGTTTGTAGTGGTGGTGGTATTATTTTTATTCTAATCCTTACCGTAGTAGTTCGAACCCTAACACTAATCTCGTATCAGCTACAGCGATTATTTATCATGGCGTTCTGACCATAACAATTCTGTTTTCCCTGCAGAGGAATCCATTACTAAGTATGTTTCCCCGTATTTAAGAAGCTAGAGCGCAATTTGTGAGAGACCTGACTGATAATAATTGCATGTCAACCAACAACGTAGTAGCTTTTTCGCAGGCAAATTGGTTTTGTATTAATAGATGTGAGACATTTGCTCTGTTAATATTACTGAGGCAACCTACACAAATGTTCATTCTGATTAAAACATTTCGCATATATAGAGAAGAAAGAGCTTGAAGGATAATAATAATAGTTAACTAATGACTGTATGGGGAGTAAATATTAAGTCAGGAAGTTTGGCACACATTGACATATTTATGATCTTCTATTTGATCATTGTCGGAAAATTAATTTGCCATACCATCAAAACTGTGCTCTATCTCTCGTTCTCATATTCACTCACTCTCTCTCTCTTTCTCCATACACTAACATACATTTACACAAAGAGAAACATACGCACGCAAATATACATATTTTGTATATATAGAGAATTTAGTATATCTACTAACATATGCGTACAGATGTACGCTAATGCTAGCAAATACACAGGTTATGTCATAGTACCTAGGTGGTTCAATGCAGGAGGATGCAGAACAATAATATAAAAGACGTAAAATATTTTGTATATATATATATATATGTGTGTGTGTGTGTGTGTGTGTGTGTGTATGTGTGTAGTAGTAGTAGTAGTAGTAGTAGTAGTAGTAGTAGTAGTAGTAGTAGTAGTAGTAGTAGTAGTAGTAGGAGTGTCCAATAAGATCCGAAAATCTATTAAAGATGTTCATCATTTCTTTCAATGCACAGAGAGTTCGTATTTTCTGGCATGTTTGCATAATTCCATATTAGATATAAGTATATGTTTATGCACGCTGGTGCAGTCTCGGTTACAGGTTTGATGTTAGGTTGGGAATTGCTTAACAACCGGATCATATCTGATTCAGCAGACGTTTGATCAAAGCATTTCGACACACACACACACACATACATGTGTGTGTGTATGTGTGTGTGTGTCGAAATGCTTTGATCAAACGTCTGCTGAATCAGATATGATCCGGTTGTTAAGTGATTCCTGATGATTTCTAATGAATGAAACAGTTCTAGTCCTGTAGAATCTCATCTATATTAAAACTTTTATACTCTGCTATGTATTGAGTACCTTACTTACTGTGGTTACCTCCGATTCAACCCGGAATAACGTATATATATATATATATATATATATATATATATATATATTTATTAAAATAACAGATTAAAGTTTAAGCAAAGAATCGCTGCTTTCACCCTTATTCACAATTTTATTATTATTACTATATATATATATATATAGTGTATTCATGAGTGAATAATAATAATTGTTTCTACATTTGGCACAAGGCCAGCAATTACCCAGTACATTACTGGTACTTTATTTTATCGACCCTGTAAGGATGAAAGGCAAAGTTAACCTCGACGGGATTTGAACTCAGACCGTAAAGGGACGTAACTATGCTGGAATATCATAATATTATTAATATTTGGTTTGTTTACAAGTAAACAGCCTCATAAACACCACGTGGAAGATGAACATCCTCATCCTTTTGTACCAGCGCTAGCTGAGAGAAAACAATCGACAGTTGACAATTGTTTCGGAATGTCTTGCTCCTTGTCAACATTGTGTATTCTGCTACCGTCTGGAACTTCTTAGAATATTTAGTATTCTCAAATGATACATCGGCTGAATAGCCTCATAGGAATACAGTTTGTTTTCGCTGTTAACGAGGTGGATACCAAAGTGTATTCGTGAATGAAGTGTATTCGTGAATTGTTTCTACTTTTGGCACAAGGCCAGCAATTACCCAGTACATTACTGGTACTTTATTTTATCGACCCCGTAAGGATGAAAGGCAAAGTTAACCTCGGCGGGATTTGAACTCAGACCGTAAAGGGACGTAACTATGCTGGAAAACATGGCGTCCGACTCTCTACTGATACTGCCAATCCTTTGAATGAACAATAATAATATTATAATCATATCATAATGTTATTAATATTCGGTTTGTTTACAAGTCCAACATATATTTGATTGCGGACATCTGATATATTACGTTCATACCCACGTGCAAATGACACTCCGGGATATGTCCGTATAAATCACTTATTGGCCATCTGCTAATAAGGATGCTACATAATTTACTGTTTGAGATTGTTTTTCATATTTATATAGGTATAAATATTTTAATATTTGTGGCGGTGATAAAGTTGTAGTACATTGGCGGACAAACCTGTGCGCGAAAGTGTTGCATATTTATTTGCCGAGATGGTAGAGGTATAGATTATAAGTACTATACAGAAATTACGCTGGGTGCCGCTCTCACTACGGATACCAGATGAATACGACAGCTGCAGAATGATGAAATCTATCGCCTCTATAAGATAGTGTCAGTGTTAGAGGTTCGTGTTAGTTTCTATGTTGGTGTATTGTTTTGAGATTTGGTGTTGTTATTGAGATACACGGTGTGCCTGTAATAGATTTACTTTTAATTTTTATTTAGTTTTTATTGGTACTAGGTGGACGATTTAGTGAAGGAATATATTTATAGTAGGTGTTGTTTCTTGGTATGTGTCGCAATTTGTCTTGGTGTTGTGTCTTGTTGGATATTTAGGGTGTGTGTAGACACACGTACACACACATGCGCACACACAAATATATATATATACATAAACATATATAATGTATATCTATCTATCTATCAATCAGTCTATCCATCTATCTATCTATACATACATGCATACATACATACATACATACATACATACATACATACATACATACATACATACATACATACATACATACATACATACATACATACATACATACATACATGATGGTTGAACCCTCGATATCAGATATGGCCATTGCACGATATAACATTATTAATAATTATCAATTAATGCGAGCGTACAATGCCTGTGCATGAAGATTTGTTTTAAAGAGAGGAAAGACTGTGCACTGAGCCAATCCCACTCTCTGAGTGACAGTAGCTTTAACCCGAAAAGATCAACATCATCGGTAACTACTGAGCCGCAGGTTGGTTTTATGTCGGAGTTATTCCAGTCTCCTGAGTTGCCTTCTCCTAGAAGAATGCCCTGAAAAAGGCTAGTCATTTAACCGTGCAATCGGGTATACGGCCCGATTATTTCTATGTTCCCACGCATATACATACACATGCACACATGTATATACATAATTACACACTTTTGGATGGCCGTTGACTCTTATGAGTTCTTCCGCCCTTTGTCAGGTTTACTTTTTATCCTGCAGGTTGTCCAAAATTAGCAGGTAAACTTGTAGGGATTGCCGGTTCAGTCGCCGACGACCCAACTATGCGACAGATTGTACTGGGTTACATGTTACCAGTAGCACTCAAGAGTGACCCGACATAAACATACACACATACATACAAACATTCATACATACATACATACATACATCTACGGACCATTGATGAGGAGTTTACAAATCCAGTAACCAAGATACACCTTTATCTTCATACCCATCATTATGGAGCTACGGGTTATATACCAACCCGCTTGGACCAATGTATAACTGAACTTGGATTTGCGGACAAAGAGCGCAGCTTCCTAATTCATAGTCTACAAATGGCTACGATAGCTGGTACCTTCAAAATTTGCAAAACATTCTTGCGATTCAAGGGATGACAATTTCTTTTCTTTTACAACCTTGCCACCAGGAAGATGGCCGGTCAAAAATATACTCGAAATTAAGAGAAAGAGATAACATACATACATACTTACATACATACATACACACACACATACATACACACACATACATACATACATACTTACATACATACATACACACATACATACATACGTACGTACATACATACATACAAAGGATATAGGAATGGAGTTTGGCCAAGATAAATGCTCATAAATGACTGTAAAGCGGGGAAAAACAACAACTTAATCTAGCAACATTGTCATCAATGGCCTAATTGTTTCACCGATATCTGATGAGGACTGCTACTGATACCTGGGGATAGATGAGAACATATCCTATAATGGTATCTGTAATAAAGAACGCGTAACCAGGGAATACTACACCCGGTTAAGAAAGATCTGGTCATCGGAACTCTCTGCGCAAAAAAAAAACAGTGGCTCACAATGTGTTTGCTGTGCCTGTGTCCTAACACCAACGTTTGGAATACTCAATTGGACGATAGACGAAATCTGAGCAGTTGATGTTGGAACTCGAAAAATACTGAACAACACCGGAAACTTCCACATCAACAGTGACATAGACCGCCTTTACTTGAAACGTAAGCAGGGAGGCAGAGGCCTAACATCAGTCCAGACAGCATTTGAATGTCGCATCATATCTCTCCGACAACATCTACGAACCTCGAAGCGTAGGAGCCCGTTTCTCGAGCTAGTCTATCTGCATGAAACAGATAAGATCATGAGAGTTGGGAAAGAACCCCTGGAGAGATATTCCCTGTGTGATAATCAAAAACTCACACCCAGGGAAGTCGCTCAGCTGTATCGCAGTGAATCCATGGATGAAAAACTGTATGCTTATCAGCAAAAAATCATGCATGGATATGTTGCCAGGAAGCTCCAGAGTGAGAGTAATATAGATAAGGAAAGTAGTCTATCTTGGACCAACAACCGCTATATTGGCTCCCACTTTGAAGGATATGCTTTTGCAATCCAGGAACAGGAGGTTAACACGAAATACCTGATTCACAAAAGAGATAAGGATGCAGGCAAAACACCTAGATGTGATAACAAGTACAGACTCTGCAGAATTAACATCGAGGATATCACCCATGTCATCAGCAGCTGTCCAAAGATGTCATCGCGGTACAATCTACCTATGAGGCATGATGTAGTGGCCAAAACATTATACAATGCAGTTCGTAAAAAAGATAGCCCCGATAATAAACACATTACGAGCTACAGCAATGTGGAAGACATCCATGTACATAATATGAAAGAGTACTGGTGGTATGTTCCAGTAAAAACCCCAATAAAATACATGCATAACAGACCAGATATTATGATATGGGAGAGGGAGAAGAAAGCATGCACAGTAGTGGAAATTAGCTGCCCAGCAGATGCCAATATAATATCAAAGATTAGTGAAAAGGAGAATATTTATGCAGAACTAATGAGAAATCTGCAGAGACTCCACCCTGATTACACCTTCAGATTTATGCCTGTGATTATTGGGGCACTGGGATATGTTAGTAACTGCCTCAATACAAATATTGAGAAGCTAGGCTTCACAGGAACAGAAATAACACAACTAGTTAGGAAATTACAAGTACAATCCATTAACGGAACAGTAAAAATATGTAAAACATTCCAAAAATTGTGCATCTAATAACTGCATATACACATGTACAGATGCAAAGCATATATACATGCACACATACAACTCAAAACATACACATCCACACATACATTAACATCCATATCTACACATGCATACATACATATCTACCTAGTTGATGTTGTGTAAATTCCAATGAGAGAGTATTGTGTCTATGTTAGAAACCGACTCTCTCTCTATTGTTAAAACTTTGTGAAATTATAAAACCAGAAGAACATACATACATATATACATATAGAAGTTAAGACTGACGGTTCAGACGAATAATGGTGGAAGCTAAAACTAGAATCCACTACCAAATTAAAATGCTCTCTTCTAGAAATCAGTTGCCCACTTGATCTCGATGTGAATACGCTCTGACTACAGATCATTGATGAGTTTGCAGATCTAGTACTCGAGATCCATGTTCAGATTCATGCCAATTATTATTAGAGCTACAAGTTATATACATATGAACCCATCTAGAATGAAAAGATGAAAGCTTACACAAGGTAGGATGAAAATTTCGCTTTCTTTACAATCTTGCCTCCAGGAAGGTGACCGGTAAGGAATGAACTCAAAATTAAGAGAATGAGAGCATGCATAGATATTCACATACATATATATACATACAAATGTATAGACACAATCAATAAAATAGTACTAAAAATATGGAATGTAGGTTTGTAAAGCTATTTTAATCAATGAAAAAATGTATAAAATGTATGTGTGCATATATGTATATATATATATATATACATATATATATATATACTGAAAGAGAGGGAGAGATAGTGAAAGATATATATATATATACTGAAAGAGAGGGAGAGATAGTGAAAGAGAGATATAGACACAGACACACAGAGGGAATGTGGGGATAGAATATAAGTGAGGGTTATAAGTTAGTTTCCTTTATAAGCCTAGTAACATTTTAGTGAAATGAAATGTCAAAATGTGAGACACGATGCTGAGATCACAAAGATATGTCAAAATGTGATAAAAGTCTCCAGCTTAATTAATTCTCCTTGTATGTAGAGATTATGTTTTTAAGCTAGACTTTAATAATGGCTAGTTAGATCTTTTGATTTTCTATTCATTTTTTTACTTTCTGTTTTATACAAAAATCGTACTGAACTTAATTGTACTGAACTTAATAAAAATAGATATCCATATGATGCCCTCTCTTACGCACATTACACGCATTTACATATATTTATATGGATATATATATATATATATATATATATATATATATATATATATATATATAAGTTGAAAAAAAATGAAAACGAAATTTCATTTCTCACTCTTAGTATGGCACTTACTTAAATGTAAGTATGTATGTATACGTACATACATATATGTATACAGACGTACAGTAGCATGCATATATATACATATATATATATATATATATATATATATATATATATATATATATATATATATATATATATATATACATATACATATATACATACAGGTACACATACATATATGCACGCATCAGTTTATGCCTTAACACCGTATGGCATAAATTCAGGCTGTTCGGTTTGTTGACAAGCAAACGAACAAAGCGGCGTTATAATAAACGTCCGCTAAACTGATGCGTGCATATATGTATGTGTACCTGTATGTATATATGTATATGTATATATATATATATATATATATATATATATGCATGCTACTGTACGTCTGTATACATATATGTATGTACGTATACATACATACTTACATATATATATATATATATATATATATATATATAATTGGAAATTTAGTAAAATCGAATCTCTGGCGGTTTGCAAGCAAATTCGGCCTACTAATATGAAATGATGAGTTAGCAAAGCACTCGATAAGTTAGGTCCTTAGAGTAATAACATACGTTTAAATAGCTTGACAAATCGAACATTGTGGTAGGCAAAATCTAACACACAATAATATACCGAAGTAACGATAGAACTAACAGGTTGGTTTGTTGGTTCACCACTGGATAGAACTAGTCATTCCGTGTGGTCAACCTCGACGTAATATTATGGAGGGTACTCAACGTAATGCAACTCACCCATCTTCGTTTGTGTAGTTGGTGTTGCGCGTACGGAGTTAATTATTATAAAATATAACAGGAGGGTGGACTGGTGTAAATCATTGAAAGATTTATTATACTATGATCATTTCAATGACCGGGTTCAGTATGAATCTGGTGACATCATCAGGTAATTCAAAATATAACGAAGGAATATAACAGATAAAATCCATGGTGCTGAAAATCTATCCGGTGACATCATCAGGTAATTCAGAATATAACGAAGGAATATAACATAAAATCCATGGTGCTGAAAATCTCTGAATTTCAGCACCATGGATTTTATCTGTTATATTCCTTCGTTATATTTTGAATTACCTGATGATGTCACCGGATTCATACTGAATCCGGCCATTGAAATGATCAAAGTATAATAAACCTTTCAAGGATTTACACCACCAGTCCAGCCGCCTGTTATTTTATAATATATATATATATATATAAACGGAAAAAATGAAACGAAATTTCATTTCCCACTCTTAGTACAGGAAAGTATACGTTGCTGACGATATCTAATAAGCTTGAAACTAGTACAGCGTTCCTTTGTCAGTGTTGAACAAACGAGCAAAGATGGTTGCTGGACACTACGGCTTAATACGGGATATTTGTTTACAAACACACCGAGCATTATAATAAATGTTCGGTGAATCCATACGTCCATATATATATGTGTGCATTTATGTATATATATATACATACTACTGTACGTCTGTATACATATATGTATGTACGTGTACATACTTATATTTAAGTAACAGCCGTACTAAGAGTGGGAAATGAAATATCGTTTCATTTTTTCCGTTTATCGTTTTCGGTGCACTCGGCCGATTAACCCACTCGATATGCAAATTGGGCTACTCAGCCGTTAATATGCATAAGGTAAGTATATACGTTCAACAATCTGACAGGAAGGTATACGTTGCTGACGATAGCTAATAAGCTTGAAACTAGTACAGCGTTTCTTTGTCAGTGTTGAACAAACGAGCAACGATGGTTGCTAGACACTACGGCTTAATACGGGATGTTTGTTTACAAACACACCGAGCATTATAATAAATGTTCGGTGAATCCATACGTACATATATACATGTGTGCATGTATGTATATATATATATATATAATACTACTGTACGTCTGTATACATATATGTATGTACGTGTACATACTTATATATATATATAACTGGTGTTGGATGCTTAAAGTGTCCGTATGCGGTAGGCCGTTTGAACACTTGATGCTCACATAGAGCAGAGTATCATATCACAGAAAAAAAAAGAGAATCAGTGATGGAAAATCTGCTTCGTAGAATCAAGACGTATCTGAGGACCTTACGATTTTCAGAGTCAGGTTCGATCATCGCATCGATCGTGCCTCGAGGTGGTCGCCAGAGAAACGATCGTAATATGTCCAATAAATTCCATTCGTCGCAACACTGATTCTCTTTTTTTCTGTGATATATATATATATATACACATATAATTGCATAGATACTTACACACACATACTCTCACGTGCACTCACGTGCATGCACGCTCCTCACTCATAAATGTATATATATATCATATAAACCATATATAAATCATATATATATATATATATGATTTCTCCCGAATGAAACAGTTCTAGTCCTGTAGAAGCCTTTTCTCTCTCTCTCTATATATATATAAAGAGCGAGAGAAAGAGAGACGGTGCTGAGCGGTGGAGGAGAATACGCGTATAATCTAATACAATATTCATGCCATTCGCCGTTGAAGCATGTGCTGTTTTCGGGCAAAATCTGGAACTCTGAAAAATCTGGAAAAGTGGATCTCGCTTTAGGAAGGAACTATGTGAAGTATAGTCGTTGATGCAGCTGGTGTTGCGGGATGTCCTTTGTCGCAACGCTTTCCCCATCTTTGCAGATATAATGATTTAACTGGGATGTAGAATCCGCTAGCATTTAACGTGGAAATTATAAGACGGCCATTTTTAAAACAATGGGCAGAGAGCCGAAAGAAATATTGCAAGTAAATCTATTTAATCTTCTAATGGCTTTGCCATTTCGATTGTATCACAGTAAAGATCCACTATCTCACTACTCAATTATTTGTCTTTTGTATTCAATGTATATGTACCAATAAAATTGGCAGTTTTATTTTGAACTTATATTCTTTTATTGGTTTCAGCCATTCAAGTATGGCCATTTTCGGACACAGCTCTTAAATACACATTCTATTAATTTGAACTAAGCGGATATATGTTATCATCCTAAAGAGATTAAATGGCTAACTTGAGCTGAGTAGGACTTGAAAGTCAGCGACTCCTCCGCCATATTATATGGTTTTCTTTCACATTTCTCTAAGCATATTGGCCGGGAACATTTTGCAATACCCTCACACGAGCTTCTTCCACACCTAGGAGGAAGGGAACACGCGATCTTCTTACAACACAGCTTAGAGCTATTGTTACATTATTAAAACATACATACACACACACATATATATTCTAGGGCGGGTAAAATTCCCGAGATCCATGGACGAGTTCTCTCCAGCGGTCTCTGTCCCTCATTATCGCTTCCATGTACTGCGTCTCCAACAGACCAGTGTCTGTCCTTAGGGCATCAACATACGTTAATATTGGTCTTCCTCTTCTAGTGTGTCGATGTAGGGGCTCCCACAGGAGCATTGAGTGCAATGTCAACTCTGAATGTCGGTGAGCATGTCCAGCTAACCTCAATCTCCTCTGTGTCACTTTTATACATTGGCTCCCTACCTTTTTATCATCGTAGTGGACTATTGTATGCGCCTTACACTGGAGAAACACCTGGACTCTGGCTTTACTGTAGCACCGGCTCAGAGAGGGAGAGTTAAAGCGAAAAAGATATCGGATGTTGAATTTGCCGACGACATAGTTTTGGTGACAAATACAGTGAAGGAGGCAGAGTATTTGATGCAGGAGGTTGAGACTGTGTCGATGAGTGTGGGGCTAAGAATGAATGAGACTAAAACAAAATATCTGGTAGAGAATGTTGAGAAGCCAGAGGGGATCACTAATGTAGGCGGGAAGCCGCTAGAATTGGTTGAGTACTTCCTGTATTTGGGAGCAAAGATTGGGAATACGGAAGATGATGTGGTTGAGAGGAAGAGCAAAGCCTGGCCGGCGTGCCACAGCTTGAGATCGGTGTGGAAGTCGGACCTTCGTAAAGACCTGAAAATTTGCCTCTTCATCGCTGTAGTGGAGACTGTACTATTGTACGGGTTTGAGACTTGGACACGGACCAAGAAACTCACTCAGATGGTGGATGGGTGCTACATGAGAATGCTGAGGATGGCTCTGAACACACACACACACACACACACATATATATATATATATATATATATATATGAGAATGCGTGTGTGTGTGTGTGTGTATAAGAGAGAGAGATAGAGAGAGTGAGAGGGAGAGAGAGAGAGACATATATATATATATATATATATATATATATATATATATATATATATAGAGAGAGAGAGAGAGAGAGAGAGAGAGAGAAAACTAACAATTGTAGCCAGTACTTGACTGGCTCTCTATTTATCATTTGCAGATAAGGCGATGAAAGGCAAGTTTTACCGACAACAAGATATGAACTCAAAAGTACTTTTTTCGAGACTCTACTGTTTCCAATAATCAAACCTCTTTCATCGTAAACAAAATCCACGAAGGTATTTTTTTCTGATTTTCTACCGATTCTGTCATCCCCCATATCCTTTACTTTTGATGCATATTTTTACATTCCTCCTCTATTTACATAAGATTTAATGTTTGAAATGAGATTTCTGAAAATCTTTAATGTTAGTTTTAGAAATAATGCTGCATTATTGAATGGAAGTTTGAAACTGCCGCTGTTTACATCTGGGCATTTAACAGACACCAGACATGTCAATGCATAGAACAAGAGGTTCTTCTTTAGCCTCTTGGTTAATGCTGCGGATTACTTCACTCATGACTATATGAACAACAAGGACAACAATACAGATAATAATAACAAGAAAAACAGCATCTACGACAATAAAGATTTTAACAAAAGTGACTGCTCTAAAGAGAAACAATCACATCAACAAGCACATCAACAACAAAAACAGCAACAACAATTCTGTATTTCATTTGGATTGAGGATAATGGGATTCACAATGATCAGAATGATGATGATAATAATTGTGATGTTAAAGATTAAGATGAAAGTGATTGTAATAATAACACTACTGCTACTACTGCTACTACTACTACTACTACTACTACTACTACTACTACTACTACTACTACTACTACAGCTGCTGCTGTTACTACTACTACTACTACTACTACTACTACTACTACTACTACTACTACTACTACTACTACTACTACTAAGAGTAATACCAATAATGGTTTCTTATATAGGCACAAGGCCAGCAATTTTGGGGGAGGGGAAAGTCGATTAAATCGACCCCAGTGCATTACTGGTACTTTATTTTATCGACCCCAAAAGGATGACAGGCAAAAATAACCTCGGTGAGATTTGTACTCAGATCGTAAAGTGGGGTAAGCCTATGCCATAAAGCATATTGTCCGACGCTCTACCGATGTTGCCAATCTACTAATAACGATAATAATTGTTTCTACTTTAGGCACAAGGCCAGCAATTACCCCAGTGCATTACTGGTACTTTATTTTATCGACCTCGTAAGGATGAAAGGCAAAGTTAACCTCGGCGGGATTTGAACGCAGAATGGCAAGGGCCGCTACTCTATGCGTCAAAGCATGGCGTCCGACCCTCTACCGATAATACTAATAACGATATTTACTCTACTAATAACGATAATAATGATAATATTCTATACAAAGAGAAAGAGGTCACAACATTAGGGAGTTAAAAGTATTACAACCAACCGCAGTAATTAGAGCCACTTATTCTATAAAGCCTAAGGAAAGATGAAAGGTATAGTTGACTGCTCTGTGTGCTTCGAACTCATGAGAGGACATATATAATTGTATTAATTGACAATACAAATTAATTAATTAAATCTTAAATTAAATACAAATAAAATGTATTTGAAGACATTTTCTCATAATAGAATGATTTCTTTTTGTGTTCTTTTTTATGATGATTTTTTATGCTACTGCTCTGGCTGCTCACTATAAGCCCAACTGTGCCACCAGACCTAGGATCAAAGTCGTTTCAGATGTGCATAGTGCACAATGTGTGTGCTATCTCTCTCTCTCTCTCTCTCTCTCTCTCTCTCTCTCTCTCTCTCTCTCTCTCTCTCTGTATATATATATATATATATATATAGGAACGAGTAGGACCCCGACGGCTGAGCTCAAGCCGTTTCGACGGCTAATTCTGGACTGAATTAGCCGTCGAAACGGCTTGAGCTCAGCCGTCGGGGTCCTACTCGTTCCTATTACACACTCTACTACCCTAAGTATTGAGTACTTTGGTGCGTTATGGTCCACCTGGTTCTTTACTACATTTCCTTCGTTATATATATATATATATATATATATATATAACTATCTATCTATCTATCTATCTATCTATCTATCTATCTATCTATCTATCTATCTATCTATAGCTGATAGTAGACGTGTGTTACTTTGGCTGCAGGCTTTTGGATTTGTATTACGTTTTTGACTGTGAGTTTGTTTTTCATTTGCTTTATTTGTGTGACCTAACCTTCCGCCTGGACTTGCAGACGGGTGTAAAAACGACTTTGAAAAATTTGTATACCAACTTACAATAATGGACACCATACATGAAAACACAACTGCAACGCTCCCCCCCCCCCCCCCCTTCCTCCCCCCCCACACACAGAAAGTGGTAAAGAGCAACAAGTAACTCAACCTACTGAAGATTCCCTTCTCTCGCTTTCGCATGCGAGTATGGAAGTGGATTTGGCGAACAATTCTAAAAACTTGGGTAATAACCCAAACAATGGAAACACCAAATTGAAAGAATGTATAAATTACACTGACACCAACAACACCAACACAAATAATAAAGAAAATAACACAAACACACAAAAGCGAAAACAGCAGCAACAATGACAAAGAAAACAACATATATGTGAACTCAAAACCCGAAAAAATGGGTGAAAACCAAAAAAACTGTACCGCAAACGACAACAACCAAAACGCAAAGACCCAACAAAACAGGAACAATAGCAACGAAACACACAAAAAAAGACCCACTACACGAATATCCTTTGCCCAGGTCGTTAAGGAGACCGAAACTTTCACCCCAGTTGACATCAGTAATGCAGAGGAATTGCTAAAAGAGGGGAGAAAACAGGTGAGCTTTGGTGAAAACGGTGAATTCACCATAATCTCCCCTAAGGATATTAAAAGAGACACGGTTCTAAGGACAATTAATTTTAGAACTATATCAAATGCGTCGAAAAAACCAGCTCGATTATCACATAGCGAAATTGAGCTGGGAGTCCGGAGGTGGGAGTGGGGTTGTCGTTCTGCTGCAAAAACATCTGGGTCTTGCCGCACAGACGGTACACCTGGACCCGGAGGGTCGACTGGTGGTTTTAGACGTTGGCTGTGGTGAAGGCGGAGCTTTTAGGCTGGTCGCCGCCTACGCCCCTTTTGGGTCAGCGCGGCCGGATTTCTTCCAACATCTGGAGACTTTTCTAGGGACGTCCCGCTCCTTGCTTTTAGTAGGGGGACTAGAATGGTATCCTAGATGAACGTTGGGAATATATAGGGGCATGTCCTGTTAGAGGGGGTTGTAACAGCCTCAAGGGGTTAATCGGCCGATTCGATCTGGCCGATAGACATCCACTAGATTTTGCGACTGTGCCAACCTGGACTTGGTCAAACCGCAGCCGTCAATCTAGATCGTACCTAGATAGTTTCTTAGTTAGAAATAAGGATAGGGACTTTTTAAGTTGTCCAGAATTGCTCATGGTTGGCTATTCAGACCACAAGTTAGTGACCTCCATGGTCAACCTTGATAGAACGCATAGACAGGGACCCGGTTACTGGAAGCTCAACTTGTCCTTACCGGCAAGTAAAGCTTAGAGGGACCGGATTAGTACTTCAGTTAAGGAGCGGTTGACGGGCGCCATCCTCAACAGCAGGTGGTGGGGCTCTCTCAAAAGAGAGATTAGAGTAGCTTAAATAGGAGTTAGAAAGGAGTTAGCTTCAGATAGAAATAGGAAGGAAAGAGAGTTGGTAGATAGTGTAGAAGAGGCAATTAGTAGCGGCGACGTAGCCAGAGTGCTAGCGTCAAGAACGGCCTTGGACCAGTTCTGCGACGCGAAACACGAAGGCTGCGTTGTCCGAAGGAAAATACCTGCTCTGGGAAACGAGGGGACCAAAGCTGTTAGCTGGGCCCGCGTGACAGCAGCCAAAAGTGTGGATTAGATCCAGTATCCGGTCTTTGCGAGACCAGGATGGACGGGTGATCCTTGAACCTAAGCAGATGTGCGAGGTCTTTCAAAGGCACTTTGCCCGATTGTTCGGAAGGGGCGAGGAGGCGAAAATCCTGCGAGAGGCCAATCTCATCTGCTGAAATAGGGGACGTGCTGAGCCAATGCGGCAGACGCAAATCTCCGGACCTCGATGGTCTTCCATACGAACTGTATTTAAGTATGCCGGGCTTGTTCTTCGATCTTCTCGAGGCGGTCTACTGCATCTGACAACAGAACGGGAGAAGTCCCTGTTCTGTGACCAAGGGCGTAATCTCGCTAGTGAGGAAGGACGAGAACAAGGGGATGAAATAAGTAATTTTAGGCCCATAACTCTGCTGAATGCAGAGTTAAAGATTTTGGCCAAGGTGTTAGCAAAGGGGTTGGCGCTTGTCGTGGGCAACCTGGTGGGAGATGCGCAGACATACGCCATCCCGTCCAGGTCCATTCACGACAACCTCCATCTCATGCGATACATCATAGAGAGGGTTGGGAATGAACCCGGCTTTGGTGGGGCCCTGATCAACTTGGATCAATCTAAGGCTTTCGATAGGGTCGACCATCGTTACCTGGATGCGGTGCTAGTGGCGGCAGGTTTCGGGCCCGTTTTCAAGGGCTGGATCACTGCCATGCACAGCAGCCGCATCTGCTCTAGGGTCAAGGTGAACGGCTACTTCGGAGCCGTTCGAAATCACGCGGTCCATCCGACAGGGATGCCCTCTCTCCTCCCTTCTGTATGTATTGGCCCTAGAGCCACTGCTGCGGAAGTTGGAGTTGTTACAGGGCATCCCTTTAGAACCAGGATTGCGGAAAGCGGTGTCGGCCTACGCCGATGACGTGACAGTAATGGTGTCAACCGCCTCGGAAATAGGGGTGATCGGCACCTTACTGGAGGAATACGAAAAGTTTACAGGAGCTAAGCTGAACCGGGACAAGTCAGTCGGTTTGCAACTCGGCGACTGGAGGGGAAAACCGATGGCCTCCAACAGCGTCGTCGGACGTTGGGCGGAGGGACCGGTGAAATTGCTCCGGGTCTGGTTCGGGCCAGACCTCGAGGTGGAGAAGAACTGGGGTGAGGTATCAAACAGGGTGTTTGCGCTGACGCAGAAGTGGGATGAGTGCAAACTATCCATGAAAGGTCAGGCGGAGGTGGCGAACGTTTATATAGCGTCCGTCATCTATTACCGCCTAACCGTCATGCCTTGCCTAAGGGAAACGCTCACCAAAATGGAGCACGCACTCTTCCAATTCCTTTGGAAAAAGCGGGCTCCTTTGTGAGGAGATCCATCTGCTGTCAAATCCCTTCGAAAGGAGGGCTGGGGATGCCGTGGTTGCTGATGCGTAAACACGCATTAAGGCTACGTAACCTCCAGGTATTCCTGACCGGTCAACCGGTGTGGGCCCCGTTTGTGAGGCGAGCCTTTCCGAGACTCGTCTCGCTCACCGAGCTGCAGTCCTGAGTCAAGCAAAGACCGATAAAACTGGGCGCCTGGCACATCGAGTGTGCCCAGGCGCTCACGGCTCTCTGGAGGGCGGACCCGGCTATCGGTGGAGACTCCACCTCGTCATTCTATAGACGGCTCGTGGCTAGTAGGTGCGACGACGCCCTCGGACAAGCCCTAGGCATGGAACAAGACGAACTGGCCAGCCTATTCAGGAGGACATTTGGCCCGGGACCTATGGACAACTTCCAGAGGTCCCTGGCCTGGCAGTGCTACCGAGGGGCGCTGCGCGGTCGAGAAAAGCTCTATAGACACGGGCGACCGGGCAGGGACCCCTCGAAAAAGATCTGTCCCAGATGCGTGCGCGACGAGGAAACCGTTGCGTATGCATTGGTACACTGATCGGGCGTTGCCGATCTGTGGGGCTATGTCGAATGGCTGCTGTCACGGGTGGGACCAATCCGGTTGACCACCGAGTCCATTGTAACGATCAAGCCGCCTCCCCCTTCAAAAATGAAGGAGAGGCGGTCTTCCTCTGTGTAATAGCCATGATGAAAGAGGTGGTATAGTGGACACGTTTGAAAGGGCTGAGGTCGGACACCTTACTCTCCGGCCAACAACTGGTCCTTTTCTTTAAATACCATTTTAAGAGAAGGATCAGAATAGAGAGAGAGGTGCTCTACCCCAGCAGTTTTATGAAAGGTGGGTGAAAGTAGCGAGAATGGCCCCTGTGAATGGGCCTTCTCTCTTTATCAGCCTGTAGGTGGAAAGGTATAAATTCAAAGGAGCACCCTCTCTCTGTTCTCCTAAGGAAAAGGGTTACACACTTCTTCGGGGGTGTGTGTAACCCCCCAAACGCCTCCTCCCTATTGAGGACAGTATTGTTAATTTTATATTTGTTATTTGTTTTTTACTCTTTCCTTTATGTAACCCCCACCTTGTATTTGTCCACTTCTTTTGTGCTCTCGTGGCAAATAAATAGAAACTTATGTATCTATCTATCTATCTATCTATCTATCTATCTATCTATCTATCTAACTATTTATCCATCCAACGTGACCCCTTCGTTTTTATAAGACAGTAGAATAAGCAATTTGAAGTAGATTTGGATGTTAATTATATCGCGGAAACAATGTTACTATGACACAGCGCGTCACTTATTATAGAACTCGAACCCACAATATTTCAAGGCTGAGTATATATTAAGCCCTCAGCGCATTATGTCTTTCTCTTTGCCTATACATTTATTAGACGGTTCTTGTTAGACCCTCTTGTAAAGTGAAGAAGACTTAATGGAAATATCTCATAAGATCGAAACATGTCCATTGATTTCACCAAGTAAGCTAACCAACATGGTCCACACATGATGAATTCTCCATAAAAGCTTAAATCAGACATGGCTATAATAGTTACCACTCTTGTTTGCGGTGTAATGTTCTAGGTTCCAATTGTCAAAGTTTGCTCTCTTCCGAACACTCTTTGATGACTCGGGATACGCAATCTTTGTGTGTCCATCCCACGCTTCCCAGAACAGGTCGCAGGCCCACCATCAGATTTTGCGGCATGAAATGAAGAATGCTGTATATTTTTTCGAACAGGCCTCTCTACTTAAAGCCTGAAGGAGTCCCTTGTTAGTCCGCGGGAAGGACGATGCGGTATGATGCTTTTTCGTACGTCTCACCATATTGGTAGTCTTATTCACACCAGTTACCAATCTGGTGCTTTCACAAAACTGCGAAGACAAGGCTTTCACTCTCCTCGCCATAGCTCCATCACTGGGTTGTAAGAGTTTTCTTGAGAGCTACATATGTCAACAATTGCTCCATTTGTTCCCTAGTAGCTTGCCGCTGTAGATCCAGGACTGCTTCTTCGTCTTATTTATAACGCAAGTAACAATTACATCTGGTGGCCGTATCGCTATTCACCAGCTGCAACAAAGAGCACTGTCAAGAAATATGTTCTACTACTACTACTACTACTACTACTACTACTACTACTACTACTACTACTACTACTGCTACTAAGAGTAATAATAATAATGGTTTCATATATATGTATGTATATATACTAGCTGACGTACCCAGCTTCGCCCGGGTAAACAGATTATAAGAGAAGACAGATAAAAGAGAAAATGACTGTATTGGATGTCTGTCTGGTTACAGTATGAGGCGAGTCTGTGGTGTCTGTGTGATACAAAAAAAAACGGTAAAAAAAATCTTCCATATATACCAGATTTTTCGTTGTACCGTTTGTGCATAGTATACGAACAATTCTGTGTGCTCCCACTTAGAATAGTGACATCTAGGAGATGGTTCATCTTCTGCCTGACTGTAAAACGTGTATCATTGCATAGACGGGGTTGTTATACGTTTCTCAAAAGGATGATGGAATTTCCAATCTTTTATATTATATGTAGATATAGATATAGATAATTAATATAAAAGATGATGCTCAGTCAGTTCGTCTTCAACCATCGCAGCACATCGTCGCTGCTTGGCTCCAGTGTTTCGTTGGCGTTGTTCAGCCAGCTCCTCTTCATTCATGGCGGCACGTCTTCGCCTCTGAAGTTCGGCGTTCCGATGGCGCTGTTCGGCCCGTTTTTCTTCATTCCTGGCTGCACGCCGTCGCCGCTGTAGTTCACTGTTTGATAAAGTCGAATCGCTTTTACTTTCTGTGGTACGCTGCACGCACGCACACACACATAAACATACGCGCACGTACATATACACGCACACAAGGTGATAGTTACAGCGTTCACTTTGCCTCTCTGTTTCTTACTATCCCCTCTCACTCTCTCATTGGCATTATGCATATTAATTGAAGTTTGGCATCGTTGAAGTGGCCGGAGTCGTTTGAAACCTATGAACCAATGATAATCGAGAATTATGACACACGGAATACTGACATTGTTGAAATTAATATATAGATATCTATATCTGTAATCTGAGTTTTTCGAATATTAATAATAACATTCGATTCATGCCAACACAGGAGCAAGAATGAATAGTTCATTCTACTGACATGGCTATAAAATTGAGGCTTGTTTGCATAATTGCAAACGAATCGAATGTTATTATTAATATTCGAAAAACTCAGATTACATTTATTGTATTAAGCCATGTAGAGCGAACATTTTATTTTTTTATATATATCTATAACTCTATCTATCTATATATATATATGTCTGTGTGTGTCAGATTAAAATACAGCCCGAAAAAGAGAGAAATATAGAGAAAGAGGGAATGAGAGAGAAAAGTATTACATATTATTATGTAATAAATATTTTAATCTTTTCTTATTTCTCTAGTAAACAAAAAAAAAAACGTATTATGTCGTCATGTTTCTAAACAACATGGAAGTCAACTCTTCAGTTGAAATAAGTATGTAAATTAATTTATATATTTAGTTTCTTAGATGGATTATGTTTCACTGTTACGGCATATAGTTCAATTTAGAAGTTGGGAAACATGTTGTTGGATATTAGCGTGTTGATCCGAAAATGTTCTATATAATCAGCAGAACATTCTGTTTTACGCTGCTATACTTCTATAGGTACCGGTATCGAAACCACGCGAACATCCAGCGGTCGTCTGTATTTCATCCATATTTCCGTCGTCACCACCCATCTCTTTTTATTTATTTTGTATGATCTTAGCCACCTGGGACATTTTTCAAATAGATATGTATTTAAACTTACACCGCCTGCAATCTATGTTGTCTTTTCTCTCTGTTCTTTCTCTGTTTCTTCCTCACATACTCTCTCTCTCTCTCTCTCTCTCACTCTCTTCTTCCGTGTGGTGTGCTTACATATAGGACTTACGTCTTTTACATCTTCCCTTTCGCACCTTACCTTCTGTGCATTAGAAATGCGCAACCGGTAAAACTTAAAACCAAAACTGAATACTAACCAATACTATTACTAATTTTTACATATTCCTAATTAAACTATTTTTCACTGGGAACAATTTGTCAGCATTTTCTTTTCCTTTTACCAATATATCATAACTCGTGTGTTACACCTCTATTCTTTTAAATATATATATATAATTATATAATTATATATATATATATTATTATATATTCGTGTACAGATATTTTTGCATACACAATTAAAAAAATATAGACAAACGTATTTATTTTACGAGACTCGATAAGGATAAATATTTATCGAATATATAAGAACCCTAGAGCAAATCCCGAGCAACGCCGGGCCATTCTGCTAGTAATAACTAAAACACCAACAATATCAATAAAAACACCATCATAAGCATGGGCACAGAAACATCAATAGTAATAATAATTATAATACCAATAATTAAGAATGAAACCCCATTACTAAAAGTACCAAATATGAAATGGAGCTGGATGTCAGAGAAGCCACACCCTTAAAAAATAATTGTTTCTACTTTTGGCACAAGGCCAGCAATTAAATCAGTGTATTACTGGTACTTCATTTTATCGACCTCGTAAGGATGAAAGGCAAAGTTAACCTCGGCGGGATTTGAACTCAGACTATAAAGGGCCGTAACTCTTTTCTGCAAAGCATGGCGTCCGACACTCTGCCGATACTGCTAATCTAAATACCGGTCACCCACAACTTGTACGAAATTTCTAAAGTAGAAAGCAAAACATGAAGCACATCCTAAAAAGGCATGATGATGCAGGACACTGATGTGAACCAACTAAAGAGCCACTAACTGCTAAGAAAAGTATGACTGAAAGCTGAGATAATAGGTTTGATATTTACTGCACAAGACAAGAATCTAACGATTAGAATATATCCACAACGTAGTATGGAACAAACCAACAATGCTGGTTCTGTGTAAAATACGAAGACACCATCGAATAAATTGTCTCCTGGTGCTTCAACCTGACAGAGTCTGATTATATCAACAGGCGTACAAGCATGCAGGGTACTTAAACTAGGATTATTTCGCTCTTAATATTTAACATCCTGTTGCTTTCAAACTTCCTGCACTATGAAGTATACAGCGGTTATGACATTAAGGCAACTAAGAATGTTGCATCATAGAGTTATAGGCCTTTACATTCTGAGGTCAAACTCTACTTCGGTATTGAGTACTCCTTTCTCTTATTCGTCAACCAAATATTGATATATAAATATATATATCTATATATCTAAAACAGAGAATGTCTATCTGTCTGTCTGTCTGTTTGACTCTCTAAAACTCGAGAACCACCCAACCAATTGTTTTCAAACTTTACACATGTAATACCTATGGTCCTGTGAGTGTATTGAGCGAAAACATATTTCAAATTTTCTCTGACCTAGGGACCGCATTAGGCGATTTAGCAATCTCTCAATCTTTTCCTTAGTCTGTCCTTTTAGATAGATACATAGTTATAACGTCGCGGCCTTATAATATCTGTCTGTATGTCTGGTTGTCTGCATTACGACACTATGACGCTATATCTGTGTGTGTATATATGTATATATAGTGTGTGTATATATATATAGTGTGTAACGTTTTTTGAAATATTTACTTCTGCGTTTACAGATTGATATTTTTTAGTTTCAGAAGACCCCGTTAAGGGTGAAAGCAGAGATTCTTTGCTTAAACTTTAATCTATTATTTATATATATATATATATATATATATATATATATATATAAAGGACGTAAAATAAGAAAATATTTTTTTAAAAAAATTTAAAAAAAATTTTTTTTCTTACTTAAATTTTCACTCCAACTAATTAGTTTCTGCAATGGGATAAAGACAGTTACGTAATCCAACTGTCGAGAATTCATTGCATCATCAGGAAGTCTATTCTCAGTTAAGTCTCCAGGCAATGCGCGGACACTGGCGGCTCATATAAAAATAATAATAATTCGGTAGATCGAACAGCTTGCGAGGACTGGATTCTATGTACCGAAATTCTCACTGCTTCAAGTCAAATGGCCGATTCTAAAGAATCAATCACGTGACACAGAGGCTAGTTAGAAGGAATGGGATGGTAAGATGACTGACGCCTACTAACACCCCAAAAAAAAATTTTTTTTAGAAGTGGTTTTGACAAGTTTGCTCGACAAATCAGTGATTTGGAGATAAATATAGATAATTTAATATATCAACTAACATAAGCGCACAGATGCACGCCCATGCCAGCAAATACACAGGTTATGTCATAGTACCTAGGTGGTTCAATGCAGGAGAATGCAGAACAATAATATAAAGGACGTAAAATAAGAAAATATTTTTTTTAAAAAATTAAAAAAAAATTTTTTTTCTTACTTAAATTTTCACTCCAACTAATTAGTTTCTGCAATGGGATAAAGACAGTTACGTAATCCAACTGTCGAGAATTCATTGCGTCATCAGGAAGTCTATTCTCAGTTAAGTCTCCAGGCAATGCGCGGACACTGGCGGCTCATATAAAAATAATAATAATTCGGTAGATCGAACAGCTTGCGAGGACTGGATTCTATGTACCGAAATTCTCACTGCTTCAAGTCAAATGGCCGATTCTAAAGAATCAATCACGTGACACAGAGGCTAGTTAGAAGGAATGGGATGGTAAGATGACTGACGCCTACTAACACCCCAAAAAAAAATTTTTTTTAGAAGTGGTTTTGACAAGTTTGCTCGACAAATCAGTGATTTGGAGATAAATATAGATAATTTAATATATCAACTAACATAAGCGCACAGATGCACGCCCATGCCAGCAAATACACAGGTTATGTCATAGTACCTAGGTGGTTCAATGCAGGAGAATGCAGAACAATAATATAAAGGACGTAAAATAAGAAAATATTTTTTTAAAAAAATTTAAAAAAAATTTTTTTTCTTACTTAAATTTTCACTCCAACTAATTAGTTTCTGCAATGGGATAAAGACAGTTACGTAAGTAAAAAAAAATTTTTTTTAAATTTTTTTAAAAAAATATTTTCTTATTTTACGTCCTTTATATTATTGTTCTGCATTCTCCTGCATTGAACCACCTAGGTACTATGACATAACCTGTGTATTTGCAGGCATGGGCGTGCATCTGTGCGCTTATGTTAGTTGATATATTAAATTATCTATATTTATCTCCAAATCACTGATTTGTCGAGCAAACTTGTCAAAACCACTTCTAAAAAAAAAAAAAAATTTTTTTTTTGGGGTGTTAGTAGGCGTCAGTCATCTTACCATCCCATTCCTTCTAACTAGCCTCTGTGTCACGTGATTGATTCTTTAGAATCGGCCATTTGACTTGAAGCAGTGAGAATTTCGGTACATAGAATCCAGTCCTCGCAAGCTGTTCGATCTACCGAATTATTATTATTTTTATATGAGCCGCCAGTGTCCGCGCATTGCCTGGAGACTTAACTGAGAATAGACTTCCTGATGACGCAATGAATTCTCGACAGTTGGATTACGTAACTGTCTTTATCCCATTGCAGAAACTAATTAGTTGGAGTGAAAATTTAAGTAAGAAAAAAAATTTTTTTTAAATTTTTTTTAAAAAAATATTTTCTTATTTTACGTCCTTTATATTATTGTTCTGCATTCTCCTGCATTGAACCACCTAGGTACTATGACATAACCTGTGTATTTGCTGGCATGGGCGTGCATCTGTGCGCTTATGTTAGTTGATATATTAAATTATCTATATTTATCTCCAAATCACTGATTTGTCGAGCAAACTTGTCAAAACCACTTCTAAAAAAAATTTTTTTTTGGGGTGTTAGTAGGCGTCAGTCATCTTACCATCCCATTCCTTCTAACTAGCCTCTGTGTCACGTGATTGATTCTTTAGAATCGGCCATTTGACTTGAAGCAGTGAGAATTTCGGTACATAGAATCCAGTCCTCGCAAGCTGTTCGATCTACCGAATTATTATTATTTTTATATGAGCCGCCAGTGTCCGCGCATTGCCTGGAGACTTAACTGAGAATAGACTTCCTGATGACGCAATGAATTCTCGACAGTTGGATTACGTAACTGTCTTTATCCCATTGCAGAAACTAATTAGTTGGAGTGAAAATTTAAGTAAGAAAAAAAATTTTTTTTAAATTTTTTTAAAAAAATATTTTCTTATTTTACGTCCTTTATATTATTGTTCTGCATTCTCCTGCATTGAACCACCTAGGTACTATGACATAACCTGTGTATTTGCTGGCATGGGCGTACATCTGTGCGCTTATGTTAGTTGATATATTAAATTATCTATATTTATCTCCAAATCACTGATTTGTCGAGCAAACTTGTCAAAACCACTTCTAAAAAAAATTTTTTTTGGGGTGTTAGTAGGCGTCAGTCATCTTACCATCCCATTCCTTCTAACTAGCCTCTGTGTCACGTGATTGATTCTTTAGAATCGGCCATTTGACTTGAAGCAGTGAGAATTTCGGTACATAGAATCCAGTCCTCGCAAGCTGTTCGATCTACCGAATTATTATTATTTTTATATGAGCCGCCAGTGTCCGCGCATTGCCTGGAGACTTAACTGAGAATAGACTTCCTGATGACGCAATGAATTCTCGACAGTTGGATTACGTAACTGTCTTTATCCCATTGCAGAAACTAATTAGTTGGAGTGAAAATTTAAGTAAGAAAAAAAATTTTTTTTTAATTTTTTTAAAAAAATATTTTCTTATTTTACGTCCTTTATATTATTGTTCTGCATTCTCCTGCATTGAACCACCTAGGTACTATGACATAACCTGTGTATTTGCTGGCATGGGCGTGCATCTGTGCGCTTATGTTAGTTGATATATTAAATTATATATATATATATATATATATATATATATATATATATATATATATATATATATATATAAATATATATATATATATATACATATATATATATATATATATATATATATATATATATATATATATATAAAATTATATATTCGTGTACAGATATTTTTGCATACACAACGAAATATAAACAAACGTATTGATTTCACGAGGTTTGATAAGGATAAATATATATCATATATATAAGAACCATAGAGCAAATCCTGAGCAAGACCGGTGGATTGGAAGTATCGGTAGAGGGTCGGACGCCATGCTTTCTAGCTTAGTTACGTCCCTTTACGATCTGAGTTCAAATCCCGCCGAGGTTGACTTTGCCTTTCATCCTTACGGGGTCGATAAAATAAAGTACCAGTGAGGCACTGGGTAGTTTCTGGCCTTGTGCCTAAAGTAGAAACAATTATGCTAGTATATATATATATATATAGGAAAAAGTATGACACCGACGGCAGAGCTCAAGCTGTTTCGACGGGGTCATACTTGTTCCTATTACCCACTCTACTACCCTAAGTATTGAGTACTCTGGTGCGTTATGGTCAATCTGGTTCCTTACCACAATTCCTTCGTTATATATATATATATATATATATGTATATAGCTGTCAATCTACTGTGTGTAATATTTATATTACAACACAACGGAAAATACTGTATTTATATATATATATATATACACACACACACACCTATATATTACTCTTTTACTCTTTTACCTGTTTCAGCCATCCGGCTGAGGCCATGCTGGGGCACCGATATATTTGAAAAATATGAAAACATGGCGTGGTTGCAAATGGGTTACATATGAATAAATTTAGTCCTTCATCAGTGATCTTCCAGCCTTCATTGGTATTTCATCGCTTTAAAGACCATATACCTTCGGTTGGTGCGAGCAACGGCTAAAGAAAGTCGTTGGGACACGTAAATAGGGGGAACGAGCGAGACAGTAAACAAACAAGGATGATTAATGCAACGAAAAGTGAGGAAGAAGGAGTCAACTCCCTGAAATCGATGAACATAAGTTCTGTGAAATCGTAGACGGGAGAGAATAAAGACAATCCAACCTGGTCGAAATATGAGTGAGGAAAGAATTTCGCACAGGTCAAACGGGAGGAAGTAGGAGAGGGAGTAGGACAGAGTGAGTGAGTGAAAGTGTGAGGAAGAGGCTAACATGAGAGTAACTGGCAGAGGAGGTAAAAAGAAAGTAAGAGATACAGAGAAAGGGGAAGCAGTAAGAAAGAACCAGACAGGTCACAGCGGAGGAAAATCTATAAATATATGAAAAATATGAAAACATGATGTGCTGCGTGGTTGATGAAATACGAATGAAGGCTGGAAGATCACTGATGAATGACTAAATTTATTCATATATATATATATATATATATATATATATATATATATATATATATATATATATATATATATATATATATATATATATAAATATATATATATATATATAAATATATATATATATAAATATATATATATATATATATATATATATATATATATATATATATATATATATATATATATATATATATATATATATATATATATATGAATATATATATATATTAATATAGAAAAGCTTCTACAGGACTAGATCTGTTTCATTCGCGAGAAATCATCAGGAAGCTCCTGATGATTTCTCACGAAAGGAACAGTTCTAGACCTCTAGAAGCTTTTCTATAGGAAAACATTTATGCTCTGCTATGTATTGAGTACCTTACTTACTGTGGTAACCATGGATTCAACCTGGAATAATTTATATATATATATATATATATATATATATATATATATATATATATATAATAGCTCTGGTTCATCTGAATATATATATGTTATAGCTATATATATATATGTTATAGCTCTGATTCAACTGAATCATTGAGCACTTGCCTCACATCTCGGAGGTTGTTTTCTTTATTTCGTGGGCCGAAATGCGAATCTCGATAATTTATGTTTGTATTTATCTCCAGACTATTGACCAGTTAATTTTCTTGATTTTTTAGTTGATTCTATTCACTGATGAATAGCTTATGTTAATTTTAACCCTTCTGTTGAGAACTCTATTCGATTTGTGATGTTTTCGCATTCTTGCAAAAATATACACAACTGAATTTATTTGCCTGATATAGGGGCTGCCTCCCTTGCCGATCCCCACGCGGAGTCAGCAATAGTCAGTCCTTGTATTAACATTGAACTAAAACCTGTTGAGAAAGTGGCTTCCTTTTTCAATCATCTTACCAGAAGCCTGACATTATTTATGTAAGCGGACGGTATTTGATTTAGGAGCCGCAGAAACCCAAATACTGGATTTTACCAACCTTCCAGGGGTCCAGGTAAATTTTCAATACCCGAATTACTTGATCGTTTTTTTGGCTATGCGAATGATTGTTTAACCATCGTCTCAGTGTGTTTGGCCTTTAACGTTTGTTATAGTTCTGGTTCATCTGAATCATTGAGCACTTGCCTCACATCTCGGAGGTTGTTTTTCGTTATTTCGTGGGCCGAAATGCGAATCTCGATAATTTATGTTTGTATATATATATATATATATATATATATATATATATATATATATATATAATATAAGATCAAAAGATGGTTAAAGGAGTTCAATATATTTTATTATGCGCATTTCAAAAACAAACATCATCAAACAATAATATTTGTGTTTTCATCAGATAAAACAGGAGAACATGATATGAAGGCTAAAAAAAACACTTGTTGATAGTGCAGTTTTAAATCAACATATGAAAAGTGGTTTTAGATTGATGTGTGATATTGGGAAAAATATTTTATTTAGAGAGGGGGGGAGAGAAAAGGATGAAAAGGGAAGGAGATGAGAGGGAGAGATGGGTGATAGAGAGAAAGAGATAGTTTTTATAACAGAGAGGAGATATATTTTATATAGAGGGGTTGAAAACCGTTGGAAGATACTGTATAAATTAAAAATTTTGAAAATTAACGAAGGGAGGATATGTGCGAGGAAAAAATATATTATATTTAGGGAGGGGTGGGGGTGGAAAGGATGAAAAAAAGGGGAGGAGATGAGAGTGAAGGTGGAAAGGGAGAGATGGGTGATAGAGAGAAAGAGATAGTTTTTATAACTGAGAAAAAGATATAATGTTTTAATATAGAGAGGTTGGGAACCGTTGGAAGATAATGTATAAATTAAAGGAATTTGAAAATTAACGAAGGGAAATTATGTATGGAGATAGAGAGAAAAAAATAACGAAGGGAGATTATGTATGGAGATAGAGAGAAAAAAAATAATAATTGTGGGTGAATATTCAGAAGGAGAAATGTAGGAATTTTAAAATTAGCAAAGAGAAAAAGTTTATGTATAGGATTTGAGAAAAATAATGTGAAGTTAGAGTTTTTATATTGAATTCATATGTATTAATAATGAGTTCGTTGATGGGGAGAAAAAAATAATAATAAATTAAGGATGAAATTGAGATTAAAAAGATTTATGATAGAGAGAAAAAATAATAATGATTGCGGATGAATACTCAAAATGTCAAAAACAAATGTTATTGTTTTACGAGGAGATATAATGAGGGTGATGAGTAAACGGGTATTATAGAGTGTATAATGCCCTTTAAAGTAAGGTAGATGGGTATATTTTAAAGAATATATGAGTATATATTAAAAAAAATATATAATAATAAATTAAGGATGAAATTGAGATTAAAAAGATTTATGATAGAGGGAAAAAAAATAATAATGATTGCGGATGAATATTCAAAATGTCAAAAACAAATGTTATTGTTTTACGAGAAGATAGGATGAGGTAAATGAGTAAACGAGTACTATAGAGTGTATAATGCCCTTTAAAGTAAGGTAGATGGGTATATTTTAAAGAGGTGTATGTATATGTGCCTTTGAGAAAAGATTCTAAATTGATAAAGAATTGAATATTAACTGTATACTTTGTGAAAAGTTCTATGGAATTTATGCAGGCAGATGGAAAACAAATCCGAGCGTCTATTTATTATGGATTCTAGGTTAGAGATAATGGTAAATTTTTCATTTAGGCAGAGATTACAGATTTTAGATAGAGAACTGTTCAAGTACGAGGATGCAGAAGAAATCTTTTTCCAAAAGATGTTATATTTAATGTTTTTGTCTTTTAAGGACCATATGAGTTCTGAGAGAGCAGTGTTAGTTCTTTTAAGTTTGTATTTGAAAGATGAATGATGATTATAGAGACGAGCTTTAAAAGAGGTGGAAGTGGAGCCAAAATAGGTGAAGGAGTTGGTGCTAGTTATAATTTTACATTCATAAATTAAGTTTTTATCGAGGCAATGGTTGTTGAGAGGACATTTATTTTTAATGCGGCAGTTGCAATTAGAGAGATTATTAATGAGTGATCTAGTGTTATCTATAGAAGGAATTGGATTGGAGAAGTTGTTTGCGATAGGAATAATAGGAATAATAGTTTCTTGATTTAGAGTTGGATTATGAACATTTAGCGAAGTTGTGTTTGACGTTGCATTTGGGTTTACAGAAGTTAGCCTAGGGTTTACAATGACGTCAGGAGTACTATTATTGTTATTATGAGATTCAATATTGGAAGGAAGAGATTTAGTATTTAATATTTTGTTGTTGTGTTTAGAAATGATGTTGGAAATATTGGAGGATGTAGAATACGAAAATTTAATGGTGTGTTTGTTAAATATTTTACTATAGATATGTGAGGGAGGGAAGCATTTTTCAAATTCCTTTAATTTATACATTATCTTCCAACGGTTCCCAACCTCTCTATATTAAAACATTATATCTTTTTCTCAGTTATAAAAACTATCTCTTTCTCTCTATCACCCATCTCTCCCTTTCCACCTTCACTCTCATCTCCTCCCCTTTTTTTTCATCCTTTCCACCCCCACCCCTCCCTAAATATAATATATTTTTTCCTCGCACATATCCTCCCTTCGTTAATTTTCAAAATTTTTAATTTATACAGTATCTTCCAACGGTTTTCAACCCCTCTATATAAAATATATCTCCTCTCTGTTATAAAAACTATCTCTTTCTCTCTATCACCCATCTCTCCCTCTCATCTCCTTCCCTTTTCATCCTTTTCTCTCCCCCCCCTCTCTAAATAAAATATTTTTCCCAATATCACACATCAATCTAAAACCACTTTTCATATGTTGATTTAAAACTGCACTATCAACAAGTGTTTTTTTTAGCCTTCATATCATGTTCTCCTGTTTTATCTGATGAAAACACAAATATTATTGTTTGATGATGTTTGTTTTTGAAATGCGCATAATAAAATATATTGAACTCCTTTAACCATCTTTTGATCTTATATTATGCATACTCCAGTCCCACAAACTGTAGAGTGCTTCTTATCCGATATCTGCATTGCTTTATTGTACTACAATAAAACTCACCTCCTACATATATATATATATATATATATATGAATATATATATATATTAATATAGAAAAGCTTCTACAGGACTAGATCTGTTTCATTCGCGAGAAATCATCAGGAAGCTCCTGATGATTTCTCACGAAAGGAACAGTTCTAGACCTCTAGAAGCTTTTCTATAGGAAAACATTTATACTCTGCTATGTATTGAGTACCTTACTTACTGTGGTAACCATGGATTCAACCTGGAATAATTTATATATATATATATATATATATATATATATATATATATATATATATATATATAATAGCTCTGGTTCATCTGAATATATATATGTTATAGCTATATATATATATGTTATAGCTCTGATTCAACTGAATCATTGAGCACTTGCCTCACATCTCGGAGGTTGTTTTCTTTATTTCGTGGGCCGAAATGCGAATCTCGATAATTTATGTTTGTATTTATCTCCAGACTATTGACCAGTTAATTTTCTTGATTTTTTAGTTGATTCTATTCACTGATGAATAGCTTATGTTAATTTTAACCCTTCTGTTGAGAACTCTATTCGATTTGTGATGTTTTCGCATTCTTGCAAAAATATACACAACTGAATTTATTTGCCTGATATAGGGGCTGCCTCCCTTGCCGATCCCCACGCGGAGTCAGCAATAGTCAGTCCTTGTATTAACATTGAACTAAAACCTGTTGAGAAAGTGGCTTCCTTTTTCAATCATCTTACCAGAAGCCTGACATTATTTATGTAAGCGGACGGTACTTGATTTAGGAGCCGCAGAAACCCAAATACTGGATTTTACCAACCTTCCAGGGGTCCAGGTAAATTTTCAATACCCGAATTACTTGATCGTATTTTTGGCTATGCGAATGATTGTTTAACCATCGTCTCAGTGTGTTTGGCCTTTAACGTTTGTTATAGTTCTGGTTCATCTGAATCATTGAGCACTTGCCTCACATCTCGGAGGTTGTTTTTCGTTATTTCGTGGGCCGAAATGCGAATCTCGATAATTTATGTTTGTATATATATATATATATATATATATATATATATATATATATATATATATATATATATATATATATTGGTAAACGGAATAGAAAATGCTGACAAATTGTTCACAGTGAAAAATAGTTTAATTAGGAATAAGTGAGAATTAGTAATTGTATTGGTTAGTATTCAGTTTTGGTTTTAAGTTTTACCGGTTGCGCATTTCTAATGTTTGCTCCTATGATCTCTCTCTCTCTATATATATATATATATATATTTATATATATATATATATATATATATATATATATATATATATATATATATATATATATATATATATATATATATATATATATATATATATATATATATATATATATATATAAGTATGTAAACGTACATACATATTGTGTATACAGACGTATAGTAGTATGTATATATATATACCTACATGTACACATATATATATTTCCGTATGGGTTTACCGAAGATTTATTATAATGTTCGGTTTGTTTGAAACAATTGTTACGAGCTGACGATCCGCTAAGGTGAAACAATTGTTCTCGGTATGGTGAACTAACTGTTGTGTAACCACTTCTATATATATAATAGGAAAAAGTATGACCCCGACGGCAAAGCTCAGAAATAGCCGTCGAAACGGCTTGAGTTCTGCCGTCGGGGTCATACTTTTTCCTATTTCCCACTCTACTACCCTAAGTATTGAGTACTCTGGTGCGTTATGGTCCATCTGGTTCCTTACCACAATTCATTTGTTATATATATATATATATATATATATATATATATATGTGTGTGTATGTATAAACGTATATATATATATATATATATATATGCACATATATATGTATATATATATATGTATATATGCATATATGTATATATACATATATATATATATATGCATATATATATATATATATATATATATATATATATATATATATATATATATATATATATATATATATATACATATCTACGCGAAGCGACATGTACATGCATACACGTTTATATCTATGGGTGTTGGTGCACGTGTGTGTGCTCTTGCTACCTCTGACAATTTTAAATTAAAGGAAGGAAATACTTGTGTTTATAAGAACGATGACAGGATAGGAAAATATATATACAAGAAGGGGAAAATGACACCTATAGGAAAGTGAGGAGAAAGAGGTAGTGAAGTCACGATAAAGGAAGTGAGAGAACTGGCAAGACGGATGGATTGTATGTCTACCAGAGAGAGAGAGAGAGAGAGAGAGAGAGAGAGAGAGAGAGAGAGAGAGAGAAAGAGAGAGAGTGAAATATATATATTTATATATATATATGTATATATATATATATATATATATATATATATATATATATATATATATATATATATATATATATATATATATATATATATATAGAGAGAGAGAGAGAGAGAGAGAGAGAGAGAGATTGAAAGAGATACAGAAAGTTATAGAGAGGGAAAGAGAAAGAAGCGCCATTATACAAACACAAGACGCTTGAAAATATATACATACATGCATATACATATACATACATACGTGCGTTCGAGATTACATGCGTACATTTATAGATACATACATACATGCATACATATATACACATATATACATACATATATACATACGTACGGAATTACATACATACATACATACATGTATACATACATACATACATACATACATACATACATACATACATACATACATACATACATACATACATACACACATACATGCACATATTTGTTCTGAAGTGTAATTGTATATCCGGGACAAATTGTTATGTTGTTTAAGAGGAAATGTGGTGTAATCAGTAGTGAGATTTCATAAATAAATGTCCCAGATTTTGACAGGGGGCTTACATCACATAACACACACACACACACATACATATATGCATATATATTTATACACACACACACACACACATATATACATATATATTTATACACACACATACATATATATATTTTTATACACACACACACATATATATATATATATATATATATATATATATATATATATATATATATATATATATATATATGTACATATAAATATATACATATACACATTGAGCTCTGCCGTCGGGGTCATACTTTTTCCTATTATATATATATATATATACACCTTTATATACGAGGTGGGTCAGAAAAGTTCCAGGACTGATGTCACAAAAGATTTATTTCAAACCCAATCTTCACACTAATAGTTTTCTCCTTCAAAGTAATCCCCCTGGAGTCTAATGCACTTTTCCATCCTTTTCTACCACGCTTGCATGCACTCCTGGAAAGATTCTTCCGGGATCCTCCGCAGTTCCGTCGTCACGCCATTTTGATGTCGTCCACGTCTTCAAAACGGGTCCCCTCCGGGTCGTACTCGAAGATCCGTGACTCATCACCGCTGATGACTGTCCCTAGCAAGTCTGGTTCGGTTTCAAGATGCTCGAGGATGTCCTGTCACACTTGCATACGTCGACCCTTCTGGTCATTGTTCAGCAGTTTTGGCACCATCTTCGCGGAGACTTTCCGCATGTCCAAATCTTCAGTGAGAATCTTAAAGACGCTGTCTCGATTCAGGCCCAGCTCATTTGCCATCAGTCGAACAGTCGGCCGACGATCGCTACCCACCATCTGCCTGACGTGCTCAACGTTGACCTCAGTCCTGGTTGTTGAGGGCCTTCCGCTCCTGGGGTCATCTTCCACGTCCTCGCGTCGTTCTTTAAACCTCTTGCACCACTCAAAAACACGTGAGCGTGACATCATCTCATCTCCATACACTTGCTGCAGCAATCCCAGTGCTTCTGATGGAGTTTACCCCAACCGTACCAGACACTTCAAGTTTGTTCGTTGCTCTGTGCTCATTGCTTGACGACCTGAAACAGAGGACATGTATATAAAATTATGAAGAAAAAGTTTGATCGCAACAGAGAACTAAGATTACAGTTACATACTCCAGGGAGATTACTTTGAAGGAGAAAACTCTTAGTGTCAAGTTTGGGTTTGAAATAAATCTTTTGTGACATCAATCCTGGAACTTTTCTGACCCACCTCGTATATCTATATATATATATATATTATTCAGAATATTAATAAATGAAGACATTTAAATAATCAAAATATATGTTTTATTATATATATTTCGAAGGTACTGTGTTGTTTTTTCAGTACGTCCTCGTCAGATAAACTACATGAACTGATGCATGACATACCTCGACGGTCTTGATAGTTCAATTCCAGTATTGGCAGTGATTTATTACAACAAATCTCAACATTTATATACCACAAATAATAAAACTATATTCATTTAGTAATCAATGAACCATATTAATCTTTGGTTATATATATGTATATATATATATATATATATATATATATATATATATATATATATATATATATATATATATATAAATGAAGTATTTCCGTAAGAAAGGTAAATGAAAAGAGAGTGCTCTATGTAGGCTACAGAGCTTTTTAGTTATGTAATAAACAACATAAGATAATTAATTCATTTACCATAAATTCTTTCAGATGATCGAAGGCAGGCGTAAATATCAAACACGTCTGTTTTCGTGAAACTTTTGGTAAATGAATTAATTTTCTCATGTTGTTTATTACATAACTATATATATATATATATATATATATATATGTGTGTGTGTGTGTGTGTACACACACATATTTATATTATATATATATATGTAAGTATATATATATGTATCCTTATTTATGTATATATATGAGTGTCTGTGTGTATGTGCATGTGTTTGTAGATGAATATATGTATACAGGTACAGATACACATGTACCTGCATTATTTGTAATTTGGCAGTAGCGGTAGAGGGTCGGACGCCATGCTTTGACGCATAGAGTTACGGCCCTTGCCATTCTGAGTTCAAATCCCGCGGAGGTTAACTTTGCCTTTCATCCTTACGGGGTCGATAAAATAAAGTACCAGTAATACACTGGGCAATTGCTGGCCTTGTGCCAAAAGTAGAAACAATTATTTGTAATTGCGTGTATGTATATACTAGTATATATCTGTTGTTGTTTCGACATTTTTACTCCTATTTTCTATCTCGTAACTTAGCGATTCAACAACTAGAGGTCAATAGAACTGTAGTCGGTATGTTGGAGTACATCATTGAATGCCGTACCCAATTTTGGCTCCAATCCAACAACTTAAACCACCTATCTGACAAAAACATTATGTGTTTTCTTTGTTTTGAGGTATAAATACACTCATTGCTGAATTCAACCCCGTGTTATCACTGTATATTATTTGATATAACGGGGTGGTGGATTGGCAGTATCAGTTGAGGGTCGGACGCCATGCTTTGCAGCATAGAGTTACGTCCTGTTGTGGTCTGAGATCAAATCCCGCCGAGGTTAACTTTGCCTTTCCCCCTTATGGGGTCTATAAAAGAAAGTACCAATAATGCACTGGGATAATTGCAGGCCTTGTGCCAAAATGTAGAAACAATTATTTGATATACACGTGTAGTATCGTGCATATTACACAGGAATTGTTTCTGAATCAAGGTTTCGATGAATGGAGCTATCGGTTGGTTATACACTAAAGTATATTTAGACGAAATTACTCTCAATAGTGTATATTAAGTATACTAGCTGAAAAACCACACGAAGGGTAGTTTTCTGCTAGCATGTGTAGTGTGCATATTGATATTATACGCAAATATACATGCATGTATATATGATACGTCAAATGTAATCGTAATTAACAATATGCACAGAAATTGAAGAGAGACTGTGTTACACTATCTTCTGTAATCAGTAAATTGATCCTTGATACATATAAAGAAAGCGATATTATATATAAACTGCATTACGGTGAAATGTAATGAAAACGAAAAAGGAGAAAATTAGCGATGGAAATATATGAACGATTATATAGCGTCCGTTATATCGTAACTGGGAGTGTTAACATTTGAAAATTTTAAAAGAAGTTAATCTTAAAATAAACAATCATTATATATAAGAATATTTCTGTTTAGTCAACAGCTACGAAATTTAGTACATAAATTATGTAATATTCATTGATTATCTATTCCAACTTATTTTACTAACGGGGTAAACAGTCCCTTTATTATATTATGATATTTTTATTCATCTTATAGTATGGCATCTTTTGAGATACACATTGATATTGTTACTGAGAAATGTGTTTGCCAATATAATATAAAATATTTTGAAAGAAAATGTGACATTACTAAAAGACAAAAAAAGAAAGTAAATAAATAAACAAAAAAAAACAGAAAAAAACTATTAAACAAACTTGCGTGCACATATATTAACACGTTGAAAATTGTACCTAAAAAAAAATGACAGTTCAAAAAGCAGCCACATTTGTAAACGGAGACTCGAAATTTTCCACATACAAGTGTCGATGAACAATATCTTACAAAGAAGAAAACAATTACAGTTTTGCCAGTGTTCCGAGCCCCAAAAATATATTGAACCGAAGTGAGCTGTGTCAAATAAGATTCTTTGATTAAAAAATTCATCGAGAATGGAGCTAGGATAAACATGGCACACTTTGTAGAAACAATG
>OZ024741.1:185092489-185102489 GCA_964016885.1 Eledone cirrhosa
TGTTCAACACTGACACAGGAACGATGTACTAGTTTCAAGCTTGTTAGCTATCATCAGCACCGTTTACCCATCTGCCAGATAGTTGAACGTTCGAAAGTATATACTTTCCTTATGAAAATTAACGGCTGAGCAGCCTAATTTGCATATTGAGTGAGTTAAATCGGTCAGGCATACCGAAAACGATAAATTGAAACAAAATGAAAACGAAATTTCATTTCTCACTCTTAGTATGGCACTTACTTAAATGTAAGTATGCATGTATACGTACATACATATATGTATACAGACGTACAGTAGCATGCACATATATATATATATATATATATACACATATACATACATATGCATACAGGTACACATACATATATGCACGTATCAGTTTAGCGGCGCTAACGTCGCTTTGTTCGTTTGTAAACAAACTGAACAGCCTGAATTTATGCCATACGGTGTTAAGGCAACCACGTCACCTTTTTGTTCAACACTGACACAGGAACGATGTACTAGTTTCAAGCTTGTTAGCTATCATCAGCACCGTTTACCCATCTGCCAGATAGTTGAACGTTCGAAAGTATATACTTTCCTTATGAAAATTAACGGCTGAGCAGCCTAATTTGCATATTGAGTGAGTTAAATCGGTCAGGCATACCGAAAACGATAAATTGAAACAAAATGAAAACGAAATTTCATTTCTCACTCTTAGTATGGCACTTACTTAAATGTAAGTATGCATGTATACGTACATACATATATGTATACAGACGTACAGTAGCATGCACATATATATATATATATATATACACATATACATACATATGCATACAGGTACACATACATATATGCACGTATCAGTTTAGCGGCGCTAACGTCGCTTTGTTCGTTTGTAAACAAACTGAACAGCCTGAATTTATGCCATACGGTGTTAAGGCAACCACGTCACCTTTTTGTTCAACACTGACACAGGAACGATGTACTAGTTTCAAGCTTGTTAGCTATCATCAGCACCGTTTACCCATCTGCCAGATAGTTGAACGTTCGAAAGTATATACTTTCCTTATGAAAATTAACGGCTGAGCAGCCTAATTTGCATATTGAGTGAGTTAAATCGGTCAGGCATACCGAAAACGATAAATTGAAACAAAATGAAAACGAAATTTCATTTCTCACTCTTAGTATGGCACTTACTTAAATGTAAGTATGCATGTATACGTACATACATATATGTATACAGACGTACAGTAGCATGCACATATATATATATATATATATATACACATATACATACATATGCATACAGGTACACATACATATATGCACGTATCAGTTTAGCGGCGCTAACGTCGCTTTGTTCGTTTGTAAACAAACTGAACAGCCTGAATTTATGCCATACGGTGTTAAGGCAACCACGTCACCTTTTTGTTCAACACTGACACAGGAACGATGTACTAGTTTCAAGCTTGTTAGCTATCATCAGCACCGTTTACCCATCTGCCAGATAGTTGAACGTTCGAAAGTATATACTTTCCTTATGAAAATTAACGGCTGAGCAGCCTAATTTGCATATTGAGTGAGTTAAATCGGTCAGGCATACCGAAAACGATAAATTGAAACAAAATGAAAACGAAATTTCATTTCTCACTCTTAGTATGGCACTTACTTAAATGTAAGTATGCATGTATACGTACATACATATATGTATACAGACGTACAGTAGCATGCACATATATATATATATATATATACACATATACATACATATGCATACAGGTACACATACATATATGCACGTATCAGTTTAGCGGCGCTAACGTCGCTTTGTTCGTTTGTAAACAAACTGAACAGCCTGAATTTATGCCATACGGTGTTAAGGCAACCACGTCACCTTTTTGTTCAACACTGACACAGGAACGATGTACTAGTTTCAAGCTTGTTAGCTATCATCAGCACCGTTTACCCATCTGCCAGATAGTTGAACGTTCGAAAGTATATACTTTCCTTATGAAAATTAACGGCTGAGCAGCCTAATTTGCATATTGAGTGAGTTAAATCGGTCAGGCATACCGAAAACGATAAATTGAAACAAAATGAAAACGAAATTTCATTTCTCACTCTTAGTATGGCACTTACTTAAATGTAAGTATGCATGTATACGTACATACATATATGTATACAGACGTACAGTAGCATGCACATATATATATATATATATACACATATACATACATATGCATACAGGTACACATACATATATGCACGTATCAGTTTAGCGGCGCTAACGTCGCTTTGTTCGTTTGTAAACAAACTGAACAGCCTGAATTTATGCCATACGGTGTTAAGGCAACCACGTCACCTTTTTGTTCAACACTGACACAGGAACGATGTACTAGTTTCAAGCTTGTTAGCTATCATCAGCACCGTTTACCCATCTGCCAGATAGTTGAACGTTCGAAAGTATATACTTTCCTTATGAAAATTAACGGCTGAGCAGCCTAATTTGCATATTGAGTGAGTTAAATCGGTCAGGCATACCGAAAACGATAAATTGAAACAAAATGAAAACGAAATTTCATTTCTCACTCTTAGTATGGCACTTACTTAAATGTAAGTATGCATGTATACGTACATACATATATGTATACAGACGTACAGTAGCATGCACATATATATATATATATATATACACATATACATACATATGCATACAGGTACACATACATATATGCACGTATCAGTTTAGCGGCGCTAACGTCGCTTTGTTCGTTTGTAAACAAACTGAACAGCCTGAATTTATGCCATACGGTGTTAAGGCAACCACGTCACCTTTTTGTTCAACACTGACACAGGAACGATGTACTAGTTTCAAGCTTGTTAGCTATCATCAGCACCGTTTACCCATCTGCCAGATAGTTGAACGTTCGAAAGTATATACTTTCCTTATGAAAATTAACGGCTGAGCAGCCTAATTTGCATATTGAGTGAGTTAAATCGGTCAGGCATACCGAAAACGATAAATTGAAACAAAATAAAAACGAAATTTCATTTCTCACTCTTAGTATGGCACTTACTTAAATGTAAGTATGCATGTATACGTACATACATATATGTATACAGACGTACAGTAGCATGCACATATATATATATATATATATACACATATACATACATATGCATACAGGTACACATACATATATGCACGTATCAGTTTAGCGGCGCTAACGTCGCTTTGTTCGTTTGTAAACAAACTGAACAGCCTGAATTTATGCCATACGGTGTTAAGGCAACCACGTCACCTTTTTGTTCAACACTGACACAGGAACGATGTACTAGTTTCAAGCTTGTTAGCTATCATCAGCACCGTTTACCCATCTGCCAGATAGTTGAACGTTCGAAAGTATATACTTTCCTTATGAAAATTAACGGCTGAGCAGCCTAATTTGCATATTGAGTGAGTTAAATCGGTCAGGCATACCGAAAACGATAAATTGAAACAAAATGAAAACGAAATTTCATTTCTCACTCTTAGTATGGCACTTACTTAAATGTAAGTATGCATGTATACGTACATACATATATGTATACAGACGTACAGTAGCATGCACATATATATATATATATATATACACATATACATACATATGCATACAGGTACACATACATATATGCACGTATCAGTTTAGCGGCGCTAACGTCGCTTTGTTCGTTTGTAAACAAACTGAACAGCCTGAATTTATGCCATACGGTGTTAAGGCAACCACGTCACCTTTTTGTTCAACACTGACACAGGAACGATGTACTAGTTTCAAGCTTGTTAGCTATCATCAGCACCGTTTACCCATCTGCCAGATAGTTGAACGTTCGAAAGTATATACTTTCCTTATGAAAATTAACGGCTGAGCAGCCTAATTTGCATATTGAGTGAGTTAAATCGGTCAGGCATACCGAAAACGATAAATTGAAACAAAATGAAAACGAAATTTCATTTCTCACTCTTAGTATGGCACTTACTTAAATGTAAGTATGCATGTATACGTACATACATATATGTATACAGACGTACAGTAGCATGCACATATATATATATATATACACATATACATACATATGCATACAGGTACACATACATATATGCACGTATAAGTTTAGCGGCGCTAACGTCGCTTTGTTCGTTTGTAAACAAACTGAACAGCCTGAATTTATGCCATACGGTGTTAAGGCAACCACGTCACCTTTTTGTTCAACACTGACACAGGAACGATGTACTAGTTTCAAGCTTGTTAGCTATCATCAGCACCGTTTACCCATCTGCCAGATAGTTGAACGTTCGAAAGTATATACTTTCCTTATGAAAATTAACGGCTGAGCAGCCTAATTTGCATATTGAGTGAGTTAAATCGGTCAGGCATACCGAAAACGATAAATTGAAACAAAATGAAAACGAAATTTCATTTCTCACTCTTAGTATGGCACTTACTTAAATGTAAGTATGCATGTATACGTACATACATATATGTATACAGACGTACAGTAGCATGCACATATATATATATATATACACATATACATACATATGCATACAGGTACACATACATATATGCACGTATAAGTTTAGCGGCGCTAACGTCGCTTTGTTCGTTTGTAAACAAACTGAACAGCCTGAATTTATGCCATACGGTGTTAAGGCAACCACGTCACCTTTTTGTTCAACACTGACACAGGAACGATGTACTAGTTTCAAGCTTGTTAGCTATCATCAGCACCGTTTACCCATCTGCCAGATAGTTGAACGTTCGAAAGTATATACTTTCCTTATGAAAATTAACGGCTGAGCAGCCTAATTTGCATATTGAGTGAGTTAAATCGGTCAGGCATACCGAAAACGATAAATTGAAACAAAATGAAAACGAAATTTCATTTCTCACTCTTAGTATGGCACTTACTTAAATGTAAGTATGCATGTATACGTACATACATATATGTATACAGACGTACAGTAGCATGCACATATATATATATATATACACATATACATACATATGCATACAGGTACACATACATATATGCACGTATAAGTTTAGCGGCGCTAACGTCGCTTTGTTCGTTTGTAAACAAACTGAACAGCCTGAATTTATGCCATACGGTGTTAAGGCAACCACGTCACCTTTTTGTTCAACACTGACACAGGAACGATGTACTAGTTTCAAGCTTGTTAGCTATCATCAGCACCGTTTACCCATCTGCCAGATAGTTGAACGTTCGAAAGTATATACTTTCCTTATGAAAATTAACGGCTGAGCAGCCTAATTTGCATATTGAGTGAGTTAAATCGGTCAGGCATACCGAAAACGATAAATTGAAACAAAATGAAAACGAAATTTCATTTCTCACTCTTAGTATGGCACTTACTTAAATGTAAGTATGCATGTATACGTACATACATATATGTATACAGACGTACAGTAGCATGCACATATATATATATATATATATACACATATACATACATATGCATACAGGTACACATACATATATGCACGTATCAGTTTAGCGGCGCTAACGTCGCTTTGTTCGTTTGTAAACAAACTGAACAGCCTGAATTTATGCCATACGGTGTTAAGGCAACCACGTCACCTTTTTGTTCAACACTGACACAGGAACGATGTACTAGTTTCAAGCTTGTTAGCTATCATCAGCACCGTTTACCCATCTGCCAGATAGTTGAACGTTCGAAAGTATATACTTTCCTTATGAAAATTAACGGCTGAGCAGCCTAATTTGCATATTGAGTGAGTTAAATCGGTCAGGCATACCGAAAACGATAAATTGAAACAAAATGAAAACGAAATTTCATTTCTCACTCTTAGTATGGCACTTACTTAAATGTAAGTATGCATGTATACGTACATACATATATGTATACAGACGTACAGTAGCATGCACATATATATATATATATATATACACATATACATACATATGCATACAGGTACACATACATATATGCACGTATCAGTTTAGCGGCGCTAACGTCGCTTTGTTCGTTTGTAAACAAACTGAACAGCCTGAATTTATGCCATACGGTGTTAAGGCAACCACGTCACCTTTTTGTTCAACACTGACACAGGAACGATGTACTAGTTTCAAGCTTGTTAGCTATCATCAGCACCGTTTACCCATCTGCCAGATAGTTGAACGTTCGAAAGTATATACTTTCCTTATGAAAATTAACGGCTGAGCAGCCTAATTTGCATATTGAGTGAGTTAAATCGGTCAGGCATACCGAAAACGATAAATTGAAACAAAATGAAAACGAAATTTCATTTCTCACTCTTAGTATGGCAGATGGGTAAACGGTGCTGATGATAGCTAACAAGCTTGAAACTAGTACATCGTTCCTGTGTCAGTGTTGAACAAAAAGGTGACGTGGTTGCCTTAACACCGTATGGCATAAATTCAGGCTGTTCAGTTTGTTTACAAACGAACAAAGCGACGTTAGCGCCGCTAAACTGATACGTGCATATATGTATGTGTACCTGTATGCATATGTATGTATATGTGTATTTATATATATATATATATGTGCATGCTACTGTACGTCTGTATACATATATGTATGTACGTATACATGCATACTTACATTTAAGTAAGTGCCATACTAAGAGTGAGAAATGAAATTTCGTTTTCATTTTGTTTCAATTTATCGTTTTCGGTATGCCTGACCGATTTAACTCACTCAATATGCAAATTAGGCTGCTCAGCCGTTAATTTTCATAAGGAAAGTATATACTTTCGAACGTTCAACTATCTGGCAGATGGGTAAACGGTGCTGATGATAGCTAACAAGCTTGAAACTAGTACATCGTTCCTGTGTCAGTGTTGAACAAAAAGGTGACGTGGTTGCCTTAACACCGTATGGCATAAATTCAGGCTGTTCAGTTTGTTTACAAACGAACAAAGCGACGTTAGCGCCGCTAAACTGATACGTGCATATATGTATGTGTACCTGTATGCATATGTATGTATATGTGTATATATATATATATATATATGTGCATGCTACTGTACGTCTGTATACATATATGTATGTACGTATACATGCATACTTACATTTAAGTAAGTGCCATACTAAGAGTGAGAAATGAAATTTCGTTTTCATTTTGTTTCAATTTATCGTTTTCGGTATGCCTGACCGATTTAACTCACTCAATATGCAAATTAGGCTGCTCAGCCGTTAATTTTCATAAGGAAAGTATATACTTTCGAACGTTCAACTATCTGGCAGATGGGTAAACGGTGCTGATGATAGCTAACAAGCTTGAAACTAGTACATCGTTCCTGTGTCAGTGTTGAACAAAAAGGTGACGTGGTTGCCTTAACACCGTATGGCATAAATTCAGGCTGTTCAGTTTGTTTACAAACGAACAAAGCGACGTTAGCGCCGCTAAACTGATACGTGCATATATGTATGTGTACCTGTATGCATATGTATGTATATGTGTATATATATATATATATATATGTGCATGCTACTGTACGTCTGTATACATATATGTATGTACGTATACATGCATACTTACATTTAAGTAAGTGCCATACTAAGAGTGAGAAATGAAATTTCGTTTTCATTTTGTTTCAATTTATCGTTTTCGGTATGCCTGACCGATTTAACTCACTCAATATGCAAATTAGGCTGCTCAGCCGTTAATTTTCATAAGGAAAGTATATACTTTCGAACGTTCAACTATCTGGCAGATGGGTAAACGGTGCTGATGATAGCTAACAAGCTTGAAACTAGTACATCGTTCCTGTGTCAGTGTTGAACAAAAAGGTGACGTGGTTGCCTTAACACCGTATGGCATAAATTCAGGCTGTTCAGTTTGTTTACAAACGAACAAAGCGACGTTAGCGCCGCTAAACTGATACGTGCATATATGTATGTGTACCTGTATGCATATGTATGTATATGTGTATATATATATATATATATATGTGCATGCTACTGTACGTCTGTATACATATATGTATGTACGTATACATGCATACTTACATTTATATATATATATATATATATATATATATATATATATATATATATATATATAGGTGTTTTTGTGTGTGTGTGACTTATATATAAGTAATACTATTTAATATATATGACAGCCCAGGAATGAAGGTTTATTCAGCATCTATACTTCATAATCTTCTTTTGTGAACGTACCTCTGTTTTTCCCAGCATAAATAATTTCATCCGAAGACATATCTACCGACTTATTCATCTGGAGAATCCTCATATATAGATACCACCTGCTATGTCCCTTGATATTGAACGTTCTTTTGCCATTAGTAAATAAAACAGCCTCAGAATTATCTTTACTTTGATGTTACTGCAAATTAACTGGAAATTAATAATGTATAAAAAATGGCTTTCATATATTACATCACATTTGTCATTTTTTCAAACATTCGTTCAAAATCGCCCCAAAATCAATGCACCTGCTAGCGATCATTAACCTCAAATCGAGCAATGTGGTGAGATGGTATGGTTTTTTTCTTCCAAAAATAACATAATAAATATTCAAATTAATTGGAAGTGCCACAAACCTAGCATGGTTCATCATAGGATTCTATATGAACATATATGTGATACGTTTATGTGAAGAAACATACGTATGTCTAGCTATGTTTTTATCCGTGGTTCGTGATATTTACTAACCCGTTACTGAGACAAGTATAGCCTAAAGCCAATATGATTTTTGTGTGTGAAACATCGGCTAGAGATACTCGTTTCTATATAGTGTGACCTTGACTCATAGCGAGAGACTCAGATCTTTATTATACATAAACATATCGTATATGCTTTCATATTCATACCTTTGATATATATATATATAAGTAGTAACACAACAGTTAGTTCACCATACCGAGAACAATTGTTCTCAGTATGGTGAACTAACTGTTGTGTTACTACTTCTACCAAACTTGTCCCATGGACTGAGCGCTCTACCACTACGGATATTACCTCCCAGTGTTCTACCCCTCTCTCTCTCTCTCTCTCTCTATATATATATATATATATATATATATATATATATATATATATATATTATCAAAACATTTGTTATTAGGTTCAATCGCTTTTTCGTTAAAACGCATGCATGCTATCGATATAACACCAAATTAACAGGTTGTCCTCGAATCGAATCGGTCCACTATTTTCTATTTTCTGTCTTCTATTTTTTCTATCTCCTCTATTCTATTCTATGTTTGGGTTCAACATAATCCAGTTACACAATTCTGCAAAGAAAGCCTGATGATATCGCCTAGTCTTGCATTATAATCGGTTGATAGAGCTGGGCCATCGAAATGTGTATAGTGCTTTCGCGGAATCATAATTCTAAAGTAAATTTTCCAGTCAGGCCTTCTGTTGTTGTTTCAATTAATATATATATAAATGGCGACTGCAATGCACAGGTTACTAGGGCTAATTCCCTGTATATTTACTAGGAAATATTGCTTTGTTTAAAATTCAAAATGCATTATAAAATCTGAATCTCTAACACATGATTTTTATTGCCGAATAAATGAGTTTTTCTCGTTGAGGAAATTCTGTTTGAATAAATTGATGTGAAGAAATTTGAAAGTCTATGATCATACATTGTATATAGAATATACAGGCATTTTGCAGAGTAAATACCATATTGTGTTTGCTATAAATGGTATTCGGTCCACGTAAGTTGAGCAATATCATTTTAGAGTTACTTCATATACCGGGTTTCTTGTCTGCTATGTCTGAATATCTCAATAAATATATATCTCTATTGCTCATGTTCTTATTTTTTAATATATAAATAAACTATAGATCGCGTAACTACAGTTTATTACGCTCACCCCCTCTGAAATGTTTTAGTGATATTTAAAGGAAATATATGTTCACAAGTGTTGATGATTATGTTGATGAATTATATTTCAGTTTGTTTTGAATCTGATTAACGCCAGGCCTTCATTA
>OZ024741.1:185107489-185124989 GCA_964016885.1 Eledone cirrhosa
GAAATTGCATGCTATAAATGTGGTTGCCATGCAATTCTCTCGCTCCCCCTCTCTCTCTCTCTCTCTATATATATATATATATATATATAACGAAGGAAATGTGGTAAGGAACCAGGTGGACCATAACGCACCAAAGTACTCAATACTTAGGGTAGTAGAGTGGGTAATAGGAACTAGTAGGACCCCGACGGCTGAGCTCAAGCCGTTTCGACGGCTAATTCTGGAATTAGCCGCCGAAACGGCTTGAGCTCAGCCGTCGGGGTCCTACTCCTTCCTGTATGTATATATATATATATATATATATATATATATATATATATATATATATATATATATATATATATGAATGTATGCATAGTATACATTAAAAACATTTTGAAGACCTTACCCTATCATTTTGAAGTAGTGACTATGTCACTTACTTCTTTTCGGCGAAAGAAGACAAAGAAGCTATCAGTCTGTTTCATGCTGTTTGGCAATCATCAGAGCTACGTACTGCCCTCTTCCGCCGAAAATTATAGAAGCTGGAGGATTCTTATAGAATTCCAGTAATAATCAAGAGCTGATTATACAGAGCGATTGCCGGCAGTCTGCAGCTCTAATGATTTTGTCAATCCAACGTTTTCAGATGGAATAATTGTTTCTACTTTTGGCAAAATGTCAGCAATATCTCCAGTGCATTAATGGTGCTTTATTTCTATCGACCCCGTAAGGCAAAGCTAACCTCGGTGGGATTTCAACTCACAACGTAAAGGGCCATAACTCGATGCTGCAAAGCGTGGCGTCTGACGCTCTAACGATACTACCAATCCACCACCCTACACCTTCAGATGCAATAATGTTTCCTCATTTAGAGACAAGCCCAACAATTTTGGGGGAGGGAAAGTCGATTAATTAACATAATGGGGTTGATTAAATCAACCCCAGTATGTTATTTTATCGACCTCGTAAGGGTGAACGGCAAAGCTAACCTCGGTGCAATTTGAACTCAGAACGTAAAGGGACGTAACTATATGCCACAAAGCATAGTGCGACGCTCTACCGATACTGCGAGTCTACCATCTTTCAGATGTAATATTACACTTTGAAAAATAAAGATTATATTATGTCAAAATTCGGTTATATTGGCGCTTGATTTTGATATTTATTGTAACCTAAATCCCTTCCTTATATGGCAATTTATAGAATCTATAGCTTAATAACATAGCATTTTGTCTGAATCTCTAACGATCCTGTCACTCCACCAGACCAATGAAAAGAATAGCACACAACAACGGTGTCTATGACGCCAACATTTCTATTTATATTAGTTTTATGACGTATGTCAGAAATGTCATCCCCTTGATGGTTGGGTGTACGTTAAATAGTCTGAAGGACTTTAGTTATGATATTGGCTTTACTTTTATGTAGTTCCTCTGGGCAGCTAAAGAGCTGATAAAATGACGGACTAACAGCCCTACTATCTTATCGCAGTGGAAATCAAACCATGCTTATTTTATTATTTTTTCTTTCTTCTTAACATTTGGTTTTGATTTCCCATTTCGTAGTGCTTAAGAAAAAATACAAAATTAATTGTTTTTCGTAATCTATCGCTTTGGGTTTCATTATACACTCTCCTCTATTACGAAATATGTTCTAAAAATGACTCCTTCACGGTCAAATTTCGCCTTTTATCATTTTTGTGTCAATAAAATAACAGCCACAAGACAATTGAATGTCTGAACAATGGACTACATTCCCTCAATGTTCCTTCTCTCTCTCTCTTTCTCTCTCTCTACATCTCTCTCTCCCTCTCTCTCTCTCTCTCTCTCTCTCTCTCTCTCTCTCTCTCTCTCTATATATATATATATATATATATATATATATATATAATAACGGGAGGAGTGCGGGACTGCGTCCTGAATATATTTTTTTTATCCCGTTAGTAAAATAAATTAGATTACTTTGAATAAATAGTTAATGAATATTACATAATTTATGTACTAAATTTCGTAGCTGTTGATTAAACAGAAATATTCATATATATAATGATTGCTTATCTTAAGAATCACCCCTTTTAACATTTTCAAATGTCAATACTTCCGGTTAGCGCCCATTATATCATAACACTTATTACATTGCTTATGTAAACGTTCATATATTTGCATCATTATATAAGGTTTATATTTCTGTCGCTAATTTTCTTTTGTTTTTCGTTTTCATAAAATTTTGCCGTAATGCAGTTTATATATAATATCATCTTTTTTAAAATGTAACATGGATTACTTTACTTATTACAGTGCAACACAATCTCTCTTCAATTTCTCTGAATATTGTCAATTACGATTTTATTTGAGTTATCATATCTACACGCATATATACTAGCCCACTGCTAGTATATAATATGGTGGGTTGTGTACGTAGGTATATTATTCACCATTTCTAAATCTGGCCAATTAAGCAGGATATGCTTCGTTGATGAGATCAAATAACTTTAAAACATATGCGCGACTTTCACCACTTGGCATTACATCGAAGATTCATTGCCATCTATTTTGTCGTTATTTTCAAAGAAACTTCGATTAGTTCCTATTCTTTGACTTATCTACATGGCGTGCTTTTATATTTTATACTCCCATTTTTGCAATAATTGGAGGAATAATATTAGTTAATCGATGATTTCCATCTTCCTATATCATATATGTGAAACCCTTTCGCTTGTTAATTTATTAGGCAGAACGCTCTCCAGAAGTATGTTCATTCAGCCTTATTGTTGATATTCATAACTAGCTTCATTACACTAACTCGATTTCTACATATTCAGTTCATAATTTTTAAGACTTGCTGGTATGCTACTTTAAAGCGGTGTAATAAATCCGAAACATAACTATTCCTTTATTTTTTTGTGAAGGCGAGTAGCTTAGTGGTTAGAGAAATGGATTTGTAATCATGGGGTTGCGTGTTCTATTCCCGGACCAGGTGATGCATTATGTCATTGAGCAAGATATTATATTTCACGTTGCTCCTACTGCCAAGAGGCGAGACCGGCAGATAATATCAGCAATGGAAAAACCAATGGAAAATTGTTTCCTTAATCTGATTTGACGAGTTCAAATCCATACGGTAAGTGTATGTGTTCTGGGATCTTGTCGATAATTTGTGAAGGCGCGTGGCTTTGTCGTTAGGGTATTCGTCTCACAATTATAAAGTTGTGAGTTCGATTCCCGGCAGCATGCTGTGACCTTGAGCAAGACACTTTATTTCACTTTGATCCAATCCAATTCGAAGGGCCAACTTTGTCACATTCTCTGTCACGCGGAATCTCCCTAAGAACTACATTAAAGGTACACGTGTTTATGGAATGCTCAGCCACTTGCACGTTAATTTCACAGGCAGGCTGTTCTGTTGATCGTATCAACAGGAATACTCACCGTCGTAACCGACGGACTGCAACTACAACCAGTTCCTGTTTTGACAATGGCTTTAAAGACAAAATACATTTTCATCTGCATCGCCTTTATTTTCCAAAAACTGTGGTTGGCTTTTATTGACGATATCTTACACGTTGCTTTTAAATTTCTTAGTCATGATTAGATGGAATTTTGTCATCGAGTTAAACGATGACGTTTTGTATTATTTTATTCGGTTCTTTGTGCTCTGAATGTGAACCTCAGACGTGTCAACTTGGTATTTCATCTTTTCACGGCCTATTAATAAAGTATCTGTCACATACTGGGATCAATCATTGTTCTATATCTCAAGAGTCAAGGATCCATGCCATGTTTCCTGCCATTTTCTGTGTTTTTTTGTGTGTAAATCGTGGAGTACTTTACCTATTGTGTGCTGTTGCTATGTAGTTGTGTTATTTCTCCTGTTTTGTATATGTTTACCCAATGTAATATATGACCAGTGTCTAGTATTGCTATTTTCGTATGCTGTGTATATAAGTCCTGGTACACCCTACGTAATTTATGTCCTGGTCCTAGTAATACTATTTTCCCTGTGTTTAAGGGTGAAAGCAGCGATTCTTTGCTTAAATTTTAATCTGTCATTTTAATAAATATTTGCTCTAGGGTTCTTATATATTTGATATATATTTATCCTTATCGAGCCCTCTTTGGATTTTAGTCTTCTCATTTATTATTATTACTATTAATATATATATATATATATATATATATATATATATACATACATTTATATACACACACACACACACACACACACACACACACACACACACACACACACACACACACACACACACACACACACACACACTCACACACACACACATACACACACACATACACACACACATATACAACACACACACACACATATATATATATATATATATATATGTATATATATATGGGTAAGGGGTCTGTATGTGTGTAAGCCATAGGGATTTCATTATATATATGACAATAACCTCATTGTGTTACCTAAAATAATAAAGTAACTCTTGTCTGAGCCCTTCATTATATGTTTCTATTTATTTGTGTATTTATTTATTATCTTTGAATGTACATGTGTATGTACGTATGTCAATATGTATGCATGTATGTTTATGTATGTATTCATGTATGTATTGTTATGTATTTATGTAAGTACTTATCCATTTATTTATCACTCTTCTGCCTATTGTCATCATTATTCCAACATTTTAAGGCACCACTTCCCGTTACACTGGCTGTCTTTTCTCTTGCTATTGTTTAAATAATTGGATATATTCAGCCCCTCACTCTTTTGCATATATTTCTTTCCTTTCTGTCGTTCTATCTTGGTTAAATACAATATGTTTATTTTCGCTCTTTCCCTTTACACACATTGTTATATTTTTTTAATACACCGTGTCTCCATTCAATTCTCCCTTAAGTGCTGACAAGGGAGCTTCTGTGCAATCATTCAGCTTACTAAAAATAGCCATCTAATCTGTAACATATCACGCTTTACTCTCTTAAAAATGGAAGGACTTTATAGAATGTAGGCTATAATATAATTCTAGTGAAATCCTTGAGGTTTGAGTAGAAAAAAGGGGAATGCTGGTGACGGAAACGTGATAGTCACAACTAGGACGACGTGCTATTATGATTTTTAAACGGTAATCCTGTTTGAGCTGGCATATAACTGAAAATACTCCAGTCATGACTATGCCTTTGTTTAGACATAATGTATCAAGGATTAGAGTACTTAATGCATTCTTCTCTTTTTATAACGTTTGGGAATAGTTTTAGCTTCTATTTCTAGCAGACAAACGATTTTATATAATCAGCCATGTCGGCTCTTCTGTACCGGCTTGGATCATAGCTGTTTGTGATAATTCTGTCCTAAGGAATAAACAGTAGAAACAGCAGTTGAAAAACGACGACGATGACCACAACATCATCATCATCAACAGCAACTAGAACAACATAAAAGCAACACTAGCAACAGCAACATCAACATCAACAAGAGCAACAGCATTTACTGGGAGCTTGCATTGAAAGAAAAATGGTCTATTTCAGGACGAATGCGGGTTAGTTACGAAATAGATTGCAAAAGAGAATCGTAATGAAGTTGATGGACAGACAGCTCCGAATCTGATACTTAATTTGGAGGTTTAAATGAATTCTACCAAGCAGTTCTTAACTTGATTGGGGCAACACGTTGATTCCAATAACAAACTTGTATACTAGTGCGTAGATTTAAGGGTCTGCAGTAATCTTCGGAATAAGAGAATTGTAAATTGTTATGTTGTTTTTGTTTGTGTGCCTCCATTTAAGCCTTAATTGTGAAAGGTTATAATTAAAGTCTTCTAGATGTGACATTCGAGTTTTTCTGTATAAGAATTATTTCATTTTTTAACAGATTAAAATGTTATTATATAATGTACACACACAAACACACACAAACACATACACATACCTAAGCATGCACGTACATATATATACATTTACACACACACACACACACACACACACACACACACACACACACACACACACACATATATATATATATCCATGTATATTATATATTGCACGGTTTCATGCAGATTCATTCTACCAAATATCACTCACAAGATTGGTCAACACGAGAAGGTATTGTCCAAGGAGCCGCACAGTGGGAAACAACCAGAGAACTATGAGGTTTCAAAGCAAACATTTAGTCACATGTATAGATCATTATTGGTGGAATAACATAGTCAGAGATCTATCTAACGTGCTATTCTTTATTCGGGGTGATAAACTATTTTGGATGTTGTAGATATAACACGTTGCCTTGTATAACAATACCACTTTGGGTGTCTTTAACGCAGTATATTCTGTTGCAGGCATTCGGGCCAGGTGTTCTATAAGAGGAAACCTTTTTCTCTCCCTTCCACTAGTCCTTAAATGTTCTAAAACTAGTCAAGGGCAATGTCATTCACACCCCGATTAAACACAGTAAAAATAATGTCTCATATACGCTTCACTACTTCGTTTGTTACCAATGTCAGTATTGTTCATATCCAAACAGTATTCATTGTTGTTCTTGTTAATATTCCTGTCGCTATTGTTTCACTCTACATCTCTTATAGATATATTCCTCTCGTCTTTTCGTTTACATTTCTTGTATAGATTTGTCCGTTTCCATATTCATAGATACTCGTACTGTACATGGAAACAACAACCACACACGCGCATACAACCCATAAGATACACATACATACATGCATGAAAGTATGTCTCACTCGCTCTCTCTTTCTCTCTCTTTCTCTCTCTCCTCTCTCTCTATCTCTCTCTCTCTCTCTTTCTCTCTCTATGTATATACACACACACATAAACATACACACCATACAGACACATGCATACACTCAGACACACACATACATAATAGAAAAGATACCTACATACACCTTAATTATACACACCCTTAGAAGCCCACCCGTGCATACACAAACAAACATAGATGCAAACACTCACACATGCTCACCCGCGAATATATAATCTTCTCCATTTTCTCAAGCTTCACTTATCCTACTCCTTTAGTAGCGGAATGAGTAGAGTAACTAACCAAAAAAATCCTTTTTGCGCTATTTAGTTTCATCCCTGTACTTTCTCAATTCAAATCCTTTCCGTATCGACTTTGTCTTTTATACTTATTGTTTGATCTCATATTTACCTTTACAGAGTAGACTCGTTTCATTGTTCCTAATTTGTTATGGCTCTGCAGAGCTGCATTGTGTCTAATGACTAATGACTTTTGGGGGGGAGATTTCACTGTATGCATACCTGATCAAATTTTACCTATTTAACATGGAGATTTCTATGTGAAATTGGTAAAATACATTCCAGATAAACACTAAGCTTGATGTAATAAGCTGTGTTCTCTACTAAAACATTTGTCCTGGTTGAATATTTAGTGTTTATTCCTGTCACAAGCGAATAAATTATAACCATATTAACTTTGCGTTCTGAGTTCAAATCTGCCGAGGTTAACTTTGCCTTTCATCCTTACGAGGTCGATAAAATAAAGTACCAGTGGTGCACTGGGGTAATCGCTGGCCTTGTGCCAAAAGTAGAAACTCTGGCGGTGGATTGGCAGTATTGGTAGAGAGTCGGACACCATGCTTTGAAGCATAGAGTTACGTCCCTTTATGATCTGAGTTCAAATCCCGCCGAGGTTAACTTTGCCTTTCATCCTTACGGGGTCGATAAAATAAAGTACCAGTAATATACTGGCTAATTGCTGGCATTGTGCCTAAAATAGAAACAATTATTACCATTTAGTGAGTGTGTGTCCGTGAAACATATATATACACCAGGTCCGAACACAAAAGAACCAAATTCTCACTGTCACTGCCTCCGTCTTTCCCGCTTTTCCAATCTTTCACTATTATGAGCTAATGTGGGCCAACACGCTGGTCGTCCCATCACAAGAAGGCAGTGAATTGACAGACAAAACACCTTTTAGTATTTACTTATGTCTTCTTACTTTCGATGTTTCAAATCATTTCTATATCTCACATTTAGCCACATACACCCTCCTCGTTTTCTCTCTCTGTATATCATAATTGTTTCTACTTTTGGCACACGGCCAACAATTATCCCAGTACATTACTGGTACTTTATTTTATCGACCCCGTAAGGATGAAAGGCAAAGTTAACCTCAGCGGAATTTGAACTCTCTGTATATCATTATGATATACAGAGAGAGAAAACGAGGAGGGTGTCTGTGATATTATCAGCCCATGTTATCTTCCTCCATTCCTTTCAAGCACCCTTTTGTTTATCGTTTTATTTACTCTCCTTCCCTACACCCCTCTCTTTCTTTAGACCGTTCTCTCTCCTTGTAATTAATTCATCTATTTGTCCGCCTATTTCTCATCAGACAAAGTACAATATAGAGAAATGGCAGGATAGATAGATAGATAGATAGATAGATAGATAGATAGATAGATTGATAGAGAGTTAGAGAGATAGATATCTTTCTTTATTTGCCACAAGGGCGTACAAGACATGGACATTACAAGACGTGACGGCGGTGGTTTTACATGAAATCGTACAAACTTTAATATTAATAAATAACAATAAAATATATATAAAAAAATTAACAATCGAAATCCCCAATAGGGGGGGGGGGGGGTTACTCCCTGGCTGTTTTACACTCCGTAGATAGAACAACCATCAATCCCAGGAGCACCTTTTGTAGGCGTTCCCGTCTTCCCTCTTTTTGTTTTCCTCAACCTACAGGTTTATATACAGAGAAGGGCCATTCACTCGAGCCTTTCTCGCACATTCACCCATCTTTCAGCACCTCTCCCTCCCTTCTGAAGTGCTATGACAGATATATTTCTTTATTTGCCACAAGGGCGCACAAGAAAAGGGGACAAAACAAAGACACATTCCGGGGATTTTACATACAATCGTGTAAAAATATTGAAACAAGCAAATTAAACAATCGAAATTCCCAATAGGGGGGAGGCGCCACAAACGGGTTGTTTAATACCCCGTCGATAGAACAACCCTCAACTTCAGGAGCGTGTTGTGCAAGTGCTCCCTTCTTCCTTTTGCTCTCGTCTTCAACCTACAGGTTTATATACAGAGCAGGCCCAATCACTCGGGCCATTTTTGCCCCATTCACCCACCTTTCAGTAAATTTACTGGGGTTCAGTGCCTCTCCCTCCACTCTGATTCTCCTTCTAGATAGCTAGTTCACTGCCTTCTTCGACAAATTCTCCGTTTTCCTCTTTCTCTCCTTCTTTTCTCCTATTTCTTTTGCATATTATTATGCTTATCCTTATGTTTATTTAGTTTTTTTTCATCTTCCCATCATATCTCCATTTATTGCTGTTTTATCTTTTAGTCTTATCACTCTTTCATATATTTATTTATCTTTGTCTTATCTGTTTTACTTTATCGTCTCATATTACTGATTTCCTGATATTTTTCTGTCTTATCTTTCTAACTTATCTTCGCACCCGATCTTCTTTTCTTTCGCTTATCTAGAATTCCTATCTTCCTATATTTCGGTCTAAATGTTCAGTCTCATTTTTTCCTCATGACTTATTTTATCCGTCAGTTTTATCCCCACGTCATATTTACTTCTATCCCTGTCTTGTCTCTGAAACTTATATTCCTTGTCATATCTCCATGTATCTCTTATCTTTAAGTTGTGTATCTTCCCGTTACAACAGCCTTTATCAATGACTAATCTTTCTGACTTATCTACTTATCACATCTTTCTGTCTTTTCTCTGTATCATATCTTTCTGACTAATCATTTAGTCGTATCATTCTGTCTCATACCATCGTCATATCTCTCTGTCTTTCTTATCTTTCACTTTTCTCATCTTTTTTTTATATATATATAGTTGTCTCTTATGTCGCTGTCATATCTCTCCGAATTATCTCTTTGTCATATTTTCAATTTTATCTCATCTCCTTGTCACATCTGCTCTTGTTTTACCTTTCCCTCAGTAATACTTTCTTGTTCTGTCTTACCTTTCTTATATATATATCCTTATTCACCGCCTTATCACAATGTCATATCCACATATCCCCTGACTAATCACCCTTCCATATGATTTTTGTCTGTTTTATTTTTCATTATTTCTTTTGCATTGAGCTCTTCTTTCTTTCTTTATTTATTTATTTATTCATTCATTTATTTAGTTATTTGTTTATTCATTTTCCTCTCTTTTTTATCTATCTCATTATCCTATTTGCCTTATTTTTTCTTCATTCTTTCTTATTTTGTTTCTAACCATTTTTTCCATATATCTATATATATATGTTTGTGTGTGTGTGTGTGTGTGTGGTGTGTGTGTATGTGTATGTGTGTGTGTGTGTCTGTGTGTGTGTGTGTGTGTATTTGTTTATTTATTCATAGATTTCTCCCATTTTTTCTTTGATTACATTTGCCCTTTTCTCCTACCTTTTTTAATCCATTCTTTTATCTCTATCTCCTCTTTACGTTCAACCTCTCTCTCTTTCTCTTTCTCTCTCTCTCTCTCTCTCTCTCCCTCTCTCTCTCTCTCTCTCTCTCTCTCTCTCCCTCTCTCTTTCTCGCTCTCTCACTCACTTTCACTGTTACTTTCGTTCTCATCTTGTCTTTCTTTCTAGTTCACTAATTTCGTCTCTTTATCTGAGTCCTTTCACTGACCTTCATTACTACCCCGACATCTACACATATACACTCACATATATGCATAAACACATACATCACTGTCACTCAGACATGCCAGGGCACTCGTTAACTTCTCTTTCCACACACTTCTACACACACACACTCACCTACATGCACATAGATAAAGAACACATACACACAAATGTATGTAATGTATAAATATAAATATATATATATATACACACATACATACATACATTCATACATACATACATATATATATATAGGAAAACAATGTCCGTGTCCTTTTTCTCCCCTCTTCTTTTCGTTCACCTGTCCTTTATAAAACCTTTTCTTAACGTTCATATCCCTAAACCCATTCCCCTAATCCAAATTTACATTGTCACCAGATTTTCCAGTTGTTAAAGAAAAAAAAAACATCCGCCCAATTTCTTACGTTCCCTCAGACAATACCAGGACCAACACAATGAATCAACGCAGTTATTTGCTCTGCTAGATATAGCAGCCAAAGACCCTTACATATGACTTAATAATCACTTTAGACCAGCGTTTTTGAAAGCTGTTCCATCGGACCGGTAGTGGTCCGTCGGAACGGTACTGGTCCGTGTAAAGCTAATTGCTGGTCCGCAGGGAGACCATAGATGTTTTGTTTTTTTTAATCCCTGACTTTAAATAAATGATTCTGAATTTCTGAATAATTAAGATTATAATTTTTTATAATTTATTAATGATTGCAAAATGTAAAGTTTTGCTTATAACTTCTTATTTTAAGTAAGTTTCATTTTTGATTGGTGGTATCGATAGAGCATCGGACAACATGCTTTGTTGCCTCGAGTTACGAGCCTTTAAGTTTTGAGTTCAAATCCTACCGTGGTTAGTTTGCCTTTCATCCTTACGGGCTCGATAAAATAAAGTACCAGTCATGCACTGAAGTCGATTTAATCGATTTTTCCCCTCCACACAAAGGATTTACTGGCCTTGTGCCTAAATCAGAAACCATTATTTTCATTGCTTTTAAGTAATAATTACAATATATTATTAAATTTATTTTATTCGAGGTGGCTAAACGTGGTCCCCTAGTTAAATCTATAAATATCAAATATCTTAACGACGATACAGAGGATACATCAATTGATGAAACTACATCAATAACTGCAAAGTAACAATGTTCCAGCTTCATTCAGTATTATGATTATTCATTTCGGATTCACTTCCAAGTACAGGGATGGCATGCAAAAAAGGCTAAGTGTGATTTCTGGCGCAGTATTCAATAACGATGTCATGAAACCCTGAAATATCATCACGCATCTCTATAATAGACATAAAAACTTGTTTTTAAAACCAAAGGAATTGTTTGAAAGGCACTTGGAAATCCTGGCATCATGCCCCAAAAATGATTGATTTAAAACAGACAGCTGCTGATGCACTGAGGACTTCTTTGAAAGTTGCTCTTCATATTGCCAAGAGTAAGAAATCATTCACAATTGTTGAGACACTCATGCAAGACTGTGTTAAATATATTTGTCAACAGATGCTAGGGAATTGGCTGCTATGAAATTAGCTAAAGTTCAACTTTAAAAGGATACCATTGCACGTTGAATCCATGATATGGCTGAAGGTATGGAAGATCAGCTTATCACACAAAGTAAATATTCCACGTAGTGTGTGTTACAGAACGATGCGAGTAATTAGTATTGCAAATAAGGCGATTCTAACTGTTTTTGTACGTTTTGAATACGAAGGCAATTTGAAGGAGGGGTACATTTTGTCAGCTGTACTACCGACAGATACAACTAGCATTAAATGATTACATAGTTGAAATATTTGGTTTAGGTTTTTAAAGCTGTGTCGGAATCTGTACAGATGGAGATACAGCAATGATAGTCTACCATTTTAGTGTGATAACCCAAATAAAAGTGTTAGTACCGGAATATAAATCAACAGATTGTGTTATTCACAGAGAAGATTTAGTCACAAAGAAAATATCCACTGAATTGAATTCAGTGCTTAATGAATTTGTAAAAATTGTAAATAATGTGAAGGACAAGACATTAAATTCAAGACTATTTCAAGCACTATGTACTCACACCTATGCTGAGTATACTCACTTCTAACTAATTTCTTCAAGAAAAAATAAACAAAAATTTATTAGTCAAAACTTCTTAGAAGCTCTGAATAAGGTGCAAAGTTGTCATATCTAACAGATATAGTTGATATATTGAATACCCTTAACACTTTCATGCAGAGTAGAAAGGTGTCGTGTTTCACAATGGCAGATAAGATTGATGACGTCAAACGGAAACTCAAAATGTGGCAGTACAACGTGTAAACAGATTGTTTTGATATGTTTCACAACATGCAGAGATGTAGATAATGGGGAGCATTAAGTGGGAGAAATGGTGCACATTTTAGAGCAGAGGTACTCAAAGTGGCCACTACCATCGCCCAGGGGGCGTTGAGATGATGTCACAGGTGTGGGATGACAGACTATATATATATTTATATCTCAAAGGTATATATTGAGTTAGAAACTCAAAATAGTCTCTTACAATAAAATAGCTCAAGGGAAGAGATTTTTTAGAGCCGTATATTATAATTGAATATAAAAGAAAGATAAACACAGATATATACATATATGTGTTCAAATCGTAAGGGACCAGATTCGCTAAGGTGAAAAAAATACTAACTATGGACAATAGGGTTTGCAAGACTTAATTTAAGAATAGATCAAGAAAATAAATGCAAACCGGAATTGTGGTAACTACCAATCACCCAGACAGCGTTTGGCTATGCTGTTTCGCAAATTAATTGTGAAAAGGAATACCGATTTTTGCTCGTCAGTGGATGAAGAATTAGTATCCTGGTCACTTCTAAGTATATCAGAAAAAGTGAATAGTGTGCGTATATATAATAACGCACATGGTATCGGAACTTAGCATGTCTCACAAACTCACACCACTAAAAATAGCAGCCAGGTTTACTCGACTTCAAAGTTAATTTGCGAAACAGCATAGCCGAACGCTGTCTGGGTGATTGGTAGTTACCACAATTCCGGTTTGTATTTATTTTCTTGATCTATTCTTAAATTGAGTCTGACAAACCCTATTGTCATAGTTAGTATTTTTTTCACCTTAGCGAATCTGGTCCCTTACGATTTGAACACATATATGTATATATTTGTGTTTATCTTTCTTTTATATTTATATCTATATTTTTAAACGTTGATCAATCAACGATAATCATTGATTGCCAACTAAATCAACTATAGGGATATAAAATATACGGATGCGAAAACCAATCTAAACCAAACAGTGAGTGTGTTTTATTATTTTTCTGGCAATATTATAACAATATAAGCCTCCAGATAACACGATATTTGTTTCAACAAACGATTTCATATCACAAAACGATTTCATATTGCAAACAAATTCATCGCCGTCAACGATTATATTTATATATTATTTACAATTTGCGTGTAGACAAGTCTCTCTGGGGTTGGGGGCACTGAGGCTATTACCTGCCTGTGAGGGGGGCGGTTGCCAAAACAGTTTGAGAACCTCTGTTTTAGAGGTAGCCTAGAGTACAAAATACACTGACACCAGATGTGTAGCTACCACACAACATTCAGACGTTGCCAATTACTACAATCACTACAATTATTGCCTCTAACACTACCTCAAACATCTCCACTAGTTATAACATCATTAGTTCCAGAATACCATCATATCACATCTATTGTAATTACCATTAATAGCACAACAACCATTAGCGTAACTACCACTAACAGGACCTACAAACACCAGTAACACTTCTGTCCCACAATTACTAGCACCATCATCACCGTCACCACCATCACTAACACCACCGCCCTATGGCTACTCTACACTACAGCAAATAATTGTTTCTACTTTTGGCACAAGGCCAGCAATTATCCCAGTGCATCACTGGTACTTTATTTTATCGACCCCCGTAAGGATAAAAGGCAAAGCTAACCTCGGCGGGATTTGAGCTCAGACCGTAAAAGGTATAACTCTATGCTGCAAAGCATGGCGTCCGACCCTCTACCGATACTGCCAATCCACCAGCCAATAATTGTTTCTACTTTTGGCACAAGGCCAGCAATTGCACAGTGTATTACTGGTACTTTATTTTATCGACCCCGTAAGGATGAAAGGCAAAGTTAACCTCGGCGGGATTTGAACTCAGAATGGCAAGGGCCGTAACTCTATGCGTCAAAGCATGGCGTCCGACCCTCTACCGATGCTAGTACCTCTCCTCTACAATTAGTAGCACCATTGCTAAGAGCTCTTCCCCACATATGTACCCCCCACTACCACCGACATCAATATCCACAGAAAAGGCTGTAACACTATGTCTATCAGTAACCATCACCACACCACGACTACCACAACAACAATAGCAACAATAAATACAACCATTATTAGCAGCACAGTTACGTCCCTTTATGGACTGAGTTCAAATCCCGCCGAGGTTGACTTTGCCTTTCATCCTTACGGGGTCGATAAAATAAAGTACCAGTAATGCACTGGGTTTTGCTGGCCTTGTGCCAAAAGTAGAAACAATTATTACTATGGCAGTATCGTTAGAGGGTCGGACGCCATGCTTTCCAGCATAGTTACGGCCCTTGCCATTCTGAGTTCAAATCCCGCCGTGGTTGACTTTGCCTTTCATCCCTACGGGGTCGATAAAATAAAGTACCAGTAATGTACTGGGTATTTGCCGGCCTTGTACCTAAAGTAGAAACAATTATTACTACCACCACTACCGTCAACAACGAAATCCCCAATCTACCATTACTAGAACTATAACCAATGACAATCACAAACGACAACACCACCACCTGCACCATAATTACTGCCACTAACGCTACAATTATAAACTACCTCTTAACACCCTCCACCACACAGCCACCACCATCATCTTCACCATCACTACTACAATTATAACAATCACCACCACCACAACAGCAGCAGCAGTTACATCTGCTACTAACAACATGACTCTAAGCTCCAACCACCCCAACCCCTTCCCCACCGCCCTAACCACTTCACGCTCCGTCATCATCATCATCATCATCATCATCATCACCAACTCTAGCACAACAACCAAAACAATCATCACCAACAAATACACGTGTTATCATCCAATTATAGGTCAGTATTATCAGACAGGAACGGATCACGTGTTTGGCAAGTTTTTATTTTGACTGCTGGCTAGCCTGACTTCTATATCTGCCTGTCTGTCAGTTTGTTTGTCTATCTGTCTGTCGGTCTGGCCTGCTTGTCTGAGCTGCTTGTCTATTTTATTTTATTTTTCTTATTTTTTTTTTCTTATTGTTCTATGAGAAATATGCTGGCTATACCTATCATCATTTTCAGGGCCTCCGTTGTGGATTGGCATAATAGGTAGAGCGTCAGATACCATGCTTTGCAGCACGGGGCTACGGTCCTTTACGGTCTGAGTTCAAATCACGCCGAGATTAACTTTGCCTTTCATCCTTAGGGGGTCGATAAAATAAAGCACAAATAATGCACTGGGGTCGATTTAATCGACTTGCCCCTCCCCCAGTATCGGTGGAGGGTCGGACGCCATGCTTTCCAGCATAGAGTTATGACCCTTTATGGTTTGAGTTCAAATCCCGCCGAGGCAACCTTTGCCTTTCTTCATTACGATAAAATAAAGTACCAGCAATGCACGGGGGTAATTGCTGGCCTTGTGCCAAAAGTTAAAACAATTATTTTTCATACTACAAATCATTATAATAAAATACTAGAAATCATTTACAGGGCCCCCGGGTCTTGCAGGAGAGAAGTAGGAAAATATCATAATAAAAGAATACCTGGCACAAATGCTAAAATTAACCAACGACAAAACCATGTAATTAAAACATGCGACGGAGTAAATATATTGCCAAACTAGGTGACTTTGGGATTTGAACTCAGTACGCAATGAGCCCAAACAATTTCACCGATGCTCTAAAAATTCCATCCCGACCTGTCAGCTCGCCCCGTCCGACCGGGAGATCTAGTGGGTGAGAGATGTCTTCTCTTGTGAAAATGGGTATAGCTTTCATTACGTAAATCTCCCGGGTGGATTGGCAGTATCGGTCGGTAGAGTCGGACGCTATGCTTTACATCATAGAGTTACGGCCCTTTATGATCTGAGTTCAAATTCCGCCGAGGTTAACTTTGCCTTTCATCCTTACGGGGTCGATAAAATTTAGCACCAGTAACGTACTGGTGTCGATTTGATCGACTTTCCCCTCCGCCCAAATTACTGGCCTTGTGCCTATATTAGAAATCATTCTGTAAATCTCCCCATTTTGCCTCATTTCTCCCCGTTTTGGGGTACTTTTTTCATAGTACTCCCCGTTGGGGTTTTAATAGGTTGACACGTCTGATTCTCTGTCACAGAAGAAAAGCAAAATTGACCTTGCCTGTCTGTCTGTCTGATTAGTCGGCTTGTCAGTATCATGCCTGTTGGTCTGTCTATACATTTGTGTCTACGCCAGTAAATCTGTCTGTCTTTCTGTCTAACACTGACCTCTTCATTTCTATTTATTTGCCACGAGGGCACAAAAGAAAGGGACACATACATGGGGTTTTAGTTTACATAGAAATCGAGTAAAAAAAATGTAATAACAAATAAAATTACAACAAAAAGGCTCTCAATAGGGGGGGATCGTTTTGGGGTCACACACACCCCCGAAAAAAATGTGCGTCCCTTCTCTACGGGAGCACAAAGAGAGGGTGCTCCCTTCTTCCTTCATCCTTTTCCACCTACAGGCTAAGGTAGAGAGAAGGCCCATTCACACGGGCCATTCTCGCAACTTTCACCCACCTTTCATAAAACTTGCTGGGGTGGAGCACCTCTCTCTCCATCCT
>OZ024741.1:185129989-185132489 GCA_964016885.1 Eledone cirrhosa
CACTATAAGTAATAGAAACTCGGGTAGTGCACTCGATGAGGCGGAAGGTTGACAGAGGCGCCTACGACGAATCATGCAAGTGGTTCTACTAAGCTGTTGCGAAACTTGTAGATAGTTACTTTTAAAAAAAAATGTTTTATGAGTATAAGGAGAATTATAAATAAAATGGTTGACTTCAAAAGCAATGAGAAAATTTGAGATGTTAACGTCCGAACACCATAATATTAGTATATCATACTAGATAAGAAACTTGCGCTGCCTACCATGGTCGAACGTCGCATCTCTACGATGCCGGACAAATGCGTTAGCAACTACGCGTTCTTTTAAGACTATTGGGAAAAATGTAAAACATGAGTTTCCCAAGCAGGATCATTACAAGTGACAATTCCATCTTGTGATGTGCAGCCAAAACTACACGATTTAATATATATTCCTCTCCAGAGTGCTGTGATTTGATGGAGATTTGACAGTCATTTACATTAGTATGATCACCTGAGCAGTAAGCCGATTTGAGCTTAACATAGTGTTGTGGGAAGATATGTTTGAGCAGTGTATGCTTAAGCAAACATGCATAGAACTAATTTAAAGAGATAAGGATGAGGAATATATTATAATGTGTTAGGTGCAGGCTAATATATATTATAACATGGAGTCAATTTTTGCGGGGAAATCACTGGTTACTGAGACGCTAGAAGGAGTAGTCACAAACGATGAGTGTGTGAAGGAAGGAGGTGAAGGTTTAAGGATTGAACTAAACATTGTTGGAATAGAAGTAAGTTAAACAGGTAAATGGGTTGATCTGGAAATTCGAATGTATAAATGTAGACATGTCTATGGTTAACTGTAGAATTTGTGGAATTGATGGATGGGGATGATAGCAGTGTTGATGGATGTGAATGTTGTTATGGCTATGGTGGTGGTGAATGTGATGACATGTAGGTGTTGGTGTTGGTTGTAATTGAACTGGTGATGATGGTGATAGTAGCTGTGGTAGTGATGGTGCTGAATTTAGTATTTTCGAGTGTGATCGCTGAGAATGATGAAGAGTGTGTCGGTGGTGGTGATGAAAATTTCATCTGTGGAGTTTTCAGTGTAAAGAAGAGGTCAAGGACATAAGAAAATTGCTGCTTTGACAGGTGACAAATGAACTTACAAAGAAAGGACACAGGAAGTAAAACACACACACATACTTTGCGAGTCCATTTCTCACCTGTCAAAGCAGCAATTTTCTTATGTCCTTGACCTCTTCTTTACCGAGACACTACAGATAAAATATTCCTATATATATATATATATATATATATATACATATATATAACGAAGGAGTTGTGGTAAGGAACCAGATGGACCATGACGCACCAGAGTATTCAATACTTAGGGTAGTAGAGTGGGTAATAGGAGAAAGTATGGCCCCGACGGCAGAGCTGAAGCCGTTTCGACGGCTATTTCTGGACTAAAAAAAACTCTTACTTTAGTCCAGAAATAGCCGTCAAAACGGCTTGAGGTCTGCCGTCGGGGTCATACTTTCTCCTATATATATATATATATATATATATATATATATATATATATATGAATAGTGTTGCCGAAATGAGAATAGAAACGCGGCGATGCTAAAAAAACAAAAAAATTACAGGAGAGGACGGCGCTTCGGGCGTAAGTCCATCGCCAGCAAATAGAGAGTGTAGTCAGAGAGCGAGAAGGAGAAGGAGAGAACATATAGGCACATGAGAGTTATATATATATATATATATATATATATATATATATATATATATATATATATATATATATATATATATATATATATGGTGGCTGCCAACTCGTTTTCGAGTACGGCCACTACTTTATATCCATGTAGGAGAATCCCTACCGATGCGCTGAACGAGTGTGACTTTTTAGTCCAGCCAGCGACTTGAAAACTCTGGTACAAACACTACACTTGTGACAATTATTGACGCATAGTGCTGGGCCCATGGTACTATGTGACGACAAGTGCAGAGAGATCTCCAGATACAATGCAATGCCTGTGCCGTGAAGCTTTTATAGTGAGCAAAGGCACTGCACAAAGCCAGTCACACACTCTTAACCAATATGATATTTACCAAAAAGAAGAACAAGTCAACATCATTGGATACCATCAGGGTTGCAGGTGTTATATCAGAGTTTTCCTTCTCCTAGAATTCTGCCTTGACAAAGGCTAAGGGGTCATCTCTCCCGGTGATTTTGACTCTTAAGAGCTCCTTTTCCCTTTGACAGATTTTGTTTTTGGTCCTGCAGGATGTCCAAAGTCACCCTCCTCACCAAGAAACCTTGGCGGGGTTGCCAGTTTAGTCGCCAGCGACCCGACCATGAGACAGGTTGTACTGGGATACATGTTTCCAGTAGCACCAACTGGTGACCTGACATAATATATATATATATATACATACATATATATATATATATATATATATATATATATATATATATATATATATATATATATATATATATATAT
>OZ024741.1:185144989-185147489 GCA_964016885.1 Eledone cirrhosa
ATGGAATCCAACATGCCCTAAAACTCAGTACCCAGGACCTTAGACACCCTAAAATTAACCAACCGAAACTAAAAGCTCTTCCTTACATCTCCACACAAAACCCTCTCAACAATGAGGCCATTGACACCATCCTCAAGAACATCCCTGTATTAAAAAAAGGACCATAGAATGAACCAAATCCTACGAACACATGATATCATAAAGAGCAAAAGACAATCTAAGTCAATGAAAAACATCCTAACACATGCCAAAGTACTGCCAACCACAACAACGAAACACATAGTAAAAAAATGCGATGGACCCAACTGTGGCATATGCATCAACCTAATAGAGGGTTCGGAATTATATTTCAAAGAAGGACAACGTTTTATAGTAAAACACAATTTCACATGCGCATTAGAACATCTAATATATGTATTAACTTGCTCAGGTTGCCGAGAACAATACTTAGGCCAGACCCAAAACAGCCTCCGCCAACGCAGAACTGTCCATAGATCCCAAATCAAAATACGGGAATACAGAAAAATACCACTGAGTGAACACATTGATACCTGTGACGCCCAAAATCATCCCAACTTTAGAATTTTTCCCATCTACAAATTTAAAGATAATGCCACCCACACCCAGCGCATCAGCAAGGAATCTCACTTTATTAACAAATACAGACCCCGTCTAAACACTTCTCCCTAAGACGAACCCACAACATACACACGTCAACATACATACCTACAGCAGTATACATCCTACATATACTTCTATCCACATATAAATACAATGACATACGTAAACACACATGGTCTATGATGCAACACAAATATACACAACTTTGCATACCTTTGATGTTTATAGATATACACGTGCCGACACGCACACATACACATACGCACACATGTAGTGCACAATGATGGGTGAATACATATTTGTACACAAATATCCCTTACGGCAGGGCCTAATGGATTCCCCTTGTAGTACGAACAATCTTGTTGTTATGACAATACTATACATCATTTCACCTCTTTTTTTTATTAATGTTATTGATGTTCTTTTGAGAGAATCGTTTTTGCAAATGACTGAAAATATCGAATAATGTACACCATTTTTACCAGTACCACAAAAATACTGGTCCATCCACACACACTCACACACACACACGCATGCACAAGCCTGTACTAACATACAGAAAGACATATACACACACACACACTTCTCCGTATAAGACAAGAGCTGAAAAATATGTTTCAACATGTTAAAATAACCCCCACCCCACACACACACGTACACACACATTTCTACTGACCGATTCATTTCCATTGAATTGGCAGTATTGGTAGAGGGTTGGACGCCATGCTTTCTAGCATAGTTACGTCCCTTTACAGTCTGAGTTCAAATCCCGCCAAGGTTAACTTTGCCTTTCATCCATACGGGGTCGATAAAATAAAGTACCAGTAATGTACTGGGGAATTTGCTGGCCTTGTGCCTAAAGTAGAAACAATTATCACAACAATGAACCACTTTGCTACACACACACACACACACACACACACACATATATATTTGTCTTAATAGACACCTTAACTGTTGACCTCTCAACATGACTGCAACCCAATCAAGCGGAAAAGGACACTCTTTGACAAACCTACATTTGGCGCGAAACCAGTTCGCGCTAAAATCAATTTAAACATTCACGTGACTTCTACCGACCAACCAAAATTGTGTTGACTACTAGAATGTATGCAACACGAATTGGCGCGAAATTTATTGTGCTTATTGACGTGACATTCAACAACCAACCAAATCCTAATACCTTCCAAACCACTTTTTTCACATAAAACGGGAAGAATTTCCAAAACTGATCAGATTAGAACAAAAATCACGAGCACTCTATCTCAAAATTATTTTTGAAATGCATAAGAAATGCGCAACCGGTAAAAACTTAAAACTAAAAGTGAATACTAACTAATACTTAATACTAATTTATACTTATTCCTAATTAAACTATTTTTCACTGGGAAAAGTTTGTCAGCATTTTCTTTTCCTTTTTACTAATATATATATATATGTATATATATATACATATATATATATATGTGTGTGTGTATATATATGTGTATATACATATATATATATGTATTTATTTATTTATTTATGTGTGTTTGTGTATATGTGTATGTGTGTGAGTATATATATATATATATGTGTGTGTGTGTGTGTGTGTGTGTATATATATATATATGTGTGTGGATATATATACATATATGTGTATATATATATGTGCGTGTGTATATATATATATATATGTATTTATATATGTCGGGTCACACTTGAGTGCTACTGGTAACATGTAACCCAGTACAACCTGACGCATGGTCGGGTCGTCGGCAACTAAACCAGCAACCCCACCAAGTTTACTTGGTGAGGAGGGTGATTTTGGATACCCTGCAGGACAAAAAAACAAAACCTGACAAAGTGCGGAAGAACTCAAAAGAGTTAACGGCCATCC
>OZ024741.1:185159989-185162489 GCA_964016885.1 Eledone cirrhosa
TATGTTTGTTTGTATCACATGTGTTTGTGCGTATGTATGTAAAAAAATATGTATATATATATATATGTATATATGAATGTATGAATGTATATATGTACGTGCATGTATATATATATGTATAAATATGTCTGTATATATATATATATATATATATATATATATATATATATATATATATATATATATATACGTGTGTGTGTGTGAACATGTTTATTTATACATATATAGAAGCTTCTATCTATTCACTGATGGAGATGTACAAAAGCTAATTGCATTAAAACTTTATTTAATTGTGTTATCAAAATTACTACCCCTACTTCATCACCATCACCATCGCTTCCACTACCAACGCTTCTACTACTACTACTACTACTACTACTACTACTACTACTACTACTACTACTACTACTGCTGCTGCTGCTGCTGCTGCTGCTGCTACTATAACTACTACTACTACTACTACTACTACTACTACTACTACTACTACTACTACTACTACTACTACTAATAATAATAATAATAATAATAATAATAATAATAATAATAATGCTACTACTATTTCAGAATAATTAGGATTTCGTAGGTCAGCTTATGAAAAATTAGATTGAATTTACACGAGATCATGACAGGTACATATTATAGCAACAGTGAACAAATCAACAGCGCATGGTTAGATACCATCGAGATTTGAGCTCAAATTTTGACTGCACAAAATTATAATGATTTCTTATATTACTGCCTATAATAATGCGCGGTGGATTGGCAGTATCGGTAGAGGGTCGGGCGCCATGCTTTGCAGCAAAGAGTTACGGCCCTTTATGGTCTGAGTTCAAATCCCGCCGAGGTTAACTTTACCTTTCATCCTTACGGGGTCGATAAAATAAAGTACCAGTAATGCACTGGGATAATTGCTGGCCTTGTGTCAAAAGTAGAAACAATTATAATGATGGCAAAGTTAACCCCGCCGAGGTTAACTTTGCCTTTCTATCCTTACGGGGTCGATAAAATAAAGTACCAGTAATGCTCTGGGATAATTGCTGGCCTTGTGCCAAAAGTAGAAACAATTATAATGATGGTCGATTGGCAGTATCGGTAGAGGGTCAGACGCCATGCTTTCTAGCATAGTTACGTCCCTTTACGTTCTGAGTTCAAATCCCGCCCAGGTTAACTTTGCCTTTCATCATTACGGGGTCGATAAAATAAAGTACCAGTAACGCACTGGGAGAATTGTTGGCCTTGTGCCAAAAGCAGAAACAATTATAATGATTTACAACATTCGGAGGTAGTGATGTGTGCATCGATTCCTCGCGGGTGCTGCTCACTCTATTTCTCAATGACAAATGACACCTTGTCCGAATTTCCTGTGAATTTATTGTGAACAATTATTATTGTAAGAGTGTGTGTTGGGATAACTACATTTCAAGTTTCAAAATTTCAAGTTTCAAGTTTTCGATATCTACATTTCAAGTTTCAAAATTTCAAGTTTCAAGTTTTCGATAACTACATTTCAAGTTTCAAAATTTCAAGTTTCAAGTTTTCGATATCTACATTTCAAGTTTCAAAATTTCAAGTTTCAAGTTTTCCATAACTACATTTCAAGTTTCAAAATTTCATGTTTCAAGTTTTCGATATCTACATTTCAAGTTTCAAAATTTCATGTTTCAAGTTTTCGATAACTACATTTCAAGTTTCAAGTTTTCGATAACTACATTTCAAGTTTCAAAAAATTTCATGTTTCAAGTTTTCGATATCTACATTTCAAGTTTCAAATTTTCAAGTTTCAAGTTTTCGATATCTACATTTCAAGTTTCAAAATTTCAAGTTTCAAGTTTTCGATATCTACATTTCAAGTTTCAAAATTTTCCAATATTTCTTGAGTAAACCAGATATTCATATATGCAGCTTTAAGAGTAAATTCTTATAATAGACGGCAATATGTGCCAGGGACACTCAAATATGAAGGCTAACCCACTCGCCAATGTCCTAATATTTGATGCATTGTGGGCATCTATGACCAATGTTTCCGTTTTCTGGAGTACATTGGCCGAACTTCCCAACTACTCACTTGCGATGTGACAACTAAATTTAAAATTTCAGATTTTCTTAATGGGAAAGTCAATCGATATATATATATATATATATATATATATATATATATATATATATATATGTGTGTGTGTGTGTGTGTGTGTGTTTGTGTGTGTGTGTGTGCATAGTCTTCAAATTTATTATTATTACTATAATATATATATATCCCTCTCTCTCTTTCTCTCTCTCTCTCTCTATATATATATACATATATATATATTTATGTATATGTGTGTGTGTATGTATATATTGTGTATTTCATTAAAATGTGGAAAGAGAGAGACAGAGAGAAGCATATACACACGCATACATACAACACACACTCACTCACACCACACACATATATATATATATTGGAATTGTACATTATTTAGAGGAAAAAAACAACAATAATATATATATGTGTGTGTGT
>OZ024741.1:185167489-185187489 GCA_964016885.1 Eledone cirrhosa
CAGAACTTCCAGGCTTGTACCATTGAATGTGCCTCTGGAGGACTTTGCCACTGAAATTATGGTGTCTTCATCGAAATCGATGAAGCCAGTTAAAATCCACCAGACGTTTACGTTTGGTGTAATGTTTGAAATTTTTATTTTCTGGATTCTTTTTCCCATCTATGTGGGGAAAATGGTGTAAAGGGGGGACACAATTGGCGACACAGAATATTTTTGTGCCGTCAATTGGTCTCTCATCACCACCGAAAAGCTTCCGAAAAGTTTATTTTTTGGGGTGAAGGCAATATCCTTCATTGAATTCTTCAGAACCAGCTCAATTTCGTTTTGGGTTAATTGCTCTGGATTCTTAGACAAATTTGAAACTGTCCTAAAAATTATTGTTTTTAGGATAGTTTCTCTCCGTAACTGTTGAGGAGAAGTGATGCTGATAGCAGCGCTCTCACCAAAAGTTACATATTGCTTTGCTTCTCTTAACAACTCCCTAACATTGGAGATGTCAAGATATGTAAATAGTTCTGTCTTTTGGACGGTTTGTGCAAAGGAAATCTTTTCCTTGTTTGTGGAGTTGTTCGTGTTGCTGTTGTTGGTGGTGGTGGTTGTTGTTATCATTGTTGCTGTTGTTGTTGTTGTTGTTGTTGTTGTTGTTGTTGTTGTTGTCATTATTGTTGTTGTTGTTGTTATTGTTGTTCTGGTTGGTGTTGTTTAAATTTTCCATGTTATTGGTAGATACATAGTAAGCCTTCGGGTGACCACTAGTTAAACAGTGGTAACATGAAGGCCGCCTACCCTCAACAGAAATGTTTATGTATGAATTCCCATCCATAGGCACACGTTGGGGTATTTTAGATAGATAGATAGATAGATACACACAAATAAGTTTTCTTTTATGTGTATATGTGGTTGTCGTGTTTGCTCTCACATTAAGATTGAAATGTTTAGAGATAACTATTATGGCATACGTAACAACTAACCGATCATAAGTGTATCTTCCGCCTAAGACGAATATCAAAATACAGAAACGTTTCATCAATATTGAGAGGACATTCACACTTACTCTGATACATACATACACACACACACACACATATATATATATATGTTTATATATATAGTGTGAGTGAGAATGAGAAGTGTGAGATGTATAAGTACCTGAGGCTTCACTATGTTGTTTTGACTTCCACTTTCAATGACACACATGTATGTATGCATGTTTGTATGTGTATCTATATATACACATATTTATATATATATATATATATATATATATATACATACACACATACACACACACATATATATATATATATACACACACCCACACATATATATATATATATACATACACACACATACACATACACATATATATATATACATTCTTCCCTCATTTACTATATATATATATATGTATATAATCATTCTTCACACATTTACTATATATATATATATATATATATATATATATATATATATATATACTTGCATAAATCCATACGTGTATTGACTTTGTATACACATGCATATAGATTGTGCAATCATGGGTCTGTGTGTGTGTGTATGCGTGCATTCTGTGTGTGTGTTTACCTCTATGTGTATATGTGTATGCGTCTATTTTATCGCCTGTATATCACTGCTGCACAAATGTTTCAAGTTTATTTTTTCTTGTTTTAGCTTGTTTCATAATTTAATTAATTTTAATTTGTTTTACTTGTTAGATATTGCTCCTATGCTTGGGAGACGAGAATATAACCAGAATGAATAAATGAAGGAAATATAGATGATAGATAGAGAGTCAGATAGAAAAACTGAAGGCAAGAAAGAAAGAGAGAAAAAAGACAGAAAGAAAGAGAGAAAGAGAGAAATAAATAAATAAATGAAGAAAGAAAGAAATAAAGAAAGAAAGAATGAAAGGAAGAAACTAAGGAAATATAAAAGAAGACTAGCGTTTATTCATGTTTAGAATTAGGAAATTAATATGTTAAAATGGCCACCCCACTTTTGTCTGTACAGAGACGTACCATGCTGGCTTTCAGTAATAAGACACTCGATTATTGGAATACACGTTCTATTTGGAAACACTTGAAATAGATAAGATGACACATCAGTCGTGTGTAGATCTGAAGAATCTGAAATTCTAGAGATTTTCCAAGTAATTAGATAGAAAATGATATGGAAGTCATAGAATGAAACATAATATAGTAGAATGAGACAACGAACAGCTTTAACGTGGTCACCACACCTGCTGAAATTGACACCAGAAAATTTCTCTCAAATTGAATTCTATTATTCTGAAGAAAAAAATGACGCGTTATTTTTTTATGTTTGTCGTACACAAAAGAGGACAATCTTAATTGTAATACATTTGATCATTATATACATGCTCCATTTTGTTTGAACTAGGTCTAAATAGCAACAACGAAGGATGACCCTGAGCTGTTGACGTAATCATAATGGCGCCGACTGATACAGTTCATTCCTCTCCAGGTCTGAATACAGTCAATGTCTTCCAGAGAAAAAGAAAATAAGACAGAGAGACAAACGAAGAATAGGCCCCCAAAATTGTACTGCATTCATCGACCTCAAAGGGAAGAAATCAAAAAAGAATATTTTGGAGCATTCTACTCGACGTTCTAATTAGTGTGACAACTTGCTGCCTTCGTTAGCATCATATCGGCCCCAAATTCACGAATTTATTCTCACGTTTGTTTTATATTATTATAGTTAGTTTTAGCCTACATAATCTTTCCTTGAATAGATTTACAAGCAAATACATTCCAGCCCCGACATTGTATTTTTTAAGGGGTTTCTAAGGGTTTCTAAGACGATTTACTTAATGTTTCCCTCGATGTAGGCAAGGGGTCTTAAGATTCATATTGTGTTGTTATATGTAGCGGATGAAGCAATCTCGCACGGGTTCCTTTGTTGGCACGAAATAGGATTATCTTTTATTTGTTAGAAAGCCGGTCTATAACTCAATGGTTCAACATAATCTTTGGTTGTTTGAGCCAATAATATATGCTTATTCTGAAGAGAAAATATGCATAACAAAACAAATATTTATACTTAGTCACAAGATTATATCAAAATATATATTTTGTTTTGTATACATTCTTTTTTATTTGTCACTGTCAAGTACACGAAAAGAACACGACCTTATTTATAAGGTTTCATATTCGATGTTTTAAATGTAGAAAATGAGTATTGGTCAATAAACAAAATGTATCGTTGCATTGAGAGTGACTTCCTCAGTTGATGTTAAAACGGGTGACGGGTTAAGTCTGCCACCTAACCAGGTATGAGAGAAGTGAGGATCGTGGGCTCAAAATACAAAGAACTAACAATACTACAAGACACGATAGCGACGTAATAACATTTATACCAAGCTGTATTGAACATAATCGAATGATGAAAGACAAATTTGACCTCTCATTTGAACCCCCAGCGCAGAGATCTGAAACATATAGGCAATGAATATTCCGTACGCACTTATGTCTGCTAATTCACCATCTATTTCTTAACATTGGTCATGACATCAATTTTGTCTCAGAAATAGCATATTATAGGATCTTATATTTAAATATATCTCACAATTTTTAAATCAGTAGTATGTATAATTTGAAGGAAATTTAGCTGCTATTACTAGGAGATCAGATGACCCTATAGAGCTACCCCCATCATTTATGTGATTGGTTTGAGACCTGAGCGAAATTGTGTGAAAAGGAGAATTCTCAGTTGGCAGAGAATTAGTTTAGAAGAAAGGTGATAATAAAAGAAGAAAACAACAGCAACAAATGTTATAGAATAAATGAGGAAGAAGATGAAGGAAAGAATTGGGGACGAAATAAATAAATAGAGAAAAAGAAAGTTAATGAGGAGGAATAGATAAAACAAAAAAAATGATGGAATAAATAGGGTAGAATGTTTGTGTGATGAAAAGCTAGAATGAGAGTTTGATGACGGATGGGATGAAATGAAAAAAAGAGGGAAGGTGGTGTTAATTGTGGTGTGTCTCTGGAGTGAGACTAATAAAGTAAACAAAAATAAAATTAACAAGAATTGTAGATGAAATATGAACTCGCAAAGGCGCAAAATAAGCATATATATATATGTATATATATTTATATATGTATATATATATATATATATATATATATATATATATATATATATATATATAATTCACACATACACAAATACACACACAAACACACATATACTCACTCACATGAACACACACATGCACATACGCACACACACACACGTATATATATATATATATATATATATATATATACATATATATATATATGTGTTTGCGCGCGCGCGTGTGTGTGTGTGTATGTTTGTGTACGTATATATGTACGTCCGTTGATCGCTTAAGTCATTTGTCACTTCATACTTGCAATATATTCTTCCTTCATATTTTGGAATGTTAAAATATTGCTCTGTTTTTACTCATTAATTTATAATTACAGAACAAGTAACAGGTAATATTTCCTGCAATATGATGGCAAAATATGTTCTCATAACTCCATTTTCTATGATCTTCCTTTGGCAAAAAAATATCGAGAAGTTTTTTTCTTTGGTGAAGGAGGTTGTGTGATGGATACGGTCGAGATGTTTGATAAGAGAGGGCTTTGCCTCTCTCTGAGCAAACCCTCATTAACCATTCTTTTTCTACCGCAAGATAACAAATGGCATATTAGAGAAGAATATTCTTCCCCCTCCCTCCCAAACACACATAATACATTTTATAAAAGGTGGGTAAATGTAGTGAAATTGGCATCACTAAATATCCTACTGTATTTGTTTGTAGGCTGGTAGCAAGAAATAGGGGAATATACTTGTTTCTCGTCAGAAACCCCAATTTACCTGATGTGGTTACCCCTCCCATTCCGAGAATCATTTCTTATTGGTATTATGTTTTTTTTTTTATTGCTATTTTTATTTAAAGTGCCATGAATTGATAAAATCCATAAAATGTCGTTCAAATTCTTACTGGTCCTTTATATTCAGTGTTGAAATCCCGTTGAGCTAAACTTTGCTTTTTATTCTTCCACGGTCAATAAAATAGATTACCAGTTTAGTACTGAGGTTGATATAATCGATTTCCTCCTTCTCCAAAATTGCTGGCCTTGTACCAATGTTAGAAAGAATTATTATTTATGTTTGAACGTCTTTACTAGTATTCCCTCCACATAAATAGCACACCCACTTATTTGATTAGCTGATTTACTGGTGTATTTTTGGGTTCCGCCTTTGCATTCTTTGCAACGTGTTTACGGCCATATCGAGCTGAAAACACTGGTTCTCGTCCGATCAACGAAGTTAAGAAACGTCGAGCCTAGTTAGTACTTAGATGGGTGACTGCTTGGGAAGCCTAGGTGCTGTAAGCATTTCCTATTACAAGGGCAGTGCCCCAGCATGCCCTCAGCCGGATGGCTGGAACAGGTAAAAGAGTAAAAGAGTAAAGGTCTTGGGCTCTTTTAGCGATCAAAAGTAACCCATTGCTCAGTGTAAAATACTGAATTTTCCTCCCCTTTCCTGTCTTTCAAACAGTCAAGCTATGAAAAATGTGATAATGGATGTTGAAATTTACTTAGACAAAAAAAAACCAAGTAGAGAAGATCTCGAAACATGACATAAAAGCAGAAATATCAAGGGAATGTAGTTGCCCAGCGACAAAAGTGAATGTCGTACTAGTTGTCACTGGTGTATTAGTTAATTCCCCCATCACACTCAAAAAGCTACCATAGCAGCGAGAATAGTTGATTGGACATCAGCACAGCCATGCAACTTCTTCGAAAGTTCATCTTCTTGTGAAGAACTTTCTAAGAATTTGCATGGCTATGCTGATGTCAAAACAACCGTTCTTGATACTATGATAGTTTAACTGTGGCCGAGGTTAGCTTTGCCTTTAATCCCTACGGAGTCGATAAATAAAGTACCAGTAACGCACTGGATTCGATATAATCGATTTTCCCTTCCCCCCGAAATTGCTGGCCCTGTGCCTAAAGTAGAAACAATTATTATTATTATTTATTGGATGTGCGGTGGATTGGCAGTATCGGTAGAGGGTCGGACTCCATGCTTTCCAGCATAGTTACGTCCCTTTACGATCTGAGTTCAAATCCCGCCGAGGTTGACTTTGCCTTTCAGCCTTACGGGGTCGATAAAATAAAGTACCAGTAATGCACTGGGTAATTGCTGGCCTTGTGCCTAAAGTAGAAACAATTATTATTTATTGGATGTGGGCATTCACTTGGCTGTATCGGTAGAGCGTCCGACAAAATGCCGCGTAGTATTTGATCTGTTTTTTTTTGACGTTCTGAATATTTTTCCCGAAAACCTGTCTATGCTACTAACTACAGAAACGGCCGTGAAGATTTCTTGGATTAGAACTGGCTGACGAAATCCCATGTCTTGATGCTTATGTACATTTAAAGATTATGGAACAGAAAATATATTTACAGGCTGTGTCAATTATGAGTCTGCATGGCTCTACAATTATTCTGTGGTCTTGTATTATTTGGTAAGGTTTGTGTGATGTGAGCTGGTTACCCAGTCACTTATGTTTAAATACAATGCTAATGTTTTCACTTCGTAATACACTATACTGTATATTTATTATAATCGCGCATTTTTTTTTAATGTTTACCTCATAATAAGTAATCATAAATTGCTTTGGTTATTCTTTCGAGTAGGAAGAATCTGTAATTATGTTTTGTCGTTCTTATCTACTTGTCCATATGAATGCGTTTATTGTTAGGTGTGTGTGAGTGTGTGAGTGTACATGTTTGTCTGTGTGTGTATATGTCTACGTGAGCGCGCCTGTGGTATGTTCGTAATGTCAGCTTTTCTGCTGATTTATATAATAAAAATATCCTTTGTTGTAGGAGTGTATTTAGTTAACAAATTTGGTGTATAAACTAACATATTTTTAATGTATACCGAAGAGAGTAAGTAGGTAGATAAAACACAAAAAAAAAACAGGATAATTTTAGTACTATATAGACTTTGTGATTAGTATTTTGTTTGTTTTGGAACAGTATTTGCTGTCGCTACACATGTCAATATTTCATTTGTCTTAGGCGTATGTTTTCCATTTCATTCTTCTTATACTTTCAGTCTTCTAAATTATGCATATAGATACACTATTTCATTGTGATATTTCTAATGCATTTTCGCTTTTAAACCTTGTGTTATTTGTTCATGTAGGGTGTTTTATGAGTTGACATCAGTTTAGTAAATTTCTGTTCAGAGGAAAGAGTAGAAAAACTATCCAACACATTTTGTAGACGATAATTATTCAATGTACTCGACTGGTGTAAGAAATAGGAGCTTCAGAGTGTGTTTCCCTCAAAACACACTCTGTCGTTTTAGATGAAGAATGATTAGTTGGAAAATTTAGACGCCGAATACTAAAAATAGATTTTGTAAGATGGTCACGGATGATGTGTGTTGATCATAGATCTTCTGGATCAGGGCGTATCTAGCTGCTGAGAAGAAAAGAAAAAACAACAACAACAAAATTGGCAAGAAAGATTAAGGGACTATCTGATATTGCTGAATCATATGTTTGTGTATGTTTAATAAATTGCCAATATAACTTGAATAGATTCTAAAAAAAAATTAAACAAAAAAGGAACAAGTCATACGTTTCAACACATACTTTCAAAAGGATCTCTTGATAATACTGCATATACACACTCATACTTTCACACATATATACTTATACGTAAACATATACACCAACATAAATATTTTCTCAGACGTTCACACGCACTTGCATACGTATGTATGTATATATGTACGTGTGTATGTATGTGTATATGTATGTATGTACGTACTTATGTATGTATGTATGTATGTATGTATGTATGTATGTATGTATGTATGTATGTACGTATGTATGTAAGTATGTATGTATGTATGTATGTATGAATGTATGTATGTATGTATGTATGTACGTAAGTTTGTATGCATGCATGTATGAATGTACGTATGTATGTATGAATGTATGTATGTATGAGTTTGTGTATGCATGTATGTATACATTAACATACACACACAGACACATATAAGTATGTATATATGTATGTATATATGCATGTATATACATGTATGTTTTTATACAGTTGTACATGCAAACATACATTTATATCTATAGATAGAAAGATGCATATATGCTATAGAAGAAGCATTGAGCGTTAATAAAAAATTTTATACCACATATCTCCAATACTTCACCAATAAGTACATTAGTACATTCGTCAGTTTGTTTATGGTTTTGCCGTGTTTTTGATAATGACTTTAACACATATTATGCTAACATTATAGTAACATCTGTTTACCTTTTTTTGTTGATAATTACTAAAACAGATTCAATTTATGTAGTTTAACAGCATTTGAGCGAAGAGGGCGCTTATGGAGAATAATCCACCCAAATCCCAGAGGACGGGTGAAGATAAAGTATAAAACAAAAACCCCAAAATAAACAAAAAAAATGTTTTCGCCGTTTATGTTATTATCACTAAGACGAACTTGATATTATCATGTCCTGAAGAGATAATTGCAATAAGGTGTGCCTAGAAGTCAAGTTATAATAAATAAACCGTGAGAGAATAGGTGGATGAAAGTGAAAGAGACAGAAATATATAAACAGAGGAAAGTAGACGCACAATAACGAGTGTAGAAGGAGAAAGAGGATGATTGAGTGGGAAGGAAAGAGACGAAAAGAAACAAAGAACAGAAAAGGGAAGATGAAGGAAAGAGAGAGTATTAACTGGATGTTCATTAGTTCGAAATCATTACATGAATGTATCAGTATTTTCGCAAGCATATTTGCACTCATGCGTTCACTGTAACTGACAGATTGCAAGTCGCACCTGTCAGTGCATCCTGCACATGCAGAAACACATTGGGTCCAGCAAAAAACTCCGTGCAGCTGTATTATTACAAATATTCATTTTGTTAGTACTCTGATAATGGTTGGCTCGCGCACACCTTCAAACTATTTCTTATTGACTGAGTATAATGAGGGCAACCGAGGTCTAGAAAATATTTTTCCTATCGTCTCGGTAACTAAAATTATATATATATATATATATATATATATATATATATACACACAGTTCAAGAGTAACCAATCTTAAGGAGAGAGATGGAGATAGGAGAGGAGATATGAGAGGAGAGATTGGTGAGTTAGTTAGAAGCCAAAGCGTAAAGGCATGTGCTCAATGTGCAATATGCAGTAGAAAGCAACTAGGTGGCTGGGTTAATGCAGAGCTGGAAATATTCATTAGATAAGCGCAACAAGACCACAAATTTCACAGGGAAGACATTATTAAAAGATTGTCAACATATTTTAGTTTGATGTAAGGAATGTAGAGAATAATAATAATATTAATTAATATTATTATTATTATTTCTACATTCCTTACATCAAACTAAAATATGTTGACAATCTTTTAATAATGTCTTCCCTGTGAAATTTGTGGTCTTGTTGTGCTTAACTAATGAATATATATATATATATATATATATATGTGTGTGTGTGTGTGTGTGTGTGTGTGTGTGTCTTTGTGTGAAAGTAATAACAAAAATAACGAAAAATATCAAGACAAACGGCACAGTTCATGGAAGAAATATATTAGTTTCACTCTTGAAATAGCACGAAGAGAGTCTTAATGTTTCCGACACTACTCCTTCATCAGAAGATAGTTAATAATTGTTTCTAGCACAAGGCCAGCAATTACCCAGTACATTACTGGTACTTTATTTTATCGACCCCGTAAGGATGAAAGGCAAAGTGAACATCGGTGGGATTTGAACTCAGACCGTAAAGGGAGGTAACTATGCTGGAAAGCATGGCGTCTGACTCTCTACCGATACTGCCAATCCAGTTAATAATTGTTTCTACTTTTGGCACAAGGCCAGCAATTACCCAGGGTATTACTGGTACTTTATTTTATCGACCCCGTAAGGATGAAAGGCAATGTTAACCTCGATGGGATTAAATAATAGTAGATAAATAGAAAGGAAAATGTGATGAGATGAAGAAACCAGGAAAATGAGAAGAAAACATACACGTGCATATTCAGTTGACAATCACACACAAGCACACAATCACACACAAGCACACACACACACACACACACACACACACACACACACACACACACACACACACACACACACACACACACACACACACACACACACACACACACACACACACACACACACAAACACATGTATATATATATATATCGAAGGAAAAGTGGTAAGGAACCAGGTGGACCATAACGCACCAAAGTACTCAATACAGTCCAGAATTAGCCGTCGAAACGGCTTGAGCTCAGCCGTCGGGGTCTTACTTGTTCCTATATATATATATATATATATATATAAATATAATAAAGATATATGCGATTTCGGTGTAGATGTCTAAGAATCCTTCATTAATAAGGCTGTGATATGAATTTCAATGTCGATCACGGCTACTTGGTGGTTTGATCATTTAACCGGTCACGCTACAACATCAGAAAGCATCTTATGTAATAAGATTACATTTTCGAGGTAATCCAATCTGAAGACGAGAGAACGCATAGATGCGATGTTTTCATTGCCAATCTCCGTTCCTCCGCAAACTTCAGTTACACACTATAGTTGTGTGTAGGCCTGGAGTTGGATTATGATTGACCATCTGTCTATCTCCCACTACCAGCAGGCAGCTAGCACGACTAAGATCTACTGAGACATACCAAAGCCTCCCTCCTCAACAATTGCTGAGATATTACGGCCAAAGATATTCAGCCTAAGATGTGTTGCTGAGCCACTGGTTTCTCGTCCAGCAGACGTAATGAGTACTAAATTAGAATTTCAGTATGATATTCGTGCACCAACCCGCCTAATACCACTATTTTTGGCAGGAAAATATATGTTATCACGCTGGCAACAAATGCTTATGTCGCTGAGTAAATTATCGTTTTATACGCCCATAACTGAATAGATAAATTAATGCTAGGCGCTGGAAATTAGAATTACATATTGAAAATTAAATATTAGAAATTCAGAATTAACAATTAGCAATGAAAAATAAATGTGAAGATGTATAAATTGTTATTAGAAATTAGAAATCAACCCTGAACAATAAGTAACAGAATTTACGATTAACAATTGAAAGATGACTGTTAAGAGTTATTTACGCTTTATTTTATATATTTAATTATCGTTTATTATTTTTAATTAATAGTCTGCCTTTCATAGATTATAGATTCCATACTGGTGGTTTTTTCCCTGTTTTATTGATAGCGCACTGTATATCTCTCTCTGGTGTGTTACCTTTTCAACATATTGTATATATATATATATATATATATATATATATATATATATATATATACATATATATATATATATATATATATATATATATATATATATATATATATATATATATATATATATATATATATATATATATATATATATATATAACTTTATATATTTATAATTATATATATAATTATATATATAATTATATATATTTATATATATATATATATATATATATATATATATATATACAATATGTTGAAAAGGTAACACACCAGAGAGAGATATACAGTGCGCTATCAATAAAACAGGGAAAAAACCACCAGTATGGAATCTATAATCTATGAAAGGCAGACTATTAATTAAAAATAATAAACGATAATTAAATATATAAATTAAAGCGTAAATAAATACCTCTATAACTATATAACACACGTACAAATCCAAAGAGATTTGTTTCGCCCGTAATTTGTTGACAGAAATGGAATAACCTCGGTTCCTCAGCGTGTGTAAGGCTATACATTTCAGACAACACTAAGAGAATTTTAAAAGTGACTGTCCAGCTACACGTGGGAGAGAGAAGTCACAGCGTGTTTAAGGGCAGTGAACCAGTGGCCTCTGAGGGACGAGCTGCTAGAAAGGGCAGCTCAAAACCACTCAGAGGAGTGCGCACAACCAAACAGAGAGATAGGAAAGACTGTTATAAGGAGCGAAATATCACGATAAATTAACGGAGCCATAGGCCCTCGCTATTCCCTGTAAATAATGTGCTCAAAGGAGAAGAAATCCTGAGCTCTTTAAAATACAATATGTTGAAAAGGTAACACACCATTATTTACAGGGAATGGCGAGGGCCTATGGCTCCGTTAATTTATCGATTATATATATATATATACAATATATTAACAAATGGAAACTATATTTATAAAACCATATTTATTTCATTATACATATTTCAAGGGCCACCTGAGCAAACTATGGTGCGCTTTCATCAGATAAAATATAATATAGGTTAGTTTTAGAAATAAATATTGACATACGCTTAAAAAATGCAACCATTATCCAGGAGATTCCAACCAGAATGGTTGCATTTTTTAAGGGTATGTCAATATCTATTTATAAAACTAACCTATATTATATTTTATCTGATGAAAGTGCACCATAGTTTGCTCAGGTGGCCCTTGAAATATGTATAATGAAATAAATATGGTTTTATAAATATAGTTTCCATTTGTTAATATATTGTATATTTACTCCAATAATTTGTTGAGTGCTTTATATCAGTTATAAAAATATTTTGCTTGTTGTATCCCAACAAATTAAATATAACCTCTACATATATTTATATATATATATATATATATATATATATATATATATATGTGCGTGTATGTGTATGTGTGTGAGTATGTGTACACACACGCATACACGCACACACATATATATATATTTATATATATATATGTGTGTGAGTGTGTGTGTGTCGGATGGTAGGTATGATGCTTCCATACGCGGCATGCCGGTTGAGCGCTCTATGCTCTTACAGAGTAGAGTATGATATAATATAAAACGAAAAATCAGTGACGCATCTGAACTCAATTTATTGTGTGTTACAATTGTTTCGCCGGCGGACAGCTCGAGACGCGATCATTGTAGGGAACTGTCTGATTCTGGACCCGCAGGTTCGACGGACACGTCTAATGTTTTCGGGGCATATTATATATATATATATATATATATATATTTGACTCCATATATATTATATATATATATATATATATATATGACTCCAGTTCCTCAGTGAATTAACAACCCAACAAGGAACTGGGCATATCAGAGTATTGACAATATTATACACCTAAACAACATATGTACTTGTCTATACCATACTAATTCAAACTGCCTGAAGAGGTCACAGCCATAGATGGCTGTCACTGAAATATATATAGCAGTAATAAACGAAGCTAAATTTTAATCATTTGACTTTTATTTAACTTTATTTTACACTACTCCGGAGTAACCAAACCAACCTGCGCACTTCGTCGAGTGCTCCAGTCTGCATACTGAGGTGTTGGTATACAACCAACATAAACTCAAAATCTCTATATATATATATATATAAGTATGTATGTATACGTACATACATATATGTATACAGACGTACAGTAGCATGTATATATATATATACATACAGGCACACATATATATATGCACGTATCAGTTTACCGAACATTATAATGCTCAGTTTGTTCGTTTGTAAACAAACAAACAGCCTGAATTACGCCGTACAGTGTTTAGGCAACCACGTCACCTTTTTGTTCAACACTGACACAGGAATGATGTACTAGTTTCAAGCTTATTAGCTATCGTCAGCACCGTATACCTTTCTTCCAGATGGTTGAACGTCCGAAAGTATATACTTTCCTTATGAAAATTAACGGCTGAGCAGCCTAATTTGCATATCGTGTGAGTTCAGTCGGCCAGGCGCACCGAAAACGATAAATGGAATAGAATGAAACGAAATTTAATTTCTCACTCTTAGTACGACACTTACTTAAATTCAGGCTGTTTGTTTACAAACGAACAAACCGAGCATTATAATAAATGTTCGGTAAACTGATACGTGCATATATATATATGTGTGCCTGTATGTATATATATACATACTACTGTACGTCTGTATACATATATGTATGTACGTATACATACATACTTACATTTAAGTAAGTGCCGTACTAAGAGTGAGAAATTAAATTTCGTTTCATTCTAGTATATATATATATATATATATATATAGTATATATATATATATATATATATAGTATATATATATATAGTATATATATATATAGTATATATATATATATATATATATATATATATATATATATATATATATATATATATATATATATATATAATATAACTTAGAGTTTACACTCAATGGGGTCATTTACAATTATTTCAGCTCTAAGAATCGCTTCTGAGCACAATAAATTAATATTTGATTAACATTTACATGTTTTAGTTGCAACTAAAACATATACATATATATATATATAGATATATATATATATTTATATATATATCGGAGGAAGTTATAGTTCACTTGAAGCATTGTGTAATTGTTTCTACTTTTGGCACAAGGCCACCAATTACCAGTACATTACTGGTACTTTATTTTATCGACCTCGTAAGGATGAAAGGCAAAGTTAACCTCGGCGGGATTTGAACTCAGAATGGCAAGGGCCGTAACTCTATACGTCAAAGCATGGCGTCCGACCCGCTCCCAATTTTGAAGCATTGTGTAATGAGGTATAAACGTTTGTATATGTATAATAAAGCCGAAACAATGCAGGTTTGGACGTAGAATAAATAATGCAAATGCAAAAGATATTGTTGACAATTAGTCTTTTACCTTAGATTTATTTAAATATCCTAATTAAATAAATCTAAGGTAAAAGACTAATTGTCAACAATATCTTTTGCATTTGCATTCTTTATTCTATGTCAAAACCTGCATTGTTTTGGCTTTATTATACATATACAAACATATATATATATATATATATATATATATATATATATATATATAGAGAGAGAGAGAGAGAGAGAGAGAGAGAGAGTGAGAGAGTCAGTGGTGCTGCTGAAACTAGTTGGAACACTAATCTTGGGAGTACTCGGTGCATGGGGAGAGGCAGAGTAGGTATGAAGTGTTTTCGGTTTGCTAAACACAAAATTGCTTGGCGGCGCGGTCACGATTTTAATCCTCTCTCTCTTCCTCTCTCTCTCTCCCTCTCTCTTTATATATATATATAGTTTTGTATAGTGGTAGCTATGGTGCTCCCATAGGCGGTATGCCAGCATTAGCACTCGATATTCATCAGAGTAGAGTGTAGAAAATATAAAGGAAACGAAAAATCAGTGATGCATCTGGACTTAGTTTATTTCGTGTTACAAATGTTTCGCCGGCATGTGGCTCGAGTCATGGTCCTTGTATGGATCTGGTTGATTCTACTTCTGTGGGTTCTTTCAGACACGGTTGTGTTACGACCGGAGAAAATTTTATCACTGGGTGTTATCATCAAAACAACACCCTCAAAAAACCCTAATTCCACTCTTGTCATGCAATTGGCTGTTTTTACTCCACGTCATCACATGTTCTGGTCAGTATCTGCTGCCACACGGTTCATCAACCATTTTCCGTCCGACACATTTCAATGGAGTCATGCTGGGTTCAGTACATCACACGTCAGCTCACACTTCAGATTAAGCACCCACACGTACCAGAATACACACATAAAACACACACACATTCAGACATATACCTATCTATACATACACACTCGTACGCCTACATGCACAGACACCCCTACATCGCTATATATATACTCATATATCCTCCCTCCCTCACTTCCACGGACCCAGTCACACCCACTTGTTGATACATATTGGCACAAGCCTTCCGACGGTTGTTTACATCGCGCTCTGTATCACTTAGGATAAGCATATCATACTCAAACGTACACATATATACATACATACGCGCGCACATACACATTCGCCCAACGCCCTATAAATTTAAATATATATATATATATACACACTCATACGCACACATATATACATACACACATATATACCCATACATACATATATACATACATGTGTATACACCTATATATATATATATATACATACACACACATACAGACACACAGGTATATACATAAATGTATACTCACACATGTCCACACATACATACGAACGATATATATATATATTTATATATATATATATATACATATATACACACGAAAGAAAAGGGACAACTTAACATGCATAGGCCCATACATACAAATACCCACGCATATTCCGATATACATACATCTACACATGCATACGCATACGTGTTGCCACATGCATAGACCTACACGCATGCACATCTGCCTACACACACAAAAGTGCCACCACATATACCTATATAAAAAACACACCTGTAAGTGAACAGTCAAAAATACATTATGCAATAGAAACAGTATAATGACGGTAAAATTATCGTAACATGAAAAAATATACAATGTAACATAATATACAATATGATATATATATATATATATATATATATATATATATATATATATATATATATATATATATATATATATATATATATATATATATATATATATATATATATATATATATATATATATATATATATAGGGAGTGAAATTTTAGTAAGTAAGTTAATTTTACAATTTTCTTATTTTACGTTTCTCATATTATTGTTCTGCAACCCCATGCATTGAACCACAAACTATATTTGCTACCATAAGTATGCATCTGTGTATATATATGTTACTAGATATACTAATTCTTTATATATATATATATATATATATATATATATATATATATATATCCCCCTATTATACATATATAGACACACATATGTACACATATGTATATATACACACCCACACATACACACACACACAGGTACACGGACTCATACATACGTATACGGATATATATAGAGGATATGTGATAAAATAATAGAACAAGAATAATAGTAATAATAAAAAAGCATATATAGTCCCTATATAATCATCCGCACACATTCCTATGAATGCACATATACACATACTTGTATTCAAAAATACATATACACACATATATAGGCCCGCAAATGCATGCACCTGCACCCACATACACATCCACATATCTACACATACACACACACATATATATATACATATACGCACACTTACCCACCCGCACACACACAAACCTACTCATATGTGGCTATACGTACACACTCACACATACACATATAGGCATAGGTATATATATATATATATATATATATATATATATATATATATATATATATATATATATATATATATATACATACATGCTCATATATAGACATACATATACACATATACACACACCCACACACACATACACCCACATCCCGCCATATATGTATATATATGCACACGTCTGCACCTACAGGCGCGTATAAGCTCGTGCACACACGCACCCATGCCCACACATACACCCCGACCCCCACCCACGTATATATATATATATATATATATATATATATATATATATAAACATACATACGCATCTACTCACACACACACGCACATATCCCACACACATGTCCACACATAAAAACTCGTGAACATAAACACAATATGATAATAAAATAAAATACATAAATAAATTTACAATATTTTAGGGTAAATTAAAATCTGTCTGTAACTGCATAAATAGGTACAGGAAAAGAAGGGGCAAAATAAAGGAACGGGTATAATAAAAAAAGAAAGAAAAAGAAAAAACGGGCGGGATGTACAGGAGAAGGTGCGTGCGTCCATGCGATGTACTACACACAGGTATTATGAGATGCAAATTTGTGTCCGTGTATAGAACAGGTAACAGTAACAGAACGATGATATAACAATATTAACAATTACTGTTCCAAGGTGGAACAGGTGTAGAGTATATAGTTACGATTGACGGTGTACACATTCAATGTGACGCCTGCCACGGTCGTCATGGGGCATGGCACCGTAGCTGGGTTGTGCTGTTCTAAACGTTTAGTGCACATGTCCGGGCGGCAGTGGGCCCCGTGTCAGCCGGTCGCGGCTCATGCGGTGTATCTTCCAATGTTGTGTGCCCGGTCACGTGCGCACCCGGTTTTCCTATGATTTCCCCACGGGTCAGACATCGTCATTATGGCATGTCGTCAGGTCCCCTAATCCCGCTAGGCCAATCGGGTCTGTGCGTTCTCATTCTCATGCCCCCTGCCTGCGTCACCCGGCGGATTCCGTGCTGCAAATGTGCATCTTCTCTGGTGTCTGCATGTCATGATAATTTCAGACTTCAGGTTGACGGCGTCATCCTTCAGTCTGACTATCTCCATGGCCTCGTGTAGGCAGAATCGGCACTTTCTACTTCCGACCGAATATGCGCTCGCGTGGCGAACGACACTGCATTCCAGGGCGTATGGAGTGCCGTGGTCTTTCATGTCCCACACGAGGTCCGCTAACCTAGTGGAGTGCCCTTTGCTACGGTCCCTGAAGGAATTCGTGTGATTATACATCCGCGATTTAAAGGTCGTGGATGTTGCGCCGATGTAGGTTCGATGCGCATTCTGGGTCGTAACCACACACTTGTATACTAAGTCTTTCATTAAACATTTTCCCTGTAGGGGGCACTGGGTTGCCGCTCTACAGTTGCAAGTTCTGCTGTCTTTTCTTGTGCGTCCGATGTCCGGGCCCAGATCTGTAATGGCCCTATCAGGGTTCTCATCGTGTTGCACCGCCGACACATTTGTCCCCCACATGCCACTATTTCCCTCTCGGTGTTGGACCATATCGCCCTCGGCGGGCGCTCTGGTTGCCTCAGGGGCCGGGTTGTCATTTGAAGGCAGGTCCCTAGGTGGTTCTCCGCGCTCCGAAACATGGTCCTCTGTCGGCGCGCTTGACGGCCAGTGTGCACCATCTTCACCGCGTTAGTTCTAGCCATGTAGTCGGCCATATTCGGCGCCGTGGAGAAGGAAAATCTAACCGTGTGGCGGTTGAGATTTTGTGGTACATATTTGTCGTCGGAAAGCACTCCTCCAGCGCTCGGAAGAAAAGTCCTGGCACGTTGGTGCGTACATGTTTAGAGTAAGGCGCATTGAACCAGGTAACGGCCTTAGATCTGTTCCTTCTTGGGCGTGGATTCTTGTTGTTGTGTCCAGAGCTCGGTGTCCGTCCAGTGCTCTGCCCAACCACAATTTCGTCTCGTGGGTTGTCCCTGTCTATTTGTCCGCTACGTTTTTCGTGGTCATCTGTACGTCTATTCCCCTTAGGTCTATGTGATGCTATGTGATGCTGTGGCACTAGAACAAGGCTGGTCGTGCTCCGTGGCGTGTACCCCGTTCTTATTTGTCGAAGTCCTGTCTAAGGTCCCAGTTGCCACGGAGTATGCGGTGTGCGTGCTAGGCCTATGCCTCCGCACACTGGGTGGTCTGGCTCCCATGGGTGCCTTAGTCCTATCTCGAGTCGGTCCTGTGTCATTAAAGTTAGTAGTGTTGTTATTTGTGTTCCTGGCTACTGCTACCGGGTCAATTATTTTACCTAAGGAGGCGTCCTCACTGTTGGCATTTGTGCACGCCAAATCATTAGGCTCTACTCTATCCGTGGTATGTATTATGGTGTCTTTGTAACCGGCTTTGCACAGTGCCTCATTATAATATTTGGCGTGCTATTTAAACACTTCTGCGTTCGACGACAGGGTGGATACGCGTTTTGAAACCCCTTTAACTATGGCTTCTATGACAGACTTAGAGTGATTCGATTGCCTGTTCACATATTGCAGGTTTTCGTTGGGTTTCTGGTACGGTCTGTGGATGCCCGTATTCATTTCGAAGGTAACGTCCAGGATATTGACCGTCTCAGTGCTAGTGTCAATAGTCACGGATAAGCCGTGTTGTTTAAAAAAATGCGATATGCGCTTCCTCATACGCTCCAACTGACTGGGGTTAAGGGAACGGAAGGTGAAAAGTGCGTCGTCTCTGTATATTCCACCTCCGATCCCCGGGATCTCCTCCGTCAGCCTATGGATGAGATATATCCCCACCAGGTAGGTCACCTGCG
>OZ024741.1:185192489-185212489 GCA_964016885.1 Eledone cirrhosa
CTGTTGGATCGGTGTTGACATTATTACGGATTAGAGAATGGGGTCGATAAAATAAAGTACCAGTAATGCACTGGGTAATTGCTGGCCTTGTGCCTAAAGTAGAAACAATTATTACGGATTAGATAATGGAGTTGGAATGACATTAGAGCATTGTAAAATGCTTAGCAGTAATTGACTCAGTGGATTTGCTCAGACTTCATATCCTGTCGCAGTCAACTTTACCTTTCATCATTCCGAGGTCGATAAAATAAAGAGTCAGTCAATTACTTGATTCATTATCATTGAGTTTCCCTTCCTCAAAAGTTTTGATAGCCATGTGCTAAAAGTAAAAATTATTATTATGACTAGCAGAAAACCACCCTTAGGGTGGTTTTCTGCTGGCATGTGTAGTGTGTATATTGATATTATACGCAAGTATATATATATGTAGATATGATACATCAAATAAAATCGTAATTGACAATATACACAGAAATTGAACGAAGACGTTGTTACACTGTCTTATGTAATCAGTAACGTAATCCATGATACATTAAAAAAAAGACGATATTATATATAAACTGCATTAGGAGAAAATTAGAGACAGAAAATTAGTATTTTTATTTAAGTGATCGCCAGCGGAAGTGTTGACATCACACACTCTCTCTTTCTATATATATGGTAGTTGAAGTGGTGGTGGTAGTGGTGGCAACGATATACCGGAAGTGCAACTTTGAACAGAAGTCAATTTTAAATTATTTATTTTTACGAAATTATTTTTGTTTAGAGAAATTTAGTAGATAAATTATGTAATATTCATTCATTATTTATTCAAAATAACGGTGGATTGGCAGTATCGGTAGAGGGTCGGACGCCATGCTTTCCAGCATAGTTACGTCCCTTTACGATCTGAGTTCAAATCCCGCCGAGGTTGACTTTGCCTTTCATCCTTACGGGGTCGATAAAATAAAGTACCAGTAATGCACTGGGTAATTGCTGGCCTTGTGCCTAAAGTAGAAACAATTATTTATTCAAAATAAGGGCGGTGGATTGGCAGTATCAGTAGAGGGTCGGACGCCATGCTTTCCAGCATAGTTACGTCCTTTTACGATCTGAGTTCAAATCCCGCCGAGGTTGACTTTGCCTTTCATCCTTACGGGGTCGATAAAATAAAGTACCAGTAATGTACTGGGTAATTGCTGGCCTTGTGCCTAAAGTAGAAACAATTATTTATTCAAAGTAATCCAACTTATTTTACTAACGGGATAAAAAATAAATAAACCGTACGCAGTCCCGCAGACCTTCCTTTATTATAGTTTAGATTTAGATAAATATAGTGCTTGTCTAGGGCCATGGATCTGCAAAATGATATAACTTTGGACGGGCTGTAATGCTGTATTTGTTCCAGCTCTTTGAGTTCAAATCTTACTGTAGCCTGTTTAGACAGTAGGCTAAGTTTGTCGCCCAGTTTAACACCCCCACATGACATTTAAGTGTCTTTAGCGTAGTTAGTTACTTTATTGGAAACATTTGGTCTAGGTGTCTAGTTTTAGGAAGCCACCTTCCTCCCTTCCACCAGTTTCGTAGTCGATGCAGCATGGTCACTGTCCTTCCTTCACTGATAAAAGCAGTAACAAAAATATAAACTTACTATAAAACAATCTTTCAACAATTTTGTATAATAACTTGACCTTCACACGAACCCACAATGTTTCACGTCACCATTCACTCTTCAGTTTTAACTTACCTACCTACCTTCCTACCTACCTATAGACCTACTTCTGCATTACCATCCAGACAACCAACCAACCAACCGGCAGCACTGTCACGCACCTTTTCTACTTCACAACCCAAACATTTCAATTTGCTTCACTAACAAAGCAATCTGACTCTACTCCATTCTTTCTGTGCTTATCTCTTAAACGATCAACTAACCGTACCCGTACCCAGCGCCGACTAGAGATACTTTATCACACCGACCTTCCCTTTTCCACCTGGTCTCCTTTAACCTTGAGTTCCTCATAGACCCCACCCCGTTCTTCTCGACGTTCCTTTCCTTAAGAAGTTCTGATCTTTCCACTTCCCATCCCCGTTCCATCTACATCTGGTTGAACATATTTGAAACTCTTAACTTGCCAATGACCTACCTCCCTACATATCCACCTACCTAAATACATACATTCATACATACATACTTACATACATACATACATATATACATACACAGAAACATACATACGTACATACATTACATACATACATACATACATACATACATACATACATACATACATACATACATACATAGAAACATACTTTCATACGTACATACATAATACAATACATACATACAAACATAGAAACAACATTCATACATGCACACACACACATGCATACATAAGTACATAAATACATACATGCATTCAAATAAACATTCATGCATACATACGCACGCACATAATACAGATACAAACATACATATTATCTTAAAAGTATACACACTTATAACTATTTCTTGTGAACTTCCTTCCTGCCAAAATGCATACACACGTTAACCTGGACACGTATATGCTGAACTATCAACCAGCTTACAAAATACTTACTTGAATACTACATAGATATATCCACACTGAGTCATTTATCTTCAAAACAATCTACCTATTTTTCTTCCTACAAACATACATAGATACAAGATGGCTGCCCCCTCCTTTTCGAGTATGGTCATGGCACGTTATACCATTATCAATAATTATTAATTAATGCTACCATGCAATGCCTGTGCATGAAGATATTTTTTAAAGTGAGGAAAGACTGTGCACTGAGCCAATCCCACTCTGAGCGACAGTAGCTATAACCCGAAAAGAAGGAAAAGTTCAACATCGTCGGTAACTACTGAGCCGCAGGTTTTATATCGGAGTTATCCCAGTTTCCTGAGTTGCCTTCTCCTAGAAGAATGCCCTGACAAAGGCTAGGGGTCCTTCACTCCCAGTGGTTTAACCGTGCGCTACATGTGTATATACATATTTACACACTTTTGGATGGCCGTTGACTCTTATGAGTTCTTCCGCCCTTTGTCAGGTTTTGTTTTTTGTCCTGCAGGGTGTCCAAATCACCCTCCCCACCAAGTAAACTTGGTGGGGTTTCCGGTTTAGTTGCCGACAACCCAACCATGCGACAGGTTTTACTAGGTTACATGTTACCAGTAGCACTCAAGAGTGATCCGACATGCATACAAACTTACGTATACACATACACACATATATAGATACATACAAACATCCATAAACATACATATATATACAAACATACATAGACACACATACATATATACATACATCATACATACAAACATACATACATGCATACATACATACATACATACATACATACATACATACATACATACATACATACATACATACATACATACATACATACATACATACATACAGCGTTGTTATATTATATTACATTCATAAAGAAATATACTAAGTAACGGTTCTTTTTGTTATCGATTCAAACGATTCAAGAACAACGTTTAAAACACAGTTGTAGAATTAAAAACTAACTGAAAAGAAATATTACCCAAGCTGTGAATAAATTTAAATTTGATTCTGACAGAACTTTGTCGAAACTTTTAAAGAAGATCATCGACTATTTTGAAAAATAAATACGAAATATTAGTGAATAGACGAACTCATCATTGCAAAAAGTACAAGTCTCCTTCGACCAAATCGCAACTACAACCGTTGTATACAGTGGAGCTACGAGCTTAACAAAGAATTATATGAAGCATACAAACAATCTGAACCCCAAAAGTTCGGTTTTATGCAAAGACTAAAAACTTTATAGAATTCCAAACACCCAGAATTAGAATGTTCTCCAAAGCATTTAAATGAACAAGCAAAACGTACCATTAGATGTAAATTGATACATCTAACGGAATTGAGTGATACTATAAATACAGCCCTTGTAGACAACCACCCCACCTCCACTGACAGACTGGCCAGCTAAATCTAACAGTGAACAGCTCACCAACAATTTTGCTGAAATCCATCCCACTTCCACTGAAGAACAGCGAGAAAGGTCAGCTAACTTTAGTAGTAATTGTCACCACATCAACAACGAGGCTGAAATTCATGACTCTACTGAACAAACAGAACACCGAAAACTTGTGGACACCTTACAAGTGATACGGAACGATATGTTTCAAGAGATACACAGCCTTAATGTGAGTGACAGACCATACAACACCAGAATCAGTAAAGAACCCACTAAATTGGAATTGGAAGCGGTGAACGAAAAAGCTGGCAATTATCTGAAGGCTATAGGATCTAAAGGTGTAGAAACGACATTTGAAACGCTTAATATTTTGTTATATGTTTCAGCTGTCACATTGCTATCATATAACACACATCTAAAACCACGCAATCAAGATACAAACAGGAAGCCTGAACCAGCGTGGATGCGAAATTTAAAAAGCAAAATTTTGTCCATGAGACGAATTATCTCACACATCGCAGTCGTTATGAAATGCAACATAGAGAGCAACTTCACACGACACCAGGAAGACCCAACAAAAAAGTTAGAGAGACGATTTGGAGATACAAAATCTAAAACTTTGAACTCCAAATTACACCAGTTGAAACAAGAATTCACAGCTACAACAGAAAGACTAAAATATAAGTCAACAGCACATAAACGACAAGTGCTAAATAGATTGTTTGCCAGAGATCCTAAATCAGTTTATCGCAGCTTCGGTGGCAAAAGCTCAATCCCTGTAAATGACACCCCTTCAAAAGAACAGGTTGAGAGCTACTGGAGATCTGTATGGGAAACGGATGACGGATTTAACAGACAAACTAATTGGCTAAAAGAGCTGGAACAGGACTATTGCCAACATGTCCAGACAAAACAATATGACATAGATGGGTCAATACTGGAAACAGCTCTACAGAAAATGTCGAATAGGAAATCGCCAGGCCCAGACCTCATTACAGGATACTGGTTGAAGAATTTCACTTTCTATCGGCAAGATCTCATACGGCTGTTTACAGAAAGCATTAAGGGCACACAAGAACTGCTCAGATGGTTATCAACTGCTACTACTCTCCTCATTCCCCCAAATAGCCAAACCACCCTTGCTAAAAATTACCGCCCAATAGCCTGCCAAAACATCATGTATAAATTATATACTAGGTGCCTTAACCTGTTCTTACAGGATCACTGTGCTACCAACAACATCATAACACCTGAGCAAGCTGGTGGAAAGAGCGAGGTGTGGGGTTGCATAGATCACCTACTAACTAACAAAATGATTCGGGAAAAAGCAACAAAGAATCGCAGAAACATGACTGTGGTGTGGCTGGACTATCAAAAAGCATTTGATAGTGTACCTCATGGGTGGATTATTAAGGCTTTACAGTTAGCCAAAGTCCCACAACCATTGGTAGCTGCTGTTGAACGTCTGACCAAGAACTGGTACACCAATTTGATCCTTAGAGGTGAGAAGCAGCAAGTTAAGACTGATAAGATGCATTACCAGAAGGGCATCTTTCAGGGTGATAGCTTGTCAGTGCTACTCTTCGTTCTCTCAATGAATCCACTATCTTACCTACTCAGGAAACAAGGTGGACAAAGAAGTGGGTCCAGAAGTATCTCCCATCTTTTCTTTGTTGATGACCTGAAGTTGTATGGGCCAAATATCAAGACATCAAGAAACAATTGGACCTCATTACACAATTTTCAACCGACATCAAAATGAAATTTGGTGCATAAAAGTGTGCATATTTGACAGTAAAACGTGGAAGAGCTGTGCCCTCCTCTAGAAATCTAGCGATGAACGGCCTGACAATACAACTTCTACAGTCAGGTGACAATTACAGATATCTTGGACAGGATGAGAATGTCAGATATGATGGATCCATAAATAAGGAGAGAACCAGAACTGAATACCTCAGAAGAGTAAAGAAAATATGGTCATCAGAACTGTCAGCGTACAACAAATACATTGCCCACAATACTTATGCTGTGCTAATTCTAACGCCAACATTTGGCCTGCTGAACTGGTCATTGCAAGAACTAAGTGAGATGGATGTTAGAACTCGCAAACTTCTCAGTGTTACTGGGAACTTTAACATCAATGGTGATGTGGATAGGCTATACTTCTCAAGCAAGGAAGGTGACCGGGGTCTAAAATCAATATTAACAACATATGAGACCCGGATAGTAACACTGAAGCAACACCTTCAACAGAGGAAAAAGGTTGGCAACCATCTTGCCCAGGTTTATCAGCATGAAAAAAAAAATATCATTAGAATAGAGACTGATCTGGAGGAGAGATATGGAATAAAGCCTGATATAAATCTCTCACCCAGAGAAATCAGAAGATCCTATTCAATGTTCAAACAAGATAAAAAAATTGACCAATTTACAGAAAAAGTTGTGCATGGATAGTTGAGACGTAAAACACAGACCATAGAGGGGATAAACACTCAAAAAGCCTGGCATGGAGTTCCGACAAGTTTATGACATCACACCTTGAGGGATATCTCTATGCAATACAGGAACAAGAACTCCCTACCAAATATCTGCTGCTCAAAAGAGGAGGGCCAGCAGCTGACAATAAATGTAGGCTATGTAAAACAAAGATCGAGGATGTAAGCCACATTGTTGACAGCTGCGAAAGAATGTCATCTCGCTACTACCTCCCCATGAGACACGATGGGATAGCTAGAACCATCTGGAACGCACTTCGGAAAACAAAATTAACAACAAACGAGGAAGAATATATTGAGACAGATGGCACTAAGGAATACTGATGGAACCTGACAATAAAAACTGCCACCAAATTAAAGCACAACCGGCCTGATATTGTTGTTTGGGACCACACATTGAAAACGTGTTCTGTTGTGGAGATCAGCTGCCCACTTGATGTAAACGTTATCAGAAAAATACAGGAGAAGGAGGACATCTACGGACCATTCATAAGGAGTTTACAAATCCAGTATCCAAGATACACCTTTAGCTTCATACCCATCATTATTGGAGCTACGGGTTATATACCAACCAGCTTAGACCAAAGTATGACTAAACTTGGATTTGCGGACAAAAAGCGCAGCTCCCTAATTCATAGTCTACAAATGGCTGCGATAGCTGGCACCTTCAAAATTTGCAAAACATTCTTGCTATTCAAGGGATGACAATTTCTTTTCTTTTACAACCTTGCCACCAGTAAGGTGGCCGGTCAAAAAAATATACTCGAAATTAAGAGAAAGCGATAACATCCATACAGGGGCCTCGTTTGCCTTAAAAATGTGAGGGGGACAAACCAACATTTGTTGATTCTTAAAGGAGCATAAATTGCTATGGTACCTTTCCCTGTTCCTATCACATAAGGGAAATTTTACGCTAATTAATTTTCATATATCCAAATGAAGTTGGATATAGAACAATAAGCTTAAAAAGAATTTATTATATCAAGTAAACAAAAAATAAAATATAGACGTTTGAAAAAGTGGTGGGGACTTGTCCCCTGGTACCCCCCTGAAACAAGGACATTGCATACATACATACATACATACATACATACATACATACATACACACATACCTAGGTATACATCCCTAAACACCTTATTAATAGGTTGCCAATTCCGGCAGGATAATAGTGCTGGTTGGGGTCCAAGAGCGTCGGAAGATTTAATTGAAGGTTTGCCATCTTCCGCTTTTCGTACTCGAAGCCGGGTTTGTCGCCTAATGCACAGACTTGAGCTAGGAAGGAGGGAAGCCTGCAGCATCCAAATCATAATTTATTATTTCATTGAGAGCGGTGGATTGGCAGTATCGGTAGAGAGTCGGACGCCATGCTTTACGGTCTGAGTTCAAATCCCGCCGAGGTTAACTTTGCCTTTCATCCTTACGGGGTCGATAAAATAAAGTACCAGTAATGCACTGGGTAATTGCTGGCCTTGTGCCAAAAGTAGAAACAATTATTTCATTGAGAGCGGCCTAACATAGAAGGTGGCCAGCAATGTAGCGACATGATGGTGGGTGAAGGATAGATCCAGATTTCTCAAAAAACGACCACACTCTGATAGGTTAGTCATCGCATGTGTAGAAGTGGAGACGTTTGACTTTCTTGGACCCCGGGTTCGGATGTTTCGACGCATTAAAGACAATACATCTAACCGCAGTGCTACTTCCATTTCCTTCGTCGCTCGCTCTCTTTGCGCCCGCTCTCACCGAGAGCGGACGTTTTTCTTCAGTTCTCTCGCTGTTAATAAGGTCTCTAGGCTTAAACCTAGCAGCCTGATGTAACTTCGTTCTCTCTCCCCTTGGTTACTCTACATACATGTGCCACTCATCTGTGTCTCGCCCCTCTCTATCGGTATGTATTTTCTCTTTTTTCTTTTCTTTCTCTCTCTTCCGTTTTGTTTCTCTCTTTCTTCGCTATCGTCTCGTTTTCGTCTTTTCTTTCCCTAATAATTTTATAAGTTATTAATCGCCCTGCGGATAGATGTATTGTCTTTAATGCGTCGAAGCATCCGAGACCCGCATCAGACAACTGAAGAGGGTAAATGTCTATCTCTCTGTTTGTGTTTCCTTTATTCTCTACACTCGTTGTAACCACACTGACTTGCCCTTTTCAATTCATATATATATATATATATATATATATATATATATATATATATTTATTAAAATAACAGATTAAGGTTTAAGCAAAGAATCTCTTCTTTCACCCTTAACGGGATCTTCTGAAACTTTGATATTTATCTTTATCGAGCCCTCTTTGGATTTTAGTCTTCAAATTTATTATTATTACTATATATATATATATATATATATATATATATATATATATATATATATATATATATATATATATATATATACATATATGTATATATATATACACACTTATATTTATTTAGATATACACACATATATTATATATTAAAATGGGGTCTCCAGGACTAGAACTGTTTCATATATATATATATATATATATATATATATATATATATATATATATATATATATATATATATATATATATATAAATATATATATATATATATATATATATATATATAAATATATATATATATATATATATATATATATATATATGTGCAAACAGTCAATTCGCGTAACTCGTTTCATTACACATCAATCACATTTGTCCCTCAAACCTTCTCCCTACTTATCAATCTATCTAAACACCTACTTCCACACAGCCCGGCGTAAGTCCTACTACAGATCTACCTTCCTCCATGCCTCTCACCATTTCTATTTACCTACTAATCTACCCCCCCCCCCCGTGTCTCATAGCAGGCGACATTCTCTTCGTTATCTGAGACGGGCATATTGTTAAACGAACCAATTATTTTGACACACTTCTTCCTTTCTTTCCTTCTCCCTCTCTTTCTCTCATTTTCTCCAGGTCTTATTTAACACGTGCGTTTTTTTAAGGTAACGCACCCACACTTACATACACATATTTTGATAAATACAGATATGGAGACATGTATATATATATATATATATATATATATATATATATAGTGTGTGTGTGTGTGTGTGTGTGTGTGTGTATATAAAGAAAGAATGTGTGGTAAGAAACCAGGTGGACCATAACGCACCAGAATACTCGATACTTAGAGTAGTAAAGTGGGTAAGAGGAAAAAAGAATCAGGACCCAGACGGCTGAGCTCCGGCCGTTTCAACAGCTTGGCCGGAGCTCAGCTGTCGGAGTCCTGACTCTTTTCATATATATACGTATATATATACTTCGATTTTGAATTTATTTTGCAAGATTTCTTATCTGAAAACGTGTGTTGAAACAGGTATTTTTATACGTTGGAAGGGTCATGCTGCCAATAAAAACACATTTTCGGTTGATTCGTTGGTTTGATAACCGCATTGTTGTTTATATATTGTCAAAGCTCTTTTGTCACACATTCTGTGAGCTCCTCAGTGACTAGGTTCTTATTTTGTGTCTCTCCCTTGTTCTGTCCTTCATCATTTTTTTTTGTGTTGTTTTGCTATTAGATGTAGGACGGATCAGCGTATCAACCGGATTTATAGATAAAATTGAACCAATCCTTCAGTTAGACGTTAGGCGCAGCATGTCACCCTGTACCTGATAGCTACGAAAGATCTATGCTGGACTCGCCTGAAAGGTTTGAGGATCGACTTCCTGCTGTCCTCATCAACGCCTTCAAGACATCCCCACCGAGGAGAAAGGTGGGGATAGAGAGAAAGGGGGGTGACGTCCTAGTGTGCTTTAAAAAAATGAGTGAGGGTGGCGAGGTTGAATATGCTGAATGGACATATACTGATTATGCTTTTCTAAGCTCGTGGAAAAAAACAGGGTGACAGGCTGAGGGCAATTTTATTTCCCATGAGGCGACAGAGTAATCCAAGATGTTGTATAAGGTTTTCTCTGGAATTACTCCTAAAGCCCAGTTAACCCTTCTCCCTATTGGGGAACTGTACTTAGTTGACATTTGATATTGTTTTGTATTGATGTCCCCCTTTGTTGATGTCCCCTTTCCTTTACTCGATGTAAAAACCAGTCTGTATTGGTTTTTGTCCTTGTATTGTCTTCATTATTATTGTTATCATCAAAGTTAACCTCGGCGGGATTTGAACTCAGATCGTAAAGGGACGTAACTCTTTGCGTCAAAGCATGGCGTTCGACCCTCTACTGATACTTTGCTTTTCATCCTTACGGGGTCGATAAAATAAAGCACCACTAATGTACTGGGTAATTGCTGGCCTTTTGCCAAAAAGTAGAAACAATTATTATTGTCATCATCATCATCATCATCATCATCATATTTATCTTCATCATCATCATCCACGGCATCACTATCATCATCATCTTCAAATAAACATTTAGCAACTATTATCAAAATGCCATATTTTCTTTTTAAAATGTAAGTTAAATATACGAAAAATACCAATAGGCCGCCATTGACGTCATTGACGTACAAACGTATAGTCAGAAACGTTACGCAGAGAAATTTTGAGTAGCATCGATATTTCATTATTGGTCACATAATTGTTTTGTTTTTGGCACAAGGCCAGCAATTATCCTAGTGTATTACTGGTACTTTATTTTATCGACCCCGTAAGGATGAAAGGCAAATTTAACCTTGGTGGAATTTGAACTCAGTTCGTAAAGGGACGTAACTGTGCTGTAAAGCATGGCGTCCGACCTTCTACCGATACTGCCGCCAATCCACCGCCCTTTATTATTGGTCACATAATTGTTTCTACTTTAGGCACAAGGCCAGCAATTACCCAGTGCATTACTGGTACTTTATTTTATCGACCCCGTAAGGATGAAAGGCAAAGTAAAACTTGGCGGGATTTGAACTCAGACTGTAAAGGGACGTAATGAAAGGTTACAGCATGGACTACATGTATTTCCGTTTATTGATATACAAGATATACGAACGTAATGGCAATTTAAGATCGTTGTCTGCAAATATGTTATGTCTAACGCTTACACAATTTTCCCTGTCTTACACGTTGTTTTGATGAATGAATAGAAAAAAAAAGTTTTAGGTTACTAAGAACACACAGAAACACACACACATACACACACACACATGCATACGATGGGGAAATCATCTAGATTTTAATTCGGTACGTAGAGGGCCATAGCTATATGCCACAATACAAAATCTCATCCCTCATTATAATATTGGTTTCTTATATAGGCACAAGGCCAGCTATTTTGGGGGAGGGGAAAGTCCATTAAATCGACCCGAGTGCGTAACTGATACTTTATTTTATCGACCCCGTAAGGATGAAAGGCAAAGTGAACTCAGATCATAAAGGACCGTAACTCAATGCTGCAAAGCATGGCGTCCGACCCTCTACCGACACTGCCATAATATCACGTTATTATTTAGCACTGATCTCCATGCATCATATTTTTTTCATGTTAATTATGAGACACATCAAAAAATCTATAGAGTTTACGGGTGTATTGTAAATATCGACGAAAATAAACTTATCTTTAAATTCTTTATTTAATTATACATTTATTCATTTTTTTCTTTGTTTACAGTTCCTGAATGTAAAGTCGTTAAATATTATATTATTTTTAAAAATCCCATTATAACTATGAAAAAATCATACAGAAAAATACAGAAAGAAACAAGAGATCGTAAAGAAGCGTCCACCTATCAAAGCTAACGAATAAAAGAAAGAAATATTGATACGCAATATCACTATTATGTTTTATTGACTAAGAACATTAGAGAGCACTAAAATACACTGTAGTAATAATAGTACTAAAATTACACTATAGTAATATAAAACGTATAACCACATTTAAACCTTTCATTATTATTATTAACTAAGTGCATTCCAGGGTATTGTTAAGTTTTGGCTACACACACACACATACACACACAAACAGACAGATAGCCACATGCACACAAACACACACACATACACACACACATACACACACAAACAGACAGATAGCCACATGCACACAAACACACAAACACACACACATACACACACATACACACGTATACACACATAGACACACACACACAAACACACACACACACACACACATATATATATATAAATATATATATATATATTTATATATATATATTATAGTTTAAAAATTGCATCATTTCTATAATTTCTGTATAAAAAAAACAATAATTCTTGGGTTACTTCAGTGTACTTCAGCGAATCATCAGGCGATTAAGGGAACTTTAGTCATTTATTTTCGCAATGCACCCAATTAGAAGGATTCAATTATCTGTTGGTTTTATTGTCACTTCTATATTTCTTTGAGAGAAGTGTATCTATACACAATATCTCATGAATGATGAAGGGGTTTTAATCATATCTCTTTTGCTTTATTGCTGTGTATGAGTACATAGTCGTGTGGTTAATTAGTTCATTACTCAATCCCATGGTTTATAATCAGGTCTCAATCCAAGGGAACTGAAACAGGTGTTTTCTATTCTACAAGTACATTTTGATTAAAGTTAGACAGAAATTATGTAAGAATTATATAGAAGACTGTCATATATATATATATATATATATATATATATATAAGGTTATTAACCTTATTCATTATTCTCCAATTATGTAGAGAAAAAATTCTGTCGTTCTATCTAGCTGCTCAAAATTTTTTTTTTTGGTAGCGAACATAGACAACAAGTCTACGATTTCCCGCCTTCACTATACACCAACGTATTTATGGGTCACTTTCACGACCTTTCAGACCTGTATTAGTTGGAGTGAGGTCATATATTTTGTCGTTCCTGGGGTTTTTAACCCTAGGAAAGGAAAATGCTTCTCTGATGATCTTTGCTTTTCCATTAATATCCATGTGATATCTAATGTTTTGCAACGGGAAACTGTACAGTAAGGTCCATTTGAATAGGTAAATATGTATATTATATTTTTTAATTTTGATTAATTTTAATTGTAAATTAATTTTGATTTATTTTGAAAAATTGGTTGAATTTTACTTGTTCTGCTTATCTTGATATCTTGATATATATATATATATATATATATATATATATATATATAGTAATAATAATAAATTTGAAGACTAAAATCCAAAGAGGGCTCGATAAGGATAAATATATATCAAATATATAAGAACCGTAGAGCAAATATTTATTAAAATAACAGATTAAAGTTGAAGCAAAGAATCGTTGCTTTCACCCTTAACGGGATCTTCTGAAACTAACAAAGTCAATCTGTAAACGCAGAAGTGGATATTTCAAAAAACGTTGCAACCGGAGGAAGACAGGAAGACGATACTTTGGTTCGTGGAAACGTTCCCTGGCAAACAGCGGGGAAAAACGAATATAATAAGTCATTAATAGGAGCGGTGAAAAACAATTACGCGCAAAGACAGAACCACGTTTATGGTATAAAAGAGGTCGCAGACTAATGTTCTCTTAGGTGGTTCATAGAGACGTTCTCAACGAAAAAAACGAAGATAATACGACATGTGGGGAGCGTGGAGAACAATTGCACGCAAAGACAAAACCACGTAAATGGTATAGCAGAAGTCGTAGACTAAAATTCTAACCAGGAGACCGAATGAATCTCCGCTTCAGAGTTAAGAACAAAGTAAATAAATACAATGCAGAGGTAATAGAAATTAAATAAATACATACACGCATACAAATACGTACATACACAAGCACACGTGAAAACACTTACCATAGGTATACAAAACCACGCACATATAAATATGTGTGTGTGTGTATGCGTGTATACAAAATAAATAAATAATTAAATAAACGTATATAAATAAATAAATACGTATATAACAAGCGCACACACATACCTACATGTAAATACACAAATGTTCGGAGACGTAAGTCAACCAAATCATGAAGTACACATATACACACTCCCTACCTACGTACGAACCTGCATACTCATACAGACGCAAAACACCCGCATACACATAACCAAACCATATGTACCAGAAAATATAAAATTATACGCCATAACATATACAATCAAATATACGTACGAGAAGGTATACGTACCTTCACAAACATACAGGTAATATATACTTACCTATGCAAATAAGTAATGGTATAAACAAAACATATACTTAACTACCACATCAAGACGTAAACTATCCACGTATAGATCGTACTATCCGTTAGGGTATAACGTGGGGCTGTAATACAGGAAAGTTTTGTGCAATTTATGTTTACAACCTGAAATTGCCTCAGATTTTTTGATTAAGATGTGGTCTGTGGCGTAGAGTATTTCCAGGGCCTCAGCGGCGCTTTATTGCGTGTTACAATTGTTTCGCCGGCAGGTAGCTCGAGACATGGTCCTTGTATGGATCTGGCTGATTCTACTGCTGCAGCTTCTTTCAGACACGTGTATTTCGTTCGGAGCAAATTTTATACACAACTACATATATATATATATATATATATATATATATATATATATATATATATATATATATATATATGTATATACATATACATATATATATATGTATATATATATATATTTGTTTTGCGAAGTTTTTTATATGAAATCGTGTGTCGAAACAAATATTGTTATACTTGGGGAGGGTCATATTGTTGTAATAATATTGCCAGAAATAATAACAGAACACACTCACTGTTTGGTTGGCTTTCCCTTCTGTATCTTTTATATCTCCACAGTTAATTCATTCGGTCCTCAATGTTTACCATTGACTGACCAACGGTCAAAAATATTTTTCACCGTTGGTCAGTCAATGGTAAACATTGAGGACCGAATGAATTAACTCTGAAGATATAAAAGATACAGAAGGGAAAGCCAACCAAACAGTGAGTGTGTTCTGATACAATTTCTGGCAATATTATTACAACAATATGACCCTCCCCAAATATAGCTAGTTTGTCTAAGGGAATTTCATTCCTTTGTCTCAAATTTCGAATTGACCGCCAAAATGGGGGTTACCTCCCTTTGGGAAAACCACGTGTCTATAGTGAATATTACTGCTAGAAAACACATCCGTCGAGGCTATAGAACGCAAGATTGTTGACGAAGTAAATCCTTTGTTCTGTCGTCAAAGGCTATTAACTTGCAGACCCCTGCAAGCGGAATTAGTCGATCTCGGATTTACAGAAACCTAGCGTGGTGTTGTATGTTATATGTGATGTATATCGTATGCTATACGTTATGCGTTATGTGTTGCTTTCGATGTCCATATGATGGTCCAGGTCAGTCAAAATCTTTTCCTGAGTTCAGTTTTTTTCGTTGCTATGGCAATGCGGCTGGACTGTCGGTCGCTATATTTGATTTGCAAAGCTGTCTAAACGTATTGTTATAACTCTTGGGTATTATTCTCGATCGAGTGCTAAGTTGCATTCCGAATCTGCATTCGTTAGCTTAGCCGCGGCCAAAAGCTTCGTTAATGCTATACTAAAATTTGTATATATATATATATATGTATATATACACAAAGTATAGAGTACTCTGGTGAGTAATAGACTAACTGGCTTTTACCGCTTCCATTCTGATATATATATATATATATATATATATATATATATATATATATATATATATATATATGAAGACAAACATAGAATATTCGAAAATATTCTGTATGTTTATAATAAACATTTTGAAGACCCAATCGCTATAGAATAGAATACGTCACGTATTACAATTTGAGATTCTCGATAAAAGCAAGGGAAGTAATCTACGCGTTTCATTCTTATTAGAAATCATCAGGACTACATATCCAATGCTTTTATCGAGAACGACACAGCTAGAGACTTATAGAATACTTAGCTGTGTACAGGAACTGGTTTGAAAGAGCGGTAGCCGGTCCGGCAGAAATTAGAATTTGGATTTAATGCTCTGAAATAGCGATATATATGTGAAGACAAACATAGAATATTCGAAAATATTCTGTATGTTTATAATAAACATTTTGAAGACCCAATCGCTATAGAATAGAATACGTCACGTATTACAATATATATATATATATATATATATATATATATATATATATATATATATATATATATATATATATATACTTAGGATTTTAAACTCAATAACCGGCGGTGAGTAGTGTGTTGACCAAGGCACCTTATTTCACATCATTCCAGTCCCATCGGCTGGCAAAAAAAAATCAGTGGTACAAGTACTTCGAAGGGCCATCTTTGAAACATACTGTGTCATGCTGAATCCCTATTGAGAACTACGTTAAGATACGCATGTCACTTGTACATTAATTTCACGAGGTGGCTGTTCTGTTGATTGTATCAACTTGACCCTTCGTCGTCGTAATCTACAGCTACGTAGTGCCAGATATGAGGATCAGTAGTTTCGTGCTTAAATGCACTAGTTTAGAATGTTAGCTTAAGTGCTAACGTTCTGGTAATCGAATCACTTTTATGGCTTCACAGCTTCGAATATAACTCTAGATCATAACGCTCGTCCTCAAATCTCTCTACACTGTCATTACCAACGAGGAGCTCCTAAATCCTGCGATTATCCATTAAACCACTGGTTAGCGCCCACGAGGAGCTCCTAAATCCTGCAATTATCCATTAAACCACTTCACCAAGCTGGTTAGCGCCCTAACATTCTTTTTCGTTCGGGATGAGTTCAACCAAAAGTTGACTGGAGCTTCCATGGTCACAGAAATAGGCTGCACCTACACTAACTGATCTGTTGTCTAAGTTGAGGCCCAAATCTTCGCTTATTTCAATGGCCCTAACGCCGAGCTATATAGATTTTACATAGGTAACTATCACTGCCACTTCTCTCACCAGGGGCAATTTGACTCACCTTCCATTGTTTCTTATGCACCTTCTACCATACCCTCGTTTTCACATTTTATATCTCTGCCAATTCCATCAAATTCAACGACACTCTGTTGATATTGATCACTCCTTTATCATCACCTCTGCCTTCTACAAATCTACTTCGACTTCCCCCTTCTCACACCAAATACAGCCCGCTCTACTCCCAATTCACCTTTATTTGCCGCCTGTGTAGCCGAAACCATGATTTCAGATTCAACACATAGTTAGACGCTTCACTCGGCGCGGATAAGTCTGCCTTTTCCCAACATTCATCATTACACACCTCGCACTCAACTAGTCCAAATATTTACTGACACACTTACACGTAACATACATACATACACCAACGCATACACAAAACTGCACATACGTCCATGTGTTCCTCATATACAGACATGTCATTAAATGCCTACACTCACACACGTATTCTACGATTCCAGCAGGCAAACGCACACGTGCTCATCTATATTCACGCACACTTATAAGTGTTTGTGTATATGTCATATATAAAATATACGCCAATCTCCTGCATGAAAAGAACCTACTCACATAGAGACACGCAGGCATAAACGCAATATAGAGACATACATCTGGACAGGTTCAAACACAAGTAAACAAATGATAATAAGACAGTATATACATACAGAAAATGAGGCATTAGAATACAGAAAAAAACACACAGCCACACACACACATATATATATATATGTAACTGCTCGGAAGAGCCCCTTCCTGGAGCTTAATTATTGTAAACGACTGAGAGTTTATTCTCAAAATATAATATAATGTATAGCTCCTTTATTGTGTGAGCTGATCCTTAATCCTGCATAAGCGGCTGTTATTTCTAGCACCGTGAATGCCGGATAGCTAGTTTTGGCTTGCCTGCACACGTGTAGTCAAACCTGCAAAATTTTTGATGTGAGATAGACTAATTTTACTGGATTCCTGTTGATAGGCACAGTAGATTTGGGTATTTCACTCTTTTATTTCAACTCCATTTCGATTCTCTTTATTTTTCAATTCACATTCCACCGTTGCGAAGCTTATTTGGGTTTCGAGGTTCAAATTCGTCTACAGAACAGGTTTGAATTTCGAGATTTAAATATGTCCAGGAATCATGGCTGTTGCCAATATAAGCTTGTCTTTATTGACTTATATCGAGACAGACAAATTGTATTTACTTTAATTAGTTTATTTCATTAATAGCTAACTTTGTCTGTTGCAATATGAACACATTTCGTGTTTATCATATATTTTAAATGTAACTGCTCGGAAGAGCCCCTTCCTGGAGCTTAATTATTGTAAACGACTGAGAGTTTATTCTCAAAATATAATATAATATATATATATATATATATATATATATATATATATATATATATATATATATATATATATATATATATTGGAAATTAGGTTCACGCCTCAGAGTGGGATTTATATATATATATATATACGTTATTCCGGGTTGTTCGGAGGTAACCACAGTATGTAAGGTACTGAATACATTGCAGAGTATAAAAGTTTTAATATAGATGAGATTCTACAGGACTAGAACTGTTTCATTCTTTAGAAATCATCAGGATTCTTGATGATTTCTAAACAATGAAACAGTTCTAGTCCTGTAGAATCTCATCTATATTAAAACTTATATATATATAGAGAGAGAGAGAGAAAGAGAGGTAGAGCAGTGGAGGGTAATATCCGTAGTAGTAGAGCACTCAGTCCATGGGACGAGTTTGGTAGAAGTAGTAGCACAACAGTTAGTTCACCATATCGAGAACAATTGTTTCACCTTGCGAATCTTCAGCTCGGATCAGTGTTCTATCTTTATACACATCTCCAACACTGGTCAACAGATTCTTTTCATCACGTGGTAGTTTGACTTTCTACCCCGTGACCGCTCTCTACATCCTTGTGTCTTACACAAAGGAATCCGAGCTGAAGATCCGCAAGGTGAAACAATTGTTCTCGGTATGGTGATCTAACTGTTGTGTTACTACTTCTATGTATATATATGTATGTGTGTGTGTGTGTATGTGTGTGTGTGTGTGTGTGTGTGTGTGTGTGTGTGTGTGTGTGTGTGTGTGTGTGTGTGTGTGTGTGTGTGTGTGTGTATTCGTGAGTAAATTATAATATTATTAATATTTGGCTCGTTTGTAAGCAAACGGCCTTCAAATATCAGCAAGTGTGTATTACCACTTTACGGTATGAGCTGGGTGCTTTTTTTCGTGACACCTACGCCACCACTTTACAGTGTAGGCTGTAAATGTTCACATTTTCATAAATATATAAATTAACACATTTCTCACTAATCGGCCAATCTCATGTCTTCTCCAATATTCCTCCTTGTTCAATCCAGGATTTTGCCTGACTACACCACTGTGATAACCTTCTCTCTCTTTATCCTTTGGTTTTTCAATGTATGGTCATATTCACTGCAGCTTATTTGTTACGATGTTATGTTACAGGACCAAACCATTTTATTTGCCTTCTTTTGACAATTGACAGTATAGTTTCATTCTTCGTAATATTCTCAACACTTTCTTTCCTATCCTAACAATCTTGTTACTTTAAAGTTCTATGTATGTAATACGAAACACCTTTCTATATCATTTCATTTCAAAGGTCATTATCGTTTTCTCAATTTCAACATCCA
>OZ024741.1:185214989-185279989 GCA_964016885.1 Eledone cirrhosa
AACAATGAAGATAAAACAAAAGTCAAAGTTAGGTTGTTATTAGTTTGTTGTTTTAGGATGGTTTCTGAGGTAGACAATGCAATAGATGAGGGATTTCGAGACGAGAAGTAAATAGGAACATAACCACTACCTACTAGTAGATATATCGTTCTACCATGATCAATTAACCCTCTGTAGCTTGAACAGAATCTTCGAGGGAATCTTACGTAATGATCACCTACTATAAAACTATAGCACTCACCGCCTAATCTCGCTGAAACCATCTAGTCAAGGCCCCATTGAGATCTAACAACGTTATCTGCCCCACCATAAACATATGGAAACCAATATTAGTTCCTATAGAAACGCATATAGAAATACATGCAAACAAAAGTGGACGATTAGGTCTAATCTTAGCTGAAAAGTAATAATAAATTAAAGACTGACATTCATTCAATTTTCTCAACGCCTATTGAAATCCGATCACGACCAGATCTACATTTAAGGCAGTGCATCTTAATATATCACGTTTGCTTCTGTGTATGTTCGTAAACATTTTCTTGTATAACCTTCTCTAATTCAATTGCACAGGTTGTTACATGTGCTATTATTTCTTGTCAGACGAATCAAGATGTAGCAACATTATCAGTGATTGGTTATGCTAAATTATCCCGAATATTTACAGATGGTTAATAACTAAACATTAAGTCTCCCACAATTTCTCCATTGTACATAGGAATACACAGTGGATTCTTATCGAATAATTGAATCTTGAAGAGATAAATCTTTATGGAAGGTTAGATATTATATCTATATATTTATATATATGTTTGTGTGAGATTTTTTGTGTGCATTCGTTGTTGTTCACCCAAAGTTTACCTTGATTGATCAGTCATAGGAATGATGGAATTATAGATATTACCATCCAGAACTGGTAGCTGTTTCAGTGAAAATCTGGAACAGACAATCACAGATATAACTGTACCTAAATAACATCATAGATAGTACAAGAAATATTTATATTTGAACAACCTTTTTTCACGGATTAGGTGTTCTACTATCATTTGATATTTTTTAAGCAAATACACTACATTATACACGCGCACACGCACACACACATTCTCTCTCTCTATCTCACACACACACACACACACACACACACACACACACACACACACACACATATATATATATAAAAATAAATATATATATAACTGGATATGATTCCAGTTCCTCGGAGGACTAACAACACACTCAGGAGCTGAATATATCGATGAATTGACAGAGTGGAACACATTTCAACATGTTTACCTGTTTTTTCCACATTAATTCGTACTGCCTGATGAGGTCACAGCCAATAATAGCTGTCACCGAAATATATATAGCAGAGAATTTATAATAAACGAAGCCAAATTTAACTTGTTTGACTTACTTATACTCCGGAATAAACAAACCAATCTGCGTACTTCGTCAAGTGCTCCAATCTGCATACTGAGGTGTCGATAAACAACCAACATATACTCAATATATATATATATATATATATATATACATATATATATATATATGGAATAGAATGAAACGAAATTTCATTTCTCACTCTTTGTACGGCACTTAAATGTAAGTATATATGTATGTATACGTACATACATATATGTATACAGACGTACAGTAGTATGTATATATACATACATGTACATATATATATATATATATATATATATGCACGTATCGGTTTACCGAACATTTATTATAATGCTCGGTTTGTTAGAACAAAAAGGTGATTTGGTTGCCTAAACACTGTACGCGTAAGTCGGGCTGTTTGTTTGTTTACAAACAAACAAACCGAGCATTATAATAAATGTTCGGTAAACTGATACGTGCATATATATATATATATATGTGTACATGTATGTATATATACATATGTGTACATGTATGTATATATACATACTACTGTACGTCTGTATATGTATACATATATGTACGTACATATACATACATACATACTTACATTTATATATATATATATATATATATGTTTCTATTAGTCAATTCAAAACCTGTTCCCAAACAGACCCATTATATTAAATCTTTGTTGGTTTTTTTCAATAAACAAATATCATTATTTCTGAAGACAGCATATATATGTGTAGGTATGTATATTCCCTCTGATAGTTTGTAAACATTTTACATAGATCTATATGATATACATACCAACACAAACATATATATCCTAGAAAGGATCGTAAAGTGATGAATTTTTTAATATAAGGAACTGTTTCTTTGTTTTTATTCATTATTTTTATTAATATATATTTATATATATATATATATATATATATATATATATATATATATATATATATATATATACATATACATATACAGTGTGTCCCCCAAAATACTATACAAGATTCAACACCACTCTAATAGATATTGCCTGTGCAGGTAAACAATGTGTGTAAATTCTTTATATGTATGTATGTATGTATGTATGTATGTATGTATGTATGTATGTATGTATGTATGTATGTATGTATGTATGTATGTATGTATGTATGTATGCATGTATGCATGTATGTATGCATGTATGTATGCATGTATATATGTATGTATATATGTATGCATTTATGTATATATATATATATATATATATATATATATATATATATATATACACATATATATATATGTATGTCTCTTTTATTATGTTTGTGTCAGTATCAATGTTCTTTATCTAAGCCCATCTGTTGCATTTGTTTACGTTCATTGGTTGAGTGGTTAACAGGACCCAAACAGTTGTAATTAAATCATCGCAACCTCTCCCCCCCCTCTCACTCTCGCTCTCTATCTCTCTCTTGCTCTCTCTTTCACTCTCTCTCTCTCTCTCTCTCTCTCCCTCTCAATCTCTCTCTCTCTCTCTCTTTCTCTCTGTTTGCGTGTGTGTGTATAAAAATATCCATGAACCTGTCCTGTATCATATTGAAGGATAGTGTAAAGTTTGAGGGAACCAATTTATTAAATTTAGATAAAGAATAAATTCACTAACAGAATAACCTTTGCGTCAGTTTGTTTGACTGTCAAGCAGTAGTTAGTAGAGTCTGTCTGTATGTTTGTCGGTATGTATGTATGTATGCACGCCTATATGTATGTCTCTCTCTCACTGGCTCTCCCTTTGTCTCTCACGCAAACACAGTGAGACTTAAACACCATACACATGTACACACAAACACACGTAATATTTGCATGTATGCATATATATATATCAGTATATATGTCTGTATATATATCTGTATATATATATATATATATATATATATATATATATATATATATATATATATACCTAAGGCGGGTAAAATTCCCGAGATCCATGGACGAGTTCTCTCCAGCGGTCTCTGTCCCTCATTATCGCTGCCATATCCTGCATCTCCAACAGACCAGTGTCTGTCCTCAGGGCATCAACATATGTTAACCTTGGTCTTCCTCTTCTAGTGTGTCCATGTAGGGGCTCCCAAAGGAGCACTGAGTGCAATGTCAACTCTGGATGTCGGTGAGCATGTCCAGCCAACCTCAGTCTCCTCTGTGTCACTTTTGAGCTGACTTTTGGGATGCTCCCATACAGCTGTGAGTTTTTCATCCTCAGTGTATACTGATTAATGTTCAGAGCCATCCTCAGCATTCTCGTATATATATATATATATATATATATATATATATATATATATATATATATATATATATATATATATATATATATATATATATATATATATATATATATATTATTTATTCAGGTTTGAGGTTCACCACTGGATAGAGCTGGTCAATTCCGTATGGTCAATCTTAATGTAATAATATGGAGAGTACTCAACGTAAAGCAGTTAAACCGTCTTTGTTTTTGTAGTTGGTGGTGCTATTACGGAGTTAAATATTATAATGAAATGACAGGATGCTGGACTTGTGTAAATCCTTGAATGGTTTATTATACTATGATCATTTCAATGACCGGGTTCCGTATGAATCCGGTGATATCATCAGGTATTCGAAATATAATAAGTGAATGTAATAGATAAAATCCATGGGGCTGAAAATCAAAGACCCGAGGACGACCGCCATCCAGCATCTTCCACCTTTGCCGGTCGCCCTCGAGTGACGTGGCTAAAGCTTACAGTGTGCTATTCCCGGTCAAATAAAGGAAAACAGAAAGGAATAGGAACATAAGTCAGCGTTAATATCATGCCACAAGAAAAAAGAAAGAAAGAAAGAAGAGAGAAGAAGGGAGAAGGAAGAAAAGGAAGAAGAAGAGAAGCTAGGGTTAATGTCAGCTATAAGAAGAAAGACAGAAAGAAAGAGGAGGAAAGGTCGGTATTACAATCAGGCCAGGAATGTCGCGAAAAAAACTTTTATTCTAAGGGACCCGTATCTTAACAACTACCGGTCAAATATAGGCAAAGAAAAAGGGGGAGGAAGATAAGCAGCGTTAATATCATGCCACAAGGAGAAAGACAGAAAGAAGGGAGAAGAGAAGGAAGAAAAGGAAGAAGAAGAAAAGTCAGGGTTGATGGCTACAAGAAGAAAGATAGAAAGAAAGAGGAAGAAAGGTCGATATTAATGTCAGACTACAGTCAGGCCAGGAATGGCGCGAAAAAAATATTTTCAAAGGGACCCGTATCTTAGCAGAGGTAAATATAGTGGGGGTCAGTATGTTATAATGTGTGAGCAGAAGATTGGAACGTTACATTTTTGTTTAGATTTATAGGATGAAGTTAAAAATTAATATTTAATATGAACATTATAAAATTAAAAAATTGAAAGTTAAACAGTTTAACATTTTTAAGGTTGCGAGGTTTAAGCAAAGAAAGAGTCTTTTATGAAGACACTTAAATTTTATTATAGAGAAAAGATTATGTCTTTGTTTAGCCGTCAAACAGCATGCGGCGACTACAAGCTTGGGCAGCCCATCATTCCGTGTGACATCGCCTAGCGAAAGATATGGAAATCGATTTTTCCGACCACTCTAGGAATGTATAACAGGCTTCAGGTGCGCCAGCAGTAAGTCAGCCCGCATCGTTAGGCCATCCTTGTACAAAACCAGTCCTATTCCTTTACCCAGGAGGGAGATTTTCTTAAGTAGAGCGAGGCGTGATACATCTAATAGTTCTGATTTGATCTGTAATTTAAAGGTACTATATGGCGGTCAAAAAACCGGCTGCGCGCCGGGCCCCTGGGTCGAATAAAGCCACTCCGAGTAGTTTCATTTACCGAAAGAAGTGGAAATTTATTTTTCCAAGCACTCAAGGTAGGCCTATGCGCCAGGGGGCCGGTCCCGCAGCCAGGAAAACCAACCCAAAGTCCGACAGAAAGTTGGAACGTTAAAATATTGTTTAGATTTATAGGATGAAGTTGAAAGAATTCAGAATAACATTATAAAATTAAAGAGTAAGAAGATTGAGAATTGAACAAATAGAAAATTGAAAATTAAACATTTAAAACCTTGCATATACTAATATACTGAAATAAGGTAGAAAGATGGGTATATTTGTAAAAGATATAAAAGCGTTTACGAAAAGAAGATTTTAAACTAATTAGGTAATAAGATATTAGCTGTATACTTTATGGAAAGTTCATGGGATTTATGCAAGCAGAGCGAAAATAAATCCGTACGTCTATTTATTATAGAATTAAAATTAGAGATAATGGTAAATTTCTCCGCTAGGCAGAGATTACATGTTCTGGATAGGGAAGAATTCAGGTAAGGAGAGGCGTTGCAAACCTTCCTCCAAGAAATGTTGTAGTTAATATTTTTGTCCTTAAGGACCATATGAGTTCTGAGAGTGCAGTGTTAGTTCTTTTAAGTTGGTATTTAAAAGAAGAATTGTGATTATAAAATCTTGCTTTAAAGGAAGTGGAGGTGGAACCAAAATAGGTAAAAGAATTAGTACCAGTTATAACCTTACATTCATACACTAAATTTTTATCAAGACATTGGTTACTAAGAGGACATTTAGTTCTAACAGGGCAATTGCAATTATGATTAGAGAAATTACCAGAGTTATTAGCAAGTGACCTAGTAGTATTTATAGAAGGAATTGGATTGGAGAAGTTATTTACGATAGGTGCTAATGTTTCCTGATTTAGATTGGTGTTATGAACATTCGACAAAGTTACGTTTGACGTAGTTTTTAAATTTACGGAATCTAGCCTATAGTTAACACTGCCGTCGGGTTGACTATTGCTATTATTATGACGCTCAGTGTTGGAGGGATATAATTTATTACTTAATATTTTATTATTATGTTAGAGATGTTGGAAGTGGTGGAATAAGAGAATTTAATTGTATGTTTGTTAAAGATCTTACTATAAATATGCGAGGGAGGGAAGCATTTATCAAAGGCCCTAAAAAATAGTTTAGGAATATTAGTAATAGAGAAAAAGGAGCGTTGTACCAAATCATATTTTTATATCTAGGTCTTTTCTTTGTGTTATTGGAATGCTTATAACTAACTATATTACTATAAGTCCCTCGATGATTGGTTTCTTTACTGTATTTAATTTTGTCAGGATAACCGGCTCTGGAAAGCGCATTGTTGTAATAATTGGCTTTAGCGTCAAAGATAACTTTATTAGAAGATAGATTTGAGATTCTTTTTTCAACATTACTGACTATAGCATTTTTAACGTTAATAGGGTGGTTAGATTTAAAATTAACATCATTTAAATTCTCATTGTCTTTTTGGTAAGAGTAATATAGGCCGGTGTCAAGATTAAGGGATATATCCAGGAAGTCAGCTAGTTTGACGTTGTTTTCAAATTCAATTTTTAGGTTATGGTGCTTAAATAGATCAAGTATATTATTCTTAATAATATTAAGGTTAACTAAGTTACAGTTTAAGACAGTAAAAAGGGCATCGTCACGATAAATTCCACCGCGAAGTTGAGGAATTTTCCGATTTAAAGAATTCAAAATAAAGATACCAATCAAGTCCGTCAATTGCGCTGAATCTGACGAACCCATTGTGTTATCAAAATTGTTGGAAGTATCAGCTCTAGTTCAATATTCGTTGTTGAATTCCAGGATAGTTTTTCTTGCGGTGAGAATGATGTGAAGTTCATCTGTGGTAATGTCAGAATATTTAAATGCGAAAGATAGAGCGTTGTTGAGGAGTGAAGTCGAAATAGAAGAATAGTAACTGGCAATGTCAAACTGAATAAATATTTGTTTGTTTTTATTATTCAGGTCATTGAACCAGTTAATAACATCAGATGTACCAATCCATAAATTTAAGTTAGAAATAGAGTAATTAGAACGAAGCTTTGGGATAATTCTATCCAAGATGGATTTACTAACAACCCCCAGATCTGATTTAGAGGGGGCGATTAGTCTAACAGGCAATTCCGTTCGAAAGTTACTTTTGTGATCCTTAAAATTTATCCTCAGAGTTCTTGGGAAGAATGGTTCGGTCTTTTTCTCGATGCCAAGTTTAGACATAATCTCAGAAGCTTCCAAGTTTATAGATTCCAGATTCTCATGGTTAGTTTTACGATAATTCTTCCTTAGTTCCTTAAGGATAAGGTTATTATATTTATCTTTAGATACACCATATAAATTATTAGTTTTGTCGGAATGGACTAAGACTTTTTTAGAAGGTCCGAAATCGTATTCCTCAGATTTATAAAGTGTTCCTGTCCTCTATAAGGGGGTTTCTCTTGAATTTAAGTCCTCTTATAATATTAGTTAATTCTTCCTCAAACTGTGCTAGATTTTTATTGAAAGGAAGATTTCTTCTAGAGTTAAATAAATGATCAATATTGTTACTTTCCTTAGTATAAACATTTCCTTTTAAGCGCTGGTCGTGGAAAAAAGCGATCCATCTAAGCCTTCTCACAAAAGAGTCAGTTTTTTCAATCAGAAGTTTAGTGAATTCAGATTTACCAGGTATAGGAATGTCTTTAAGTGAAGTTGTGATGTTGTAATAATCCATGTTATAGAAGAAAAATTATAGACCATCGAAGGTATCCGATATAAGAGTTAGCGCTTAATTCGTCAAGGAGCAAGTTAATGTAGGAGGTGAGTTTTATTGTAGCACAATAAAGCAATGCAAATATCGGATAAGTAGCACTCAACAGTTTATAGGAGTGGAGTATAAATAATATAAAATCAAAAGATAGTTAAAAGAGTTCCATGTATTTTATTATGCGCATTTCAAAAACAAATATCATCACGGGATGATATTTGCGTTCTCATCGGATCAAATAGGGAGACATGATATGAAGCTTAAAAAACACTTGCGAGCATTGAAATAAGATGGATATATGAGATTGGGAAAAAAAAGGAATGGAAGGAGGGAAGGAAAAGGTAAGGAAGAGGAAGAAAGAATATAATAATAAAAAAAATATATAATAATAAGGAAAAGATGATGGAGGAGGAATATAAGAAGGAAGGATGAGAGAGGAGGAGAAAATGAGTGAGAGAGAGAGAGAGAGATATATAACCTTTAATACTGAGAAACACTGTCTCACAGAGAGAAATTTAAAAATATTATTTATACTCCAGTCCTATAAACTGTTGAGTGCTACTTATCCGTAATTTGCATTGCTTTATTGTGCTACAATAAAACTCACCTCCTACATTATATATATATATATATATATATATATATATATATATATATATATATATATATATATATATATATATATATATATATATATATATATATATATATATATATATATATATAAGATCAAAAGATGGTTAAAGGAGTTCCATGTATTTTATTATGCGCATTTCAAAAACAAACATCATCATGCAATAATATTTGTGTTTTCATCAGATAAAACAGGAGAACATGATATGAAGGCTAAAAAACACTTGTGGATAGTGCAGTTTTAAATCAACATATGTTGATTTAAAACTGCACTATCCACAAGTGATTTTTAGCCTTCATATCATGTTCTCCTGTTTTATCTGATGAAAACACAAATATTATTGCATGATGATGTTTGTTTTTGAAATGCGCATAATAAAATACATGGAACTCCTTTAACCATCTTTTGATCTTATATTATGTATACTCCAGTCCTACAAACTGTAGAGTGCTTCTTATCCGATATCTGCATTGCTTTATTGTACTACAATAAAACTCACCTCCTACATATATATATATATATATATATATATATATATATATATATATATATATATATAATCCTGGAGGGACTAGCACCTAACCTTGGCATTGGGAGCTGGACCAACCGTCGAACAGGACGTCACTGTGTGGTGCCAAAGGTCCCGTCTTCCACATCTAGAATAAGGAGCAGATATTGCAATAACCTGGGATTCAAGGGCCCTCAACTCTTCAACAAGCTGCCGAGGGATCTGAGAGATCTGCATGGTGTGGAGGTGGATGTCTTCAAGAAACATCTCGACACCTTGCTATCCAGGATCCCGGATGAGCCCACAGCAAGGCACGAGGGAAAACCTAAGGTCACCAGCAACAAACTCCCACTTACACCAGTGACCAACCAATACAGGCTGGAGATAAAATGCGTAGCAGAAAAGGCAGTGCCCCAGCATGGCCTCAGCCGGATGGCTGGAACAGGTAAAAGAGTAAAAGAGTATATATATATATATATATATATATATATATATATATATATATATATATATATATCAGCCACATATATGAAATGAAGAATATGTATGAGCCGCCAGTGCTGAGCACTGAGGATATGTATGTATATACATATATATATATATATTGTTATACTTTGGGAGGGTCATGTTGCCAATAAGAAACACACGCACCAGTTGCTTTCACTTCAATTTATTATATATTTATAAATTTATAAATTTACAAATTTACAAACCTATAAATTTCTGGTTGGTTGGTTGGTTCCACAACCAGATAGTTGTTTATATATAGTCATAGTCCTTTCGTCACACACTCTGTGACCTCTTCAGTGACTGGGGATTCCTTTCTTTGTTTCTGTGCCTTTTCTTTCTTCTATCCTACGCCATTTTGTTTCTGTGTGTGACACACACAGAAACAAAATGGCGTAGGATAGAAGAAAGGAAAGGCACAGAAACAAAGAAAGGAATCCCCAGTCACTGAAGAGGTCACAGAGTGTGTGACGAAAGGACTATGACTATATATAAACAACTATCTGGTTGTGGAACCAACCAACCAAACAGAAATTTATAGGTTTGTAAATTTGTAAATTTATAAATTTATAAATATATAATAAATTGAAGTGAAATCAACTGGTGCGTGTGTTTCTTATTGGCAACATGACCCTCCCAAAGTATAACAATATCGGTTTCAACACACGATTTCAGATAAAGAATCTTGCTAAACAAATTCAGAAACGAAATATATATATATATATATATATTATAGTAAGGGTTTAACCGAACATGGATGTGAACAGGTTGTGACGCAATAGAAAAAGTGGTTATTTGTGTCCAGAATGCCGGATAATGCAAATGGGTTAGGTTACCTAGACGTAAATTAAAATAAAAAGAAAGAGTGACGGAAAGCTAACTTAGCAATTCATTAGTCTCGCAATGTTTTTGATTAATTCTACACCGTTTCGGCCTCATCCCGACCGAAATCCACCAGCTCATATCCATTGTTTTCACCAACACCTTTTTTTTAATTATCCATGACCACATCTACCAGACTTCAGGACTACCCATGTGATCCAACCTCTCGGACTAACTGGTCATCTCTGCCGTGAACCGACTCGAACGCCCAGTGCTCATGCATAATCTTCATTTCATATATGTGGCCGATATCTTCATCCTCGCATGCTCCCAGGAGAATGCAACAGTATATATCGAGTCGTTCAACAACCCAGATGAAAACATCAGGTTTATTTTAGAACAACCCTCCAAGTCCGGATTCCTCATATTTCTCGACTTCCTAATGGAAATCACTGAAATTGGCAAATTCCTAACCGATTTCTACCCCAAAGCAGTTTTCAGGGATGGGTAATTTTCGTGCCACACAAATCTGCCTTACCCAGCAGCTCTAAAAGAGGGTACATAAAACGTGAATTTGCGCGTATATGCAACAGATACAGCGACGCTTCAATGAGAGGCACCGCCATCAGGCAGTTCCGCAGGGTATTAAAAAGCAACGGCTGCCCAGCTTCTTACTCCATCAAAAGTTGGAATCCCCAAATCAGAAGACAGAGCAGCCTCGCCAACAGTCGCTTCATCGGGATTCCCCGACACAGCGACAAAAAACAACAACAAAAAACAACGCCATACACAGGGCCATTCGGAGTGAAGGCCTTAATATTTGACTGGTCCACTCGGGAATGGAGATGCCTATCTAAAGGTCAAATCATGAGTGAGGTCAACTCATGCACCCTAAGTAATTGCCCATCAGTAGCACTAATTATGTGTATAGGTTTGATTATGGTAAACGCAGCTAATTCTACATAAGCAACACTATTCGAACCCTGCAACTCAGATTAAAAGAGCACACCAACACTAACTCCTCGTCATTCCAGAAACGTATCCTCAAATGCAAGGACAAGAATAAAAAATTAACCACCACTATGTTAGCAATATAGGAAACCTGAGAATGAAAGAGGCCCATCTGATTAAAGAATTAGTTCCCTATTAATAATAGAATAGAAAGAAAGGAAAACACATTTACATATTTACACACGTATTTACACGTATATACACTCCTACTAACATATTTACGTCCACACACCTACTAGTACATTCACGTCCACACTCATATCTTATACATGCTTACATAGACATCGATAAATTTATACATTGGCAACTTAATACATACCACATATCATGTATGCACATTTAAATATACATTTAATTACAAAAACTGGTCATATAGATATATGTATACGCATTTATACCTTTACACATATTTAAAGGTAAATGCATTTACATTCACGCGTGCACACTCACACATACGTCATATACATGCTTAAACACCCTCTTGCAAACACGTACACATCAATACATATACGCATTACGAACACATGCGGCTAACGCACATGCACACATTAAGACTAGCACAAGGATATTCAAAATAAATAAAAATATACAGCTACCAGAAAGAAAATCTCTGATTTCTGCGAAAAAAAAAAACCTACTGAGAGCCCCTTGGTAATAGATAAATAATCCAAAAATAATTGGGACTAATAAATTTGTAAGGTAATGTTCAGTCATTCTTTCTATTATTTTATTTTCCTTCTCCCGCTTTTGCTTCCTACCTCAACTTTTTCAATCCCATCCGAATTGTTACCTTGGTAATATAATCTACGTGCATTGTACGGCTTTCTAAATAGACACATAATCACTTTGCAATTTCATATACCATATGTAATTAAATATATATATATATATTTATATATATATATATATATATATATATATATATATATATATATATATATATATATATATATATATATATATATGTATATATATACAGCTACATACTCACGATATACATAAGTAGATAGGATCGTTTCTTAAATATCCAGACTTTCTCGTGGTTGACTATCCATATTATAACACTTTTAGCCCCTAATAATCCTAAATTATTTGAAGACCTATAGTATAGTCAAACATATTCCTTTTTATTCTCCCTCCATCTCAGAATGTCCTATGTTATTGTCACTATTCTTTGTTATATACTGATGTGAAAAACGTTTTTAACAATTTGTTTTTTCCTGAAGTATTAACTACATCGCTAGATACTTAATCATAGATATATAAAATATATAAGTATATAGGAAATGATTATATATACACATATATACATATATACATACACACATAGACACACACACAAACTATATGTGTATAAGGTACACACACACATATATATATACACACACACTCGCACACGCATATATATATATTCTATGCATTTATATATATATATATATATATATATATATATATATATATATATATATATATATAGGCATAAATGTGTGGAGAAAAATTCTATATAAGTTAGTATATATTACACTTATATCATACAAAAACATGGCTTCTTTACTATCCAAAATTTTTGTTGTTGGTATCTAACTTCTATAGGAGTTTATTGGAAACTTTATCATGAAGCCATTCACACTCTCTTTATTCTCTCGAACAAATTCTTATTAAATGTTTCTCCCATTGATCATTTTTATAACTTATTACATATATATTAATCTATATATATGTAAGATATATATATACTATATATACTGTATATATATATATATATATATGAAAGTATAGAAATTATTGTGAGCATGAAGCCAACCCTATTTCATAATATATATATATGGGGTGGGGGTGCATATATATATATATATAATCTAAAGACTGAGAATGTATTGAATATATTCAAAAGTACAGTTTTATATATTTTAGATAAAAATAACAGAACGGGGACAAGGTTTCAGTTCTCACCACGGACAAACATATATATATATACCTCTTTATATATACATACATGTTTGTATATATATATATATATATATATATACACACACTCACACACACACATACACACACGCACATACACACATACACATATATATATATGTGTGTATGTAAAAGGTAAACAGAAATAACAACACAATCGGTACAGTATATGGAATGTATATATTAGGTTAACGCTTGATATAGCAGGAATAGGGTCTTAAAGTTTCGGACGCAGGTCCTTCATCAGAAGAAAGAATGAGAAATAAAATAGATTAAGGGGACGGGCGGGATGGTATTGGAAAACATGTCTTTAGATAAAAATAATAGGTCCATTCGTGTTGATATCTCTTGCAAAACTGTTGGTGCTGGCGTTTTGCGTATGATTTGTTTTTTTAGAAAAGTGGATGATGGCGCGCGTCTACCTGAAATTGAAAAAAAAAAACGTTTTGTGAAAAGAGCTATACTGGAGCACATGCGTAAGCATGAGTGTGTGTGTGTGTGTGTGTGTGTATGTGTATGTGTATGTATGTGTGTGTGTGTGTGTGTGTGTGTGTGTGTGTGTGTGTGTGTGTGTGTGTGTGTATTATTATAGGGCCGTACGAAGCTAAGAAGAGATATGTGTGTATATGTGAGTAAAAGAGTGTGTGTGCATGTAAGTACGAAGCTATGAGCAAAGAGAAAGCGATAGGAATATAGGGGTGTGATAATGGACGGGGTATTAGAGAAATTGAGGAGGTGAGTTGAGTCCAAGAGGGGAATAGGACCAAAGACGGTGAATCAGACTATGTTCAGTCCTGGTGCGAGAGGCCTGTGATCCATGATGTAAAAGGACACCCAGGACTGAAACATGTAGGGAAGAATGACCAGGAGAACAGAAATTACGGGCGTCAGGAGTATCCAAACCGAGTCGTATGTCCCTCAAATATTCGGCAAACCGGTCCGAGTAGGGTTGTATTTCGTTAATTAGTCTTTCGTCAATTATTAATTTTTTTCTTTTAGGGCATCAATAATTGACTACAGCACGTTTCGCACAAGGAAATCATTTAAAGAAAAATTAAATTTTTAAGAGAAAACTCATTAAATAATAAGATCATTTTAAAGGTGTTTAAGATATAGTCAAGTGTAATGAATATCATAGATTAAAAACACTTCGGAAAGTGGAATTTTGGCGATGTGTGCAAGAAGAAAATAATTCTGTTTTTAAATTAATAGAGTTTTGACAGTTAATTATATAAAAAAATGTCCTCGATACACAAATGACAGATACTTGAGAAAGCCATATTTCAGTATGCAGGTGCTTTCGAAATCGTTCCCCAAGATATTGAATAGTCTATATTGTTGTCCTAAATTTCAAATTAGATGTGAAAGTGAACTGGAAGATTTTTTATCTGACCTATTAAATGTATGTTTGTGGTTGTCCCAGCGTTCTTTGAATTTTATAGAAGTGGCACCTATATACTTAAATATTTTATCTCTAGTTTTAACTGTCCTTTTAGAAATTACGTTTTTGTCTAAGCAATTATTTTGTAAAGGGCAGTTTGATTTAATTCTACAGTTACATTTTCTAGAGTTGTTACTAGGAACGGTACTATAATTATGAATATTGTTATTAGAAATATTATTATTGCTATCTTGGTTTGTTTGGTTAGGGTTTAAATTTAAGTTTCTATTATTAATTCTATTTATATTTTGTGCTATGTCCATAGTAGTAGAGTAGGATAGTTTTATAGTGTGTCTGTTAAAAATAGAGTGGTATCTATGTGTTTTAGGAAAACACTTATCTAGTGCTTTAAAGAATAGCTGGGGGAGAGTACCAAATGATATTTCTAGTTCTAGTTTTTTTGTTTGGTTTACTATTTAAGTTGAATTGCTTATTGTTGTCATAATGAATTCTAGGATGATTTATCATGTTATTGTTATCTAAGTATTTAATTTTATTCGAGTATCCTGCTCTATGTAAAGCCTCATAATAATATTCTGCCTTACCATCAAAAATATTTTTGTGAAACCCGTTGCTGGACGCTATTGACAATAGTATTTTTTATATTTCTAGGATGATTAGAATTGAAATTTACGTAATTTAGATTTTCGTTAATTTTATGGAATGGATAATAAAACCTGAACTAAGCTTTAAGGTTACATCTAAGAAGTTAACGATATTATAATTATTCTCGATTTCTAAATTAAGGTTGTAATTGTTGAAAAACTGTATTATGGATTTCTTTTTCCTATTAATTTCACTATTGCTATGGTTTTCAATTAAAAGTAACATATCGTCGCGATATAAACATCCGGTCATCTCTGGCATTTTTCTATGCAGTACATTATTAATAAATAATCCAACGAGGTCTGTTACTTGTGCCGAGTCAAATGATCCCATAGTACCATAGTGATATCAACATTATTTTGTCTGTCGGCTCTAGTCCAGAGATGGTTATTAAATTCTATTAGGATCTTACGTGCTGTTAGAATGATATTGATTTCTTCACTAGATAGGTCTCTATATTTAGACGCGTAGACAAGTGCCTTATTAAGTAAGCTAGGGGTAATAGAGGAGTAGTAATTTGCAATATCCATTTGAATTAATTTTTTCTTATGTTTTAATTCTATGTTCTTAAACCAATCTATTACTTCATTAGTACCGTTCCATAGTTTAAGGTGTGATTTTTCTTTAAGTAGTGGTATAATTCTATCTAGTATATGCTTGCTAATTATGCATAAGTCAGATTTAGATGGTGCGATGAGTCTGACTGGACGTTGAACTACCAGTCAGACTACCAGTCGATAAAATAAAGTACAAGTCATGAACTGGGTTGATTTAATCGAGTTTCCACTCCCCCCAAATTAGTGGCCTTGTGCCCAAATGAGAAAGCATTATTAGGGGAGTGTATTGGCAGTATCGGCAGAGGGTCGGACGCCATGCTTTGCAGCCTAGAGTTACGCCCCTTTATGATCTGAGTTCAAATCCCATCGAGGTTAGCTTTTCATTTCATTGTTACGGAGTCGATAAAATAAAGTACCACTGGAGGGGATTGCATCAACTTCCCCCCCCCCCCCCCTTAAAGTACTGGCCTTGTGCCTATACTAGATATCATTATTAGGTGGATTGACAGTATCGGTAGAGAGTCGAACGCCATACATTCCAGCATAGTTACGTCCCTTTACGGTCTGAGCTCAAATCCCGCCGAGGCTTACTTTGACTTTCATCCTTACGAGGTCGATAAAATAAAGTACCAGTAATGTACTGGGTAATTGCTGGCCTTGTGCCTAAAGTAGAAACAATTATTATTAGGGTCGGACGCCATGCTTTCCAGCATAGTTACGTCCCTTTACGATCTGAGTTCAAATCCCGCCGAGGTTGACTTTGCCTTTCATCCTTACGGGGTCGATAAAATAAAGTACCAGTAATGCACTGGGGTAATTGCTGGCCTTGTGCCTAAAGTAGAAACAATTATTATTAGGTCGGTGGATTGGCAGTATCGGTAGAGCATTGGACAACAAGCTTGGCAGCATAGAGTAAGGAGCCTTTACGATCTGAGTTCAAATCCCATCGAGGTTAGCTTTGCCTTTCATCATTACGGCGTCGATAAAATAAAGTACCAGTAATGCACTGGGCTTGATTTTATCGACTTTCCTCTCTCTCCAAATTGCTGTCCTTGTGTCTATAGTAGAACACGTTATTATTATTGTAGTGGATTGGCGGGGGATTGGCAGTATCGGTAGAGGGTCGGACGCCATCCTTTGACGCAAACAGTTACCGCCCCTTCCATTCTGAGTTCAAATCTCGCCGAGGTGAACTTTGCCTTTCATCTTTACGGGGTCGATAAAATAAAGTACCAGTAATACACTGGGTGATTGCTGGCCTTGTGCCTGAAGTAGAAACAATTATTATTGTAGTGGATTTTATAATTGCTCCACTATTCTGACTCTTGCTAATATACGTGTATCCTTTTTAACATTTTAATTTTCCTAACTAGAGAAGCAACTAGTTAGTACCAATTGATCCACCCCACCCCCAGTGTTTTCTACATATCCAGGGGGATCCCAGATGTGTAGCCCATGCTCAAACAATAGCTAATAACACAGTGACCGGCGGACAACCTTTCATTTTCCGGGCCGAGGAATCTGCAAAAGGGACATCTACAATATATCACGTAGATTTAACTCTGATGTAAACATCATAAAGTGCATGACATTTCATTAGGATCCTTATTGGGAAGAATTCGGGAACGTAGCTCTGCAGATAATATGTGGCCCTTTTGGGTTAGGACTATAACTGTGGGAAAGCAAGTTGGTATGAACCGGTCTGTATTTTTATGTACGCTCCTATTTAATCCGTAAAATTAAACATCTCTTGGTCAGCTACTCCACCAGTTTATTGCATAGAGAGTGAAACACAATGATATAGTTAAACAGCTATTATAGTCTCACACTTTCCTGGTTAATCATTCGTTTTTTACTTCTCCAACAATACTACACTAAAATATTTTAGGTAATTTTGAATAAATTCCTAGTTTCGTGTCATATATTAACACTGATATGTACTAACATAGAAGTGATAAATGTGTCTGAACACGGAAGGGCCGAACTCCCACTGCCATCTCCTCCATCTTTCTCGCCCTCCCCATCTCTCTGTATTATGTGAAAATAGGGTCCCACGTGCTGATCGCCCCACGGGCCCGGCGGACAGAATGAAGAAGGCATTTCCCCGAGGGATGGTAACGGATATGCGCTGCGATGGCACCAGTTAGTGGTGGCATTGCTACCTCTGGCCGTCGATGGTTACGTTTTAGTCAGGTATACCAGCTTGTAGTAGTCGTCAACTCTCGTGTCACCCCCTTGTAAACCAGTCATTATACACTCCCATCCCACACATCCACCCCATCTTCTCGGGGCCACGTCGAAGTGAAGGGAGGAAAATAATGGGTGAATATTAGTTTCCTAACTTCGTATCCTATATTCGCCCATTATTTTCCTAGCAGAATCGATAGAGAATCGGACGCCATGCTTTGCAGCATAGAGTTACGGCCTTGTATGATCTGACGTCAAATCCCACCGAGGTTAACTTTGCCTTTCATCCTTACGGGGTTGATAAAATAAAGTACCAGTCACGCACTGGGGTCGATTTAATCGACATTCCGCTCTCCCAAAATTGCTGCCCTTGTGCCTATATAAGAAACCATTATTTTCCTCCCTTCACTTTGACGTGACCCCGAGTAGATGGGGTGGATGAGTGGGAAAGAGGTGCATAATGACTTGGATACAAGGAATGGCACGAGATTTGACGACTACTGGTATACATGACTAAAGTGTAACCATCAATGACCAGTGGCGGGAATGCCACCAATAGCTGTATTTTCTGTATATATATACGCACACTATTCAGATTTTTAATATACTTAGAAGTGACCAGTACACTAATAATTCTTCACCCGCTGATGAGCAAGAATTGGTATTCCTCGTCACAATTAATATTGCGAAACAGTATTATCAAAGCTGTCCGGGTGATGTGGTAGTTACCACAATTCTGGTTTGTATTTATTTTTCTTGATTTATTCTTAAATTGAGTCTGGCAAACCCTATTGTCTATAGTTAGTATTCTTTTCACCTTAGCGAATCTGGTCCCTTGCGATTTGAACACATATATATGTATATGTCTGTGTTCGTTTTTCTTTTTTGTTCAGTTATATTATACGGCTCGGAAAAATCTCTTTCCTAGAGCTAATTTATTGTAAGAGTATTTTGAGTTTCTAACTCAAAATATACCTTTGATATGTATATATCACCGAATTCACGGACTGGACTCCTTCTCCCTCCCCTTTGACTTGTGCGGAATTCCTTCCTTGCTCACATTTCGACTAAGTTTGATGGTCTTTATTCTCTCTCGTTCACGATTTCACCGAACTTATATTCATGGAAATCTGGGACTTGACTCTTTCTTCCTCACCTTTCGTTGCTTTACCATCTTTGTTTGTTTACACTCTCGCTCGTTCCCCTTATTTACGTGTCCCAACGACTTTCTTTAGCCGTTTCTCGCACCAACCGGAGGTATATGGTCTTTAAAGCGATGAAATACCAATGATGGTTGGAAGATCACTGATGAAGGACTAACTTTATTCATATGTAACCGATTTGCAACCACGCAGCACGTTTGTTCTCATATTCACACACACACACACACACACACACACACACACACACACACACACACACACACACACACACACACACACACACACACACACACACACACACACACACACACACACACATATATATATATATATATATATATATATATATATATATGAAAGAGTCGAAACCCGACAGCTGGGCTTTGGTCGTTTCAGCAGCTAGTTCCTGCTGTTGAAAGGGCAAGATCTCAGCCTACAGGGTCCCGACTATTTCATATAATCATACTCTACTACACCAAGCTTTGAGTATTCTGGTAAGTAATGTGCTAAACAGCTTTTGCTATATACCAACACAAAAACAAAGTTAAGGACCGGATCGTCATGCTCATTCATTTTTCACGATTTTTACATCCAAGCACACATACACAGACACACACAGACAGACAGACACACACACACACACACACACACGCACACACACACACGCACACACACGCGCGCACGCACACACACACACACACACACACACACACACACACACACACACACACACACACACACACACACACACACACAGTCGAACATATATATGGTTCCCTAAACTTTATCTTCCTTCAACCAATGGATACCTATCTATGCAGAGCCTAGTTTGGTGTCCTTATTTTTTTTCTATTTGCGTAGTACATATAATATATTTATGTATTCAATTACGACTTTACTATTGCCTCAGTTGGCTTCCTTATTAAATCACTCATGTCTCAAAGAAATATTGTACATAAACACAGACAGATATGTATGTATGTATATATATATATATATATATATATATATATATATTCATATACATACACACACACAGACATATATATATATACACACACACTCACACACACACACATGCACACACACATATATATATATATATATATATATATACAGTGAGAGAGACGGAGATTGAAGAGTGAAATGGTGTGAGATGGTGAGTAATAGATAGAGGTATAGAAAGACATACATATAGCAGAAGCTTGAAATCTGTACAAGAAGCTTTGAGTAATTTTTGTCCCCATTATTCACTCGAATGCATATGTATATATATTACATTATATTACATTATATCATATTACATTATATTATATTATATTATATTATATTATATTATATTATATTATATATATTATATATAGTATATTATATGTATGCTCACATCAACTATAAGTACAAAATCACTCTACCCGCTCCCCGAGCAGAAAAAACAACAACAAATAAACAGAGGAAAGAGTTATTGTTACAAAATACAAACATAGACCAGCAGGATATTTCTTATTCCATTGCACTCGCGCACAGTTGTTGCTTTCTAGTTCTACTCAATTTACGAAATCAAACTACATTCTTCTATTACATACAGGTTGTAAGATTTTATTAGTAGCAACAGCTTCTTAATTCTATCAAAGCAAACACATTCAAACATTTATACTAACACATAAAAAAAAACACTCTCACATACAACATACACACACATATTGACTTTTGAAAATTTGCCAAAACTGGCTTGAATGTAATTTCATGTAGATTCTGATTGCTTCACAAATTTATAAGCTGTTTTGCAAATAAAAGAATATAAGATATATACGTATAATCAGGGATATACGTACGTGCGTACGTATATATATATATATATATATATATGTGTGTGAGTGTGTGTATATATGTGTGTATATATAAATATATATAATATACGCACACATATGTATATATATATATGTGTGTGTATATATATATGCATATATATGCTTGTATATATATATATATATATATATATATACATTCTCAATTCACATCATCCTAATTCCTCTATTCATTGATTTTCTCTGTATTCACTATTCACTTCATTTCCCCTTTTCTTTTTTTCAAACCTTCGCTCTTATCCTTTTTTTTATATATTATCTCTCATATAAATGACCAACGGACGTAAAAAATATCACTCTTCAATAAGCTTAGGAATTAATACCATCTTGCTTATTTAGAATGTTTTTCTATGTCTTTTATGGACAATGGTGCTATGAATGATGATGTTGATGTTATTGTTGTTGTTAATAATGTTGTTGTTGTTATTATTATTATTATTATCATTATTATTATTGTTTTTGTTGTTTTTGATGTTGTTATTATTAGAGTTATTGCTGTTGTTAATGTTGTTTGTTATTGTTTTTCTTGGTATTTTTTATATATTTTTCTCTATATTTTATATGAACGAAAACCAATTTTTTACCCCTATCCGCTGCAACGTAATTATTCCGGCCGATATCCTTTTGCACAAATAGGTTATTACTTTTAACATAATATCAATAAACTCACACCACATTTATTATCTCTGTCCCTCACAGATGGCCTTTCGCAAACATACATAAGCATGCAATGAATCAAGACACAGATATATACGATCGCGCTGTATCTTTTTCATACAATTCCAAATGACCTTTTTGCCCTTTGACTATTTTTCTCCTTTTCTAAATATATATCTCACTTTCGCCCGTCCCTATTCCTCTCTCTCTTTCTATCTGTACATCTATACACATACTTATCCATATATATATATATATATATATATATATATATATATATATATATATATATATATATATATATATATATATATATATATATATATATATATATATATATATATTTGTGTGTGTGTGTGTGTGTGTGTGTTGAGAAGCCAGAAGGGATCACTAATGTAGGCGGGAAGCCGCTAGAATTGGTTGAGGGCTTCCTGTATTTGGGAGCAAAGATTGGGAATACAGAATATGATGTGGTTGAGAGGAAGAGCAAAGCCTGGGCGGCGTGCCTCAGCTTGAGATTGGTGTGGAAGTCGGATCTTCGTAAAGACCTGAAAAGACCTGGAAATCCGCCTTTCCATTGTACGGGTCTGAGACTTGGACACTGACCAAGAAACTCACTCAGATGGTGGATGGGTGCTACACGAGAATGCTGAGAATGGCTCTGAACATTAATCAGTATACACTGAGGATGAAAAACTCAGAGCTGTATGGGAGCCTCCCAAAAGTCAGCTCAAAAGTGACACAGAGGAGACTGAGGTTAGCTGAACATGCTCACCGACATCCAGAGTTGACATTGCATTCAGTGCTCCCGTGGGAGCACCTACATGGACACAGTGGAAGAGGAAGGCCAAGGTTAACGTATGTTGATGCCCTAAGGACAGACACTGGTCTGTTGTAGAGGCAGGAGATGGCAGCGATAATGAGGGACAGAGACCACTGGAGAGAACTCGTCCATGGATCTCGTGAATTTTACCCGCCCTAGATATATATGATATATGTATATGTATATATATAAAAAGGAACGATCGACTTTCGTCAAATCGGACCTAGGGAACAATGTTCCCAATTGCTAATACTATCTATCGGTCGCAACTCCAGGTAGAAGGAGCAACGTGAAATAAAGTGTCTTGCTCAAGGACATAACGCATCGCCTGGTCCAGGAATCGAACTCACAACCTTACGATTGCGCTAACCACTCAGCCACAAGCCTTCACTATATATATATATATATATATATGAAGAGAGAGAGAGAGGGGGAGAAAGAGAGAGAGATATGTCGTGATCTATTAATCCGTTTCTGCTGCAGTTGTGATTTTATAACCTAGTGATAGACTGGTTGTTGCAAATATTGAGTATAAAACATGAAAACGAAAGAAATATTGTATATATATATATATATATATATATATATATATATATATATATATATATATATATATATATATATATATATATATATATATATATATGTTATATATATATATATATAGTTATAGAGGTATTTATTTACGCTTTAATTTATATATATATATATATATATATATATATATATATATATATATATATATATATATATATATATATGTATATTTATATATATATATATAATATATATATATATATATATATATATATATAAATATATATATGTATATGTATATATATATATATATATATATATATATATATAGTATATAAGGGAGAGGATCAGGGGTGTATAACACTCCACTTATCCAATAGGCAGTATAAGGTTAGCTCGATGTCTGAGGACAGAGCCGTGATATAATCAACAACAAAGAACGCCTATAGCATATGCATATCTTTACTTGCTAACATTATTTCATCCGCACTATAAGTGGGACTCATCAGAGCATAAAGGTTGATTACATATTACACAAGCAATAACAAATCCAAGACATTGAAGAAATAAAGAATAAAAAATAATAAAAGATAAAAAATACTGAGGAAGTAAAAGTAAAAATAAACATTGAAAAATGAACATTGAAAAATAATTGAAAATTAAGGGGTGCTATCGGTCACAGTTGGGCGGGGTGCTGTCAACATACAGTTACATACAAGCATACGCATGGATAAGAGAACAGACAAGAATAGATAAGATAGATAGGAGTAGGTAAGAATAGATAAAAAATAGGTGAAAAATAGGTAAAGAATAGACATATAATATATATAAGAAATATAAAAAAATATAAAAAACATACATATAAAATATACAGATAATAGTGATACAGGGTAAGGAATGAAATAAAATAAAATAAAATAAAATAAAATAAAATAAAATAAAATAAAATAAAATAAAATAAAATAAAATTAAAATTATATAAAATAAAATATAATATAATAATAAAATAAAATAAAATAAAAAAAAAAAAATAAAAAAAAAAAAATAAAAAAAATAAAATAAAAATAAAAATAAAATAAAATAAACTAAAATAAAATAATATAATATAAGATATAATTAAATAAAATTAAATAAAATTAAATAAAATTAAATAAAATTAAATAAATAAAATTAAATAAAATGAAATAAAATAAAATAAAATAAAGTAAATTGAGATAAGATATATATTTTTAGAATATATTTCTTGAATATATCAGGGGCCCACGAAGGCCCTAAGTGTCCCAGTTATCAGTATCACTTGACCATTGCAATGCAATGGAGACGTCCCAGGTTGGGCAGTCTCAAAAGTTCACACTTGAAAGTCACGGGTGTGCATTCACACAGTTGAGCGGTAGGGTAATCACAAACCGGTTCACACTCGGGCAGGAGTCCATTGGTCAACAGAGGTACATCGAAGGAAGGTAGGAGAATTCACGTGCAGCAGCAAGAGGCAGACAAGTGGGCCGAAAGCAAGCAGGTGCAGGCGGGCTAGCCGAAAGCAAGCAAATACAGTTGGGTTAGGCGGGTTAATATGCACACTCAACAGCGCATACAAAAGATATATAAAAAATAGCTTCAAGAGCCAATATCATGAAATCACCGCATTGGGACATCTCAAGATTATACACACCAATATGTTCTGCACGTATATGCATATATACACACCACATGCATATGCAGAGACGGTATACATATATATATATTTTTATATACAGACATATACAACCACCTACACCCATACACATATAAATGTATACACAGACACACACGCACACACACACAGCGTAGGACATCCGGGTCAAAGCGGATATAATACACAGAAATATCACATTAGGCAAAACCCACCACCACGGATAATACATTCAAAATAAATACATACGAGGAGATGCAGTAAAATAAATCAAATTGAATTCCTACGAAGGTAATCATGTCCGCACGTGCCATTGCCCGATTCAAGTGTAAACAGACCGTTAGTAACTACGGAGTGCTATCGGGGCCAAGGCACTCCGTAGTTACTAACGGTCTGTTTACACTTGAATCGGGCAATGGCACGTGCGGACATGATTACCTTCGTAGGAATTCAATTTGATTTATTTTACTGCATCTCCTCGTATGTATTTATTTTGAATGTATTATCCGTGGTGGTGGGTTTTGCCTAATGTGATATTTCTGTGTATTATATCCGCTTTGACCCGGGTGTCCTACGCTGTGTGTGTGTGCCTGTGTATACTTTTATATGTGTATGGGTGTAGGTGGTTGTATATGTCTGTATATAAAAATATATATATATGTATACCGTCTCTGCATATGCATGTGGTGTGTATATATGCATATACGTGCAGAACATATTGGTGTGTATAATCTTGAGATGTCCCAATGCGGTGATTTCATGATATTGGCTCTTGAAGCTATTTTTTATATATCTTTTGTATGCGCTGTTGAGTGTGCATATTAACCCGCCTAACCCAACTGTATTTGCTTGCTTTCGGCTAGCCCGCCTGCACCTGCTTGCTTTTGGCCCACTTGTCTGCCTCTTGCTGCTGCACGTGAATTCTCCTACCTTCCTTCGATGTACCTCTGTTGACCAATGGACTCCTGCCCGAGTGTGAACCGGTTTGTGATTACCCCACCGCTCAACTGTGTGAATGCACACCCGTGACTTTCAAGTGTGAACTATTGAGACTGCCCAACCTGGGACGTCTCCATTGCATTGCAATGGTCAAGTGATACTGATAACTGTGACACTTAGGGCCTTCGTGGGCCCCTGATATATTCAAGAAATATATTCTAAAAATATATATCTTATCTCAATTTACTTTATTTTATTTTATTTTATTTCATTTTTAATTTTATTTATTTAATTTTATTTAATTTTATTTAATTTTATTTAATTATATTATATTATTTTTTTTTTTTTTATTATTTTATTTTTTTTTTTTATTTTATTTTATTATTATATTATATTATATTTTATTTTATATAATTTTAATTTTAATTTTAATTTTATTTTATTTTATTTTATTTTATTTTATTTTATTTTATTTTATTTTATTTTATTTTATTTTATTTTATTTTATTTCATTCCTTACCCTGTATCACTATTATCTGTATATTTTATATGTATGTTTTTTATATTTTTTTATATTTCTTATATATATTATATGTCTATTCTTTACCTATTTTTCACCTATTTTTTATCTATTCTTACCTACTCCTATCTATCTTATCTATTCTTGTCTGTTCTCTTATCCATGCGTATGCTTGTATGTAACTGTATGTTGACAGCACCCCGCCCAACTGTGACCGATAGCACCCCTTATTTTTCAATTATTTTTCAATGTTCATTTTTCAATGTTTATTTTTACTTTTACTTCCTCAATATTTTTTATCTTTTATTATTTTTTATTCTTTATTTCTTCAATGTCTTGGATTTGTTATTGCTTGTGTAATATGTAATCAACCTTTATGCTCTGATGAGTCCCACTTATAGTGCGGATGAAACAATGTTAGCAAGTAAAGATATGCATATGCTATAGGCGTTCTTTGTTGTTGATTATATATATATATATATATATATATATATATATATATATATATATATATATATATATATATAACGAAGGAAATGTGGTAGGGAACCAGGTGGACCATAACGCACCAAAGTACTCAATACTTGAGGTAGTAGAGTGGGTAATAGGAACCAGTAAGACCCCGACAGCTGAGCTCAAGCCGTTTCGACGGCTAATTCTGGACTAAATGAAAATTTATCCTGGTATTTAAATAGCCGATCTTCTCAAGGGGTAATTCCATATATGGTCAAAGTGATTGTCAAAAATCAGTAGTAATTCTGTGGTTGCAAATTAGTAGGGGAGATGGTGGCTAAACCTGCCAGTAGGAGAAAGAGGGGAGGGGGTGGAGTAGACCCAATCAAGCGTTGGTAGTGACAGCTACAGCTGGGCATGAGGTCAAAGAAGATACAGGGGAGGAGAAGGGGGAAGAAGTCGGAACGGTAGGTAGAACAATGGGATTAGAAATATATAGGAAAGAAAAAATACTGAGAGTGAAGAAAAGCAAATAAGTGTAAAGAAAAAAGTAAAGTAAATTAAATTCTACGACCTAGGTCTCAGGCTATTGTTAGGCTAGAAAAAAATAAAGAAAGAAAGAAAGAAGTAAAGAAAGAAATAAATAAAGAAATAACGAAATAAGTAAAAGAACTAGGTGGGACGGATTAGGCAAGGACCCTTTTAAGAGGTATAAGTACGTAAATGATACGGTGACGGGTCAACAAAAGGGGCCAAAATACTAAAGAGACTACCACGAAATAAACAATAAAGGTTTCCATCCCGGGCCAGCAACGACCCAGTGCAGCAAAGTGAACTTGTACGAGATAATAATTCTGAGTCCCGAGAAAAATATATACTAATGCTAACTCTAAAAGATCTAAAACAAGTTACATGAAAGTTCGTACGAAATAAAGGTAGAATACGGAGAAATAAATTCAGAATCCACCCCGCCCAGAAGAAAAGCGAAGCAAGAAATACTGAAACGAAAAAATAAGGCATAAGTGCCACTAAGAAATATAGAGGGCACAGAGGAATTACCCCTTGAGAAGATCGGCTATTTAAATACCAGGATAAATTTTCATTTAGTCCAGAATTAGCCGTCGAAACGGCTTGAGCTCAGCTGTCGGGGTCTTACTGGTTCCTATATATATATAGGAACCAGTAAGACCCCGACAGCTGAGCTCAAGCCGTTTCGACGGCTAATTCTGGACTAAATGAAAATTTATCCTGGTATTTAAATAGCCGATCTTCTCAAGGGGTAATTCCTCTGTGCCCTCTATATTTCTTAGTGGCACTTATGCCTTATTTTTTCGTTTCAGTATTTCTTGCTTCGCTTTTCTTCTGGGCGGGGTGGATTCTGAATTTATTTCTCCGTATTCTACCTTTATTTCGTACGAACTTTCATGTAACTTGTTTTAGATCTTTTAGAGTTAGCATTAGTATATATTTTTCTCGGGACTCAGAATTATTATCTCGTACAAGTTCACTTTGCTGCACTGGGTCGTTGCTGGCCCGGGATGGAAACCTTTATTGTTTATTTCGTGGTAGTCTCTTTAGTATTTTGGCCCCTTTTGTTGACCCGTCACCGTATCATTTACGTACTTATACCTCTTAAAAGGGTCCTTGCCTAATCCGTCCCACCTAGTTCTTTTACTTATTTCGTTATTTCTTTTACTTATGCGTCTTCACGAGTGTATCTATATTGAAAAAGAAAGGAGCGTATATATATATATATATATATATATATATATATATATATAGAAAGATTTGAATGGATACAGTTTAGTTGAAAGGAATTTATTGACACGTGTTTCTATAACAGTTACATAACCTAAAACAGCTATCTACAAACTTTTAGTTATGCAGACATTCAATATTTCAATGTTATTGTTTACTGTCATTTCATCAGAATAATATTACTGAGGACCTATTTAGTTTTTATAGAGAATATTAGGAGGAAGGGGTGAAGTTGTTAGAAGAATAGTTGAAGGAGTGGTTTTTCGATAGCAGTGAGAATTCTTGGTGGCAGTGATTAATTAGATTCCCATCTGTTGTTTTGACATTTTTTATAGAATATATTATTGGTTATTTTTCTAAATCTATAGAAGGATTAGAGATAGTAAAGATATGCGTGGTTGGTTTTGTGTTTGCACTTAACATTCAGACTTAAATTTTTCTTTCAAGTGTACGTATTCTTTCACCCACGCATTCACACACAAATATATTTGCACACCTCTACAAAATACATATACTCACAATTCACATATTCATACTTACATATATATACACATGCATACACATATATATACACACATGTATTCATGTACATACATACGCGCTCATGTGTATACATTTTCATACTCAACTTATCTTTATATATACACACGTATAGACACACACATATATACATACATACTCTAGTCCATGTGTACACACATACACATACATACACATCCATATACACATACATACATACACATATATATATACATATATACATATACATATATATACATATATATATATATATATATATATATATACACATACATATATACACACATATACACACACACATATATATATATATATATAAGCACTTTAATACATGAATACACTTACATCTAACTATACACATCAAACATATATATATATTTACTTATTTATATACATTTTCACATATATATACATACTTATGGACGTTTTTAGACACATTCATTATCGCATATTTGTACCTATTCTCATCAGCATATCTTTTCATTATTAGTATGGTAATTTAAGGTTATTAATATATGTTGAAAAGAGATTGTTTTTATATTTTTCTAACTAGATTAAGGTTTATATAGTTGGGGGATGTCCCTCTTTTATGTAATATTCGGCTTGTAGTGGGAAAAAAGGGTTTTAGTTCTGTGACGGCAGAATAATGTTCGTTCAATTCTGTTATTCAGCAGTTTCTTCTTGTGTGTGATTATGTAATAAATCTCAAGATTACACAATTTGCAGAAATTTTGGCTCCTGGAAAAGCTTTGGGTTTTAGCTAATTTTTCCCATTTTAGGGTAAACTTTTGATTGCTATCCCTGAGCGTCCAAGCTTTCTCTGCTAAAGTTGTTACATTTCTTTGGCTCTGGTGTTTTATTGAGTAAGAATGCCTATACAATCGAGATTTAAACGATGTTGCCGTTGATCCCACGTAATACCACTCGTTGCCTCCGGATTTAATGGTACACTTATAAATAATATTTTTTTCCAGGCAGTTATTGCCGAGGGGGCAGTTGTCAGGATAGGTGCAGTTACAGTTGTGTACGTTGGGTTTTCTCTGGAGTAGTATTGCGGACGAACTTAGGTGTGGTTTATTTATGTTCTGTAGTGTATTGTCTACTGTTTTTTGGGGGTTCTTTGTACTTAAGTTCTTAGTGTTTTCGTTTAACCTTCTAGTATTGATCTTTTTTATGTGTTGTTCAAGGTTTAACGCTGTAGAGTATGACAGTCTTATAGTGGTAGGGTTTAGGATTTTGTGGTATTTGTGTGATGTGGGAAAATGTCTTTTAATTATTTTAAAGAAGAGTACTGGTAAATTTGTACTAATGGAGCTATTGTATTCGGGGTTATACCATAAGTACTCTTTGCATCGCTTTCTATTAGTTTTGTTTGTTGGTTTACTGGTGTGCATACTATGGTAGTAAGTGTGGTTTGGTGTTGTGTTATTATATCTACCTATGTGGGATTTATTTTGGGTGTTTTGATTGTTCCCATCTATGTACTCTATTTTGTTGAGGTAGCCTGCTTTACTAAGGGCGTTATCGTAGTACTCGGCGTGTTCCTTAAATACTTGTATGTTAGAAGATAGACCCGAGATTCTAAGGGAAATATTTTTAGGGATAGATTTAATTATAGAGATGGGGTGGTTAGACCCAACATTTACGTATTTGAGATTTTCATTCAATTTATGAAACGGTTTAATCAAACCAGAGTTTAAATTGAGTGTGACATCCAGGAAGTTAACTACTTTAAGGTTGTATTCATATGTTATAGTTAGTCCTATTTCGAGTAGTAGTTTTCTTATATCTTTGCGTAGTTTTTCTAGTTTTTGGTTATTAAGGTTTTTAGCTAGGAGGAGAACATCGTCGCGGTATATTCCGCCGTGGAGATTGCTGAATTTTTCCTGGAGTCCAAAGGCGATAAATAACCCCACAATATCAGTTATTTCCGCCGAATCGTTAGAGCCCATTGTTATGTCAAAGTTAGAGGGTCTATCTTTACGTACCCAATAACTGTTCTCAAATTTGACTATAGTTTTCCTAGCTTCTAATATAATCTTAATTTCATCGTTTGTAAGGTCGGAGTTATCCTTAGCAAACTTAATGGCTCTATTCAAAGTTTCAGGTGATATCGATGAGTAATATTCATCGATATCAAACTGGATAAACTTAGATTTATTCTTATTGCTAATGCTATTAAACCATCTTATTGCTTCTTGGGTCTTCCCCCAGAGTTTAATGTTAACCTTAGCCTTAATTTGGGGGATGATTCTATCTAAGATATATTTGCTTATTTTACCTATATCTGATTTAGAGGGGCAGATTAATCTAATTTTAGGGTCATTATCAAAGTTTACCTTGTGGTCCTTAAGATTGAAAGTGGGTACCGCCGGTAAGAGTGGTCCTGTCCTATCTACGATTCCGAGATTTTTCACTATTTCGCATGCCTCATCATTGATGTGCTTAAGGGTTACTTCACTCGTTTTTCTATATTTTTTATGTAATTCTTTTCGAATGAAGTTGTTGTATGTAGTGCAATCCATAGTGTACAGGTTTGATGTTTTGTCCGCTTTTACTACAATTCCTTTGGTGTTTTTAAGGTCGTCCAGTAGTTTTTTTATATCTTTCTGTAATTTGCTGTTGGTGTTGCGTCCTTTGAATTTAATTTTAAGGATTAAGTTCATAAGGTCCTGCTCAAATGCATCTAATAGTGGGTTGGTGGGTGGGTTTTTACAAGTCCTAAAACCGAATTTTTTGTTTACACCACTTTCTAATGTTGAGTTCATACGGCTTCTATCATAGTGGAGCGTTTTCCACCTGACACGTCGAATGAATTCATTAGTTTTTTGAATCATGCTCAATAAATATTCCTTTCTACCTTGGGTTGGTATGTTTTTGAGTGACATATCCAGGTAGTGTTTTTCCATTGTTGTGGTTGCGTTTGCTGTGTGGGTTGCTCGACTTTACAGGAGGTAAATATACAGTTTTTTCCGTTGTGTTGTAATATAAGTATTACACACAGTAGATTATCAGCTCACGTAGAGTTTGCTCGACGGTTCCAGTTGTAGTTCCAAAAGTAATCCGGAGAAAAATAGAAAGATTTGAATGGATACAGTTTAGTTGAAAGGAATTTATTGACACGTGTTTCTATAACAGTTACATAACCTAAAACAGCTATCTACAAACTTTTAGTTATGCAGACATTCAATATTTCAATGTTATTGTTTACTGTCATTTCATCAGAATAATATTACTGAGGACCTATTTAGTTTTTATAGAGAATATTAGGAGGAAGGGGTGAAGTTGTTAGAAGAATAGTTGAAGGAGTGGTTTTTCGATAGCAGTGAGAATTCTTGGTGGCAGTGATTAATTAGATTCCCATCTGTTGTTTTGACATTTTTTATAGAATATATTATTGGTTATTTTTCTAAATCTATAGAAGGATTAGAGATAGTAAAGATATGCGTGGTTGGTTTTGTGTTTGCACTTAACATTCAGACTTAAATTTTTCTTTCAAGTGTACGTATTCTTTCACCCACGCATTCACACACAAATATATTTGCACACCTCTACAAAATACATATACTCACAATTCACATATTCATACTTACATATATATACACATGCATACACATATATATACACACATGTATTCATGTACATACATACGCGCTCATGTGTATACATTTTCATACTCAACTTATCTTTATATATACACACGTATAGACACACACATATATACATACATACTCTAGTCCATGTGTACACACATACACATACATACACATCCATATACACATACATACATACACATATATATATACATATATACATATACATATATATACATATATATATATATATATATATATATATACACATACATATATACACACATATACACACACACATATATATATATATATATAAGCACTTTAATACATGAATACACTTACATCTAACTATACACATCAAACATATATATATATTTACTTATTTATATACATTTTCACATATATATACATACTTATGGACGTTTTTAGACACATTCATTATCGCATATTTGTACCTATTCTCATCAGCATATCTTTTCATTATTAGTATGGTAATTTAAGGTTATTAATATATGTTGAAAAGAGATTGTTTTTATATTTTTCTAACTAGATTAAGGTTTATATAGTTGGGGGATGTCCCTCTTTTATGTAATATTCGGCTTGTAGTGGGAAAAAAGGGTTTTAGTTCTGTGACGGCAGAATAATGTTCGTTCAATTCTGTTATTCAGCAGATGGGAATCTAATTAATCACTGCCACCAAGAATTCTCACTGCTATCGAAAAACCACTCCTTCAACTATTCTTCTAACAACTTCACCCCTTCCTCCTAATATTCTCTATAAAAACTAAATAGGTCCTCAGTAATATTATTCTGATGAAATGACAGTAAACAATAACATTGAAATATTGAATGTCTGCATAACTAAAAGTTTGTAGATAGCTGTTTTAGGTTATGTAACTGTTATAGAAACACGTGTCAATAAATTCCTTTCAACTAAACTGTATCCATTCAAATCTTTCTATTTTTCTCCGGATTACTTTTGGAACTACAACTGGAACCGTCGAGCAAACTCTACGTGAGCTGATAATCTACTGTGTGTAATACTTATATTACAACACAACGGAAAAAACTGTATATTTACCTCCTGTAAAGTCGAGCAACCCACACAGCAAACGCAACCACAACAATGGAAAAACACTACCTGGATATGTCACTCAAAAACATACCAACCCAAGGTAGAAAGGAATATTTATTGAGCATGATTCAAAAAACTAATGAATTCATTCGACGTGTCAGGTGGAAAACGCTCCACTATGATAGAAGCCGTATGAACTCAACATTAGAAAGTGGTGTAAACAAAAAATTCGGTTTTAGGACTTGTAAAAACCCACCCACCAACCCACTATTAGATGCATTTGAGCAGGACCTTATGAACTTAATCCTTAAAATTAAATTCAAAGGACGCAACACCAACAGCAAATTACAGAAAGATATAAAAAAACTACTGGACGACCTTAAAAACACCAAAGGAATTGTAGTAAAAGCGGACAAAACATCAAACCTGTACACTATGGATTGCACTACATACAACAACTTCATTCGAAAAGAATTACATAAAAAATATAGAAAAACGAGTGAAGTAACCCTTAAGCACATCAATGATGAGGCATGCGAAATAGTGAAAAATCTCGGAATCGAAGATAGGACAGGACCACTCTTACCGGCGGTACCCACTTTCAATCTTAAGGACCACAAGGTAAACTTTGATAATGACCCTAAAATTAGATTAATCTGCCCCTCTAAATCAGATATAGGTAAAATAAGCAAATATATCTTAGATAGAATCATCCCCCAAATTAAGGCTAAGGTTAACATTAAACTCTGGGGGAAGACCCAAGAAGCAATAAGATGGTTTAATAGCATTAGCAATAAGAATAAATCTAAGTTTATCCAGTTTGATATCGATGAATATTACTCATCGATATCACCTGAAACTTTGAATAGAGCCATTAAGTTTGCTAAGGATAACTCCGACCTTACAAACGATGAAATTAAGATTATATTAGAAGCTAGGAAAACTATAGTCAAATTTGAGAACAGTTATTGGGTACGTAAAGATAGACCCTCTAACTTTGACATAACAATGGGCTCTAACGATTCGGCGGAAATAACTGATATTGTGGGGTTATTTATCGCCTTTAGACTCCAGGAAAAATTCAGCAATCTCCACGGCGGAATATACCGCGACGATGTTCTCCTCCTAGCTAAAAACCTTAATAACCAAAAACTAGAAAAACTACGCAAAGATATAAGAAAACTACTACTCGAAATAGGACTAACTATAACATATGAATACAACCTTAAAGTAGTTAACTTCCTGGATGTCACACTCAATTTAAACTCTGGTTTGATTAAACCGTTTCATAAATTGAATGAAAATCTCAAATACGTAAATGTTGGGTCTAACCACCCCATCTCTATAATTAAATCTATCCCTAAAAATATTTCCCTTAGAATCTCGGGTCTATCTTCTAACATACAAGTATTTAAGGAACACGCCGAGTACTACGATAACGCCCTTAGTAAAGCAGGCTACCTCAACAAAATAGAGTACATAGATGGGAACAATCAAAACACCCAAAATAAATCCCACATAGGTAGATATAATAACACAACACCAAACCACACTTACTACCATAGTATGCACACCAGTAAACCAACAAACAAAACTAATAGAAAGCGATGCAAAGAGTACTTATGGTATAACCCCGAATACAATAGCTCCATTAGTACAAATTTACCAGTACTCTTCTTTAAAATAATTAAAAGACATTTTCCCACATCACACAAATACCACAAAATCCTAAACCCTACCACTATAAGACTGTCATACTCTACAGCGTTAAACCTTGAACAACACATAAAAAAGATCAATACTAGAAGGTTAAACGAAAACACTAAGAACTTAAGTACAAAGAACCCCCAAAAAACAGTAGACAATACACTACAGAACATAAATAAACCACACCTAAGTTCGTCCGCAATACTACTCCAGAGAAAACCCAACGTACACAACTGTAACTGCACCTATCCTGACAACTGCCCCCTCGGCAATAACTGCCTGGAAAAAAATATTATTTATAAGTGTACCATTAAATCCGGAGGCAACGAGTGGTATTACGTGGGATCAACGGCAACATCGTTTAAATCTCGATTGTATAGGCATTCTTACTCAATAAAACACCAGAGCCAAAGAAATGTAACAACTTTAGCAGAGAAAGCTTGGACGCTCAGGGATAGCAATCAAAAGTTTACCCTAAAATGGGAAAAATTAGCTAAAACCCAAAGCTTTTCCAGGAGCCAAAATTTCTGCAAATTGTGTAATCTTGAGATTTATTACATAATCACACACAAGAAGAAACTGCTGAATAACAGAATTGAACGAACATTATTCTGCCGTCACAGAACTAAAACCCTTTTTTCCCACTACAAGCCGAATATTACATAAAAGAGGGACATCCCCCAACTATATAAACCTTAATCTAGTTAGAAAAATATAAAAACAATCTCTTTTCAACATATATTAATAACCTTAAATTACCATACTAATAATGAAAAGATATGCTGATGAGAATAGGTACAAATATGCGATAATGAATGTGTCTAAAAACGTCCATAAGTATGTATATATATGTGAAAATGTATATAAATAAGTAAATATATATATATGTTTGATGTGTATAGTTAGATGTAAGTGTATTCATGTATTAAAGTGCTTATATATATATATATATATGTGTGTGTGTATATGTGTGTATATATGTATGTGTATATATATATATATATATATATATATATGTATATATATGTATATGTATATATGTATATATATATGTGTATGTATGTATGTGTATATGGATGTGTATGTATGTGTATGTGTGTACACATGGACTAGAGTATGTATGTATATATGTGTGTGTCTATACGTGTGTATATATAAAGATAAGTTGAGTATGAAAATGTATACACATGAGCGCGTATGTATGTACATGAATACATGTGTGTATATATATGTGTATGCATGTGTATATATATGTAAGTATGAATATGTGAATTGTGAGTATATGTATTTTGTAGAGGTGTGCAAATATATTTGTGTGTGAATGCGTGGGTGAAAGAATACGTACACTTGAAAGAAAAATTTAAGTCTGAATGTTAAGTGCAAACACAAAACCAACCACGCATATCTTTACTATCTCTAATCCTTCTATAGATTTAGAAAAATAACCAATAATATATTCTATAAAAAATGTCAAAACAACAGATGGGAATCTAATTAATCACTGCCACCAAGAATTCTCACTGCTATCGAAAAACCACTCCTTCAACTATTCTTCTAACAACTTCACCCCTTCCTCCTAATATTCTCTATAAAAACTAAATAGGTCCTCAGTAATATTATTCTGATGAAATGACAGTAAACAATAACATTGAAATATTGAATGTCTGCATAACTAAAAGTTTGTAGATAGCTGTTTTAGGTTATGTAACTGTTATAGAAACACGTGTCAATAAATTCCTTTCAACTAAACTGTATCCATTCAAATCTTTCTATTTTTCTCCGGATTACTTTTGGAACTACAACTGGAACCGTCGAGCAAACTCTACGTGAGCTGATAATCTACTGTGTGTAATACTTATATTACAACACAACGGAAAAAACTGTATATATATATATATATATATATATATATATACATATATATATATATATATATATACATATATATATATATATATATACATATATATATATATATATATATATATATATATATATATATATATATATATATATATATATATATATATATATATATATATATATATATATATATATATATATATATATATATATATATACGCTCCTTTCTTTTTCAATATAGATACACTCGTGAAGACGCATGGCCTAGTGGTGAGATCATTGGGCTTGCAATTGAAAGGTTGTGAGTTCGATTCTCGGACCGGTTCATGGGTTCTGTCCTTGAACAAGACCTTTTATTTCACGCTGCTCAAGTTCACTCAGCTGTAAAAATGAGTTGAGACGTCACTGATGCCAAGCTGTATCGGCCATAGCCTTTCCTTTGGACATCATCGGTGGCGTGGAGAGTGGAGGCTGGTATGCACGGGTGACTGCTGGGCCACAAAACAACCATGCCCGGAGGGAAACTTTCTATGTGCAAATCATATGGTTATTCGTGACCCACGGTTGCCTCGATATACATTCATAGATACCCCCCCCCCTACCCCCACTTATATATATATATATATATATGTATATACTCTGCACTGTATAGTATATATATATATTTATACTCTGCTATGTATTGAGTACCTTACTTACTGTGGTTACCCCCCGATTTAACCCAGGATATCTCATATATATATATATATATACGATATTAAACAAATGGAAACTATATTTATAAAACCATATTTATTTCATTATACATATTTCGGGAATATTTCAGATAAAATACAATATATAAACATTTTATAAATAATTTTGACATACCATAAATATTGACCAACCGTTATGTAAAAAGCTGGTTTGGTAGTGAGATGTTTACAAATATTTAAGTGTATTTTTGTATATATATATATATATATTAAATAGTATGGGTTGAACCCTCTAAGGAAATTCGAACCACATTTTAGTCGGTCGGCTGCGATGTAGATGATGTATATAGATTAAGCGCTCAATGACATGCATAAATGGTACACGACGGCTTTAAATAGTATTAAATATATCGAAGGCCATATCCAGTAGCATTTAGGTTTATTTTTATCTCCATGAAATATATTTTGTTGAGCACTAATGAGAGATAATTTTCTAATCAATACCAACAGCCTGAGCCGTTTAGATTGTATAAAAACACCTTTTACAACAATTTCGCAAACAATGTGCTCCTGCATTGTTTTCGTTTGGTGGTTTCACATTTTTCGCCTGCCAGCCACACGGCATGCGATCACTGCAATATAATGAACAGCGGAGAAGGGGAATCAGAGGTGACTGTCCTAGAACGGTGTGCATTCCAGAAGGACATTAAACACACAAGAATTAATTAGGTAAATGTGGGATCAACTGTGATAATTTGACCGAGATTTTGTTAACTTTCTGCACTAAGACTAAGATATGTATGTATATATGTCAGGTCGCTCTTGAGTGCCGCTGGTAACATGTAACCCAGTACATCCTCTCTCATTGTCGAGTTGTTGGCGACTAAACCGGCAAGTTAACTAAACTTGCTTGGTGAGGAGGGTGAAATTTGGACACCCTGCACGATGAAATACAAGACCCGGCGAAGGGCGGAGCAACTCAGCAGATTCAACGCCCATCCAAATAGTACTTTTTTTTTTTCACCTGGGAGTGAAAGGCCCCCAGTTGTTGTCACAACACCTTTCTTGGAGAGGGAAACTCGGAAAATAAAACCCTGCTGCTTCGGAAGCATCCAATGATGTTGACCAGTTCTCCTCTTCAGGTAGTGTTTTCGATGCTCAGAGAACGCGATTGGTCGAGTGCAAGACCTTTCCCCATTTAAAAAACATTCAAAACACAGGCATAGCTTGTTCAGGATCTGTTACAGGTTCGTGTGACTGGCCGTAGCCTAAAAGTGCACCAAACTCTATAATCCTCCAAGCAATTGCAGTACTCTTAGCAGAGTTTGCAGCCATCGTGTATGTATGTATGTGTGTGTGTGTGTGTGCATGTATGTATACCTGTATGTATGTATAGTAAACATCCAACGGGATGAAAAGTAACCCGTCAAAGGAGAGAGTCACTCATGAGAGACAACGATCATTCATGTGTGTGTGTGTGTATATGTATATAATTTGTGTGTAGCTGTGATTGTGTTTTTACTTTATTACCTTTTACAATCATTTATCCTTTAACTCTTTCAGATTTTTAAACTTTCAAACTTTTAAGTGGATTGGGAATCACTTCGTCTACGAATATAGAAATAAGCTGACAAAGACAAAATCGAGTTTGGCCCACATAAGTTTTCTTTAACTATGTAAACATTCACAGGTTCTTTTTGACACTTAAATTACATAAATAAATTTTAGTAACCTAACCCTTATATGACCTAGGATACACGATTTAATTTATAGTATATAAAAATGTATTTGCCCAAATTGTAATTGAACACTAACTATTGAAAATTCGGACGTCCTTTCATACACCACCCATAAAAAGGTTGCACCGCCATAAACGGTCTTTTTTCTACTGTTAAGTGATATTTGAAAAACACACGGTATACGTTCAAATAAACGTGCTACGGAATATTAACCTTTTGTAAGTATATTGTAATTGTGTTTGCATACATAAACTCAAATTATAGCACGCGTACTTCTATCTTATGCATTACACATTTTTGGATTTAAATCTCGTTGAATACCGCTAAACATGAAGGCTTTTCGCTGTCTTGCTTATGAATCTATCTCTCATATTCTTTTACTTTTATGTCTGATATTTGCTGATTTGCTTTACCTGGTATTTCGGGACAGGCGTTCTGATATGTTTTCCTGGAGAAATTTGTGATATGCGATTGCAATATTTGTTGATTAATTAATTAATTTATTAAATAATCTGCAAGTTATTATTGATATCAAATTACATTTTGTTAATTCCAAACGGAAGAGTAGAGAATAAGAGAATAATAAAATGATTTGTATTATAATCTCTGCATACACATATACATATATATACACACACACACACACACACACACACACACACACACACACACATATATATATATATATATATATATATATATTATTTTGGTAAGAACCAGAGATTGTATTTCAAATCCTTTTATTATTCTCTACTTCCGTTTCGAATCAACAAAATATAATTGCTAATATCAATAATAACTTGCATATATATATATATATATATATATATATATATATATATATATACGTGTGTGTGTGTGAGTGTGCGCGTGCATGTGTGTCTGTATGTGTGTATGTGTGTAAGCATGTGTATGTGTGTAACTATGTGTGAGTGTGTAACCAAACCGAATTTAATACGTTAACAGTCTTCGAACACCACCGTTTGCGAGAGATATTCAAGTACTGGGCACATATTAGTAAATATAATACATGAATTAATAATATTGCATCACAACTAATGCACTTTAATGCATGCACACGCCCCAACATTCAAATAAGGCACCCGTCTAGCTAATACTATCATTTCGCATACACTTCTAAAATTAAATCCTATCATCTTAACTTACTCACATATCAGTTAGTTCTGTTTAAATTCTAAGTGGATTTATTCACTAAGGCGAAGTGAGCATCGGGTCATTATTAAATTCAAAATGGAAAGGAACGTGTCTAAGTATTGCTAGGTGATAATCTTGAAATGAAGTGTTATTATATATCACCATGGATTGGCAGTATCGGTAGAGAGTTGAACACCGTGCTTTGCAGCATAGAGTTACGGCCCTTTACAATCTGAGTTCAAATATCGCCGAGGTTAACTTTGCCTTTAATCCTTACCGGGTCGATGAAATAAAGCACCATAACGTTCTGGGGTCGATTTAATGGACTTTCCTTTCCCCCCAAATTACTGGCCTTGTGCCTATACTATATATCATCGTATATCACCATACTAAATACTTTACTAAATAACAAGACTTCGAGAAATCTCTACGAACTCACGCGATGTGTTAGAAAAAGCACCAAAATCTTCCCTGAGTCAATCCCATACCGTTTGAAAATTAATCGGATGTGTTTGTGAGTTCCCTATTCATAGGAAGTATAAGGGATGGTTCCGACTGGAATGAGAATGATAATAAATCGGCTTAATCAGGTTTCACCTAGGACTAAATAACAATAATTACAATATAAGGAAAGTTTATTTACAAGATAATAAAAAAAAAAACGATATTAAAATCAATAAAACACTTCAACACAAAGAAAATGTGTGAGCAACAAATAACCGCAATCAAAACAACAACAAATATTATAGAAACTATTAGCGACTTAACCACACACATATATTGACATGTGAACACACGTACTCATCCACACATACACACATGATAAATTCATACATGAAACAACGTAACAAGATGAACAGCCGATGATCGATGATCGATATACATGAAGTATTTCATGTTTCTTTGAAGCTTTTTTATTGCATCATAAATCAATGTATAGCATAGTTTGTAATTGGATCAGTCTAACGCAAATAAAAAGTTAATTAAATACATAATTAAATAAATCAATGAAAAATAATGAGGTAATTTGCAAACGTAAATCGTGCATTAAATAAAAATCTGGCAAAAACATTTGTAACAAATGAGACACCTCTAGAGGTAAATGAAGTATATATATATACATACACATATATATATATATATATATATATATATATATATATATATATAGTTGAAAATTGCAAACTTGACTGTCACCACACATTATGAACCTGAAGATTGCGAAAGCATGAAAGTACTTGTTCAATTAACACTTAACATTTAATACTCTATCATACTATTTCATTATAGTACCATTATAAATTCTAAAGGATTGTAAATAAAACGAGTAAACCATACAAAGTTGGAATTCCTCTTATTAATATATATATATATATATATATATATTTACTGCTATATATATATATATATATATATATATATATATATATATATATATATGTATATATATATATATATATATATATATATATATATATATATATATATATATATATATATATATATATATATATATTTACTGCTATATATATATATAGCAGTAAATAAAGGATTATGAGTTCAAGCAATTGACTTATGTTTCGTCACTATATATATATATATATATATATATATGGTAACGCATTGGTCCGGCACACCAAAGATGTGGGTTCGTGTCTCATGTGTGTCAATACTCATCCTTTTTTTCCACTCAGAGGATTTTAAAAAGTCCCAACTAACAGACTAATTGTATGTAGTCAAATACGGCGTAAGCACATGTTTCTACCTACTTTTTAAATTCACTACCCATTTGTAAACAAAGCCTGTTTTATGTCTCCCTATTTATATACATGTATATATATATATATATATATATATATCTTGGTTGTCCATCGTGAACAATGATGACATCTTTATTTTAGTTCCCGTCTGCGTGGGCACGAAGGTGGCTGTGGATGCCGATCCTTGACTTGCCGGTCTGAAAAGGGCATGGTCAGCGCACCCCCCCCCTCCATCACAGCACGGCTTTGGGAGTGCACACTAAAGAAGAAACCTGTGCAGGAAAGGTTTATAGTGGGAGGGCCAATGCATAGTGATTGTCCCACTCACTCGGCCGCAGAAGCCAGAATCCGGTGGTGATATATATATATATATATATTTATTATTATGTAATAAACAACATAAGGCAATTATTCCATTTACCAGTGGTTTCTTAAAAGCAAAAGGTTTTGCTTTCAATCCTCAGAATGAAAAAATGCTCTGTTACCTACATAGAGCACTCTTTTTTCCTGGACTTTTCCGACGGAATTACTTCATTTATATATATATATTAAAGAAATTATTTAGCCTGATAGTGGGGTTAAGAACCCTCGGAGAAAAATGGAAAAAGATGCGTATTGACGTACATGGGAGTCGACTCCCATTTACGAAAATACTCATCTTTTTCCATTGATAGTGGGTTCTTAAACCCACTATCAGGCTAAATAATTTCTTTAGTCGAAATATGGCGATAGCTTACATTTCTAATAATTTCAAACCCACTCGCTGTTTCGAAAATATTCTTACACATATATATATATATATTTATTAAAATATATATATATTTATATTTATATATATATATTTATATTTAAATCTATATAGTTATTAAAATATATTTATTAAAAAATCTGTTATTTTAATAAATATTTGCTCTACGGTTCTTATATATTTGATACATATTTATCCTTATCGAGCTCTCTTTGGATTTTAGTCTTTAAATTTATTATTATTACTATATATATATATATATAAATATATATATATATATATATATATATATATATATATATATATATATATATATATATATATGTGTGTGTGTGTGTGTGTGTGTGTGTGTGTGTGTGTATACATATAAATACATATACATATATATATACATATATACATACATATATACATATGTATATATACATATATACATATACATATATATACATATACATACATATATATACATATACATATATATATACATATACATATATATATATAGAAAAAGAGAGAAGGAGAGGAGGAGGGAAAGATTACTTGGACAGGTAACAGTCGGTTTCGTATATGAATGTATGATTAGGCATAACTTGTTAAAATAACACCTGAGACCCATTCACTCTACATCATCAAGGGCCTTGTGCAATATAGCGGCTCGTTAAAGTTCAATTATATGCCTACAATAGCGAAATTTACTCCCTGTCAATCTTTGGTTTTGTTCCTTCACATCAATATTTAAGAAATGTAAATTATATGTGTATAGGTATGACTATAATGTTAGAATATGTACATGAATATGGCTATAATATATTTGGTCTTTAAAATCAGATCATTTAAATTGGCATATCGGTTATATATATTACATGGATATGCACACCAGTGTATCATCACGCTGGAAGAAAGGGTGTGGAATAGGAAAACCGTTGTGTTGAAGGGTCTAGCAGTTTTGCAGGTTCAGTTTTTATTCGAGAAGTGTATATGGTATTGAAGCGAATGAATTGCGTCTACCCAAAATCAGATATTTTTCAGAGTAATTGACCGTGCCAAATCCCCGTGCCAATTTTAAAACCTTAACAAATGGAGGAAGAGTTTGATATTTAGGTACAAAACAAAAAATATAATATCAAACTTAATTCCAGTATGTTTGAGTAGTATTCATCCTAATGTTAATGTTAATATATCTTAATAGTTTCTAACAAGTTAGCCCTTATTCAATCCTATAATTGTTTAACAACCTACACGTGGGGTTATTTACTAAATCGGCTTGCTCATCACTCAAATTTATTAATGCCTCCCATTTAGACAGGTGCTGGGCTCTCTTAATTATATTGATGCATTTCGTAATTGATTTAACTCCATCGTTATTAGAGATTTAATTACCTATTCGAGTTTTTAAATGCTTAATCGTGATATTGTTCAGTAGTAACAGGTTACACAAATCATTATTTACTTCATATGATTCTAGTATAGGCACAAGACCAGCAATTTGGGTGAGGGGAAAGTCGATTAAATCGACCCCAGTACGTTACCCGTGCTTTATTTTATCGACCAGGTAAGGATGAAAGGCAAAGTTAACCTCGGCGGGATTTGAACTCAAACCGTAAAGGATCGTAACTCTATGCTGCAAAGCATGGTTTCCGACTCTACCGATACTGCCAATCCACCGCCCTATATTGTGGATTGGCAGTATCGGTAGAGGGTTGGATGCCATACTTTGCAGAATGGAGTTACGGCCCTTTATTGTCTGGGTTCAAATCACGCCGATGTTAAATTTGCTTTTCATCTTTACGGGGTCGATAAAATGAAGCATCAGTAATATACTGGGAAAATTACTGTAAACAATTATTTATTACTGTAAACAATTATTTACTTCAGATAAATTGTAGGTCGTACCGAGGAAGAAAGGAAACGTTAGTAGATGGCTGAAACTGTGTGATGCCATATGTAAGCCAATTTTGGAATTAACGACTATATTTATGGACTTTCACGTTGCTAATCATTTCACGTAAGTTAGATTCAAAAGTCACTAAATTCTTAAAACAGTTGGGTGTATTCAAGTGTTGTAACTCTGCTAGTAATATTGCTCACAAAACTAAATATTTTGCAACGCATAGACCATGATACGTCCCGCATCTTTCCAAGCTGTAGTTTGTAGTAGTGATTCTTCAGACGTTTTGGCATGTTTTGGATAGAATAATCGATGACGGGCAGTTTCATTGTGAGGTTGGATTTAATTGTATCAGTACCGAGCACAACTTATTTGGTTAATCAGCGTCAATCGTCCAATGGTATGCATGGAATTGCGACAATAAATTCAAGACAAGATGCTTTTATCTGTGTTTCGTTATATATTCAACAACTGGTAACAGAACGCTATTCCTGATAGTTATATTGCATGTATGTATGTATGTATGTATGTTCTGGTTTTATAATTTCACAAATTTGTTACCAATAGAGAGAGAGAGTCGGTTTCTAACATAGACACAAGACTCTCTTATTGGAATTCACACAACATCAACTAGGTAGATATGTATGTATGCATGCATGTGTAGATATGGATGTTATTGTACGTGTAGATGTGTATGTTTTGAGTTGTATGTGTGCATGTGTATATGCTTTGAATCTGTACATGTGTATATGCAATATTTTTGGAATGTTTTACATATTTTTACTTTTCCATTAATGGTTTGTACTTGAAATTTCCTAACTAGTTGTGTTCTTTCTGTTCCTGTGAAGCCCAGCTTCTCAAGATTTATATTTGGGCAGTTACTAACATACCCCAGTGCCCCAATAATCATAGGCATAAATCTGAAGGTGTAATCAGATTTCTCATTAGTTCTGCATAAATATTCTCCTTTTGGCTAATCATTGATATTATATTGGCATCTGCTGGGCAGCTAATTTCCACTACTGTGCATGCTTTCTTCTCCCTGTCCCATATCATAATATCTGGTCTGTTATGCCTGTATTTTATTGGGCTTTTTACTGGAACATTCCACCAGTACTCTTTCATATTATGTACATGGATGTCTTCCACATTGCTGTAGCATTTAATGTGTTAATTGTTGGGGCTATCTTTTCTACGGATTGCATTGTACAGTGTTTTGGCCACTATATCATGCCTCATAGGTAGATAGTACCGCGATGGCATCTTTGGACAGCTGCTGATGCCATCGGTGATATCTTCGATGTTAGTTCCGCAGAGTCTGCACTTGTTATCACATCTAGGTGTTTTGCCTGCATGCCTATCTATTTTGCGAATCAGGTATTTCGTTTTAATTTCCTGTTCTTGGATTGCAAAAGCGTATCCTTCAAAGTGGGAGCCAATATAGCGGTTATTGGTCCAAGACTACTTTCCTTATCTATATTACTCTCACTCTGGAGTTTCCTGGCAACATATCCATGCATGATTTTTTGATGATAAGCATAGAGTTTTTCATCCATGGATTCACTGCGATACTGCTGAGCGACTTCCCTGGGTATGAGTTTTGATTACCACACAGGGAATAGCTCTCGAGGAGTTCCTTACCAACTCTCATGATCGTATCATGTTTCATGCAGATAGACTTGCGCGAGAGACGGGCTCCTACGCTTCGAAGTTCGTAGATGTTGACGGAGGGATATGATGCGACATTCAAATGCTGTCTGGACTGATGTTAGGCCTCTGCCTCCCTGCTTACGTTTCAAGTAAAAGCGGTCTATGTCACTGTTGATGTGGACGTTTCCGGTGTTGTTTAGTATTTTTCGAGCTTCAACATCAACTGCTCGGATTTCGTCTATCGTCCAATTGAGTATTCCAAACGTTGGTGTTAGGACAGGTACAGCAAACACATTGTGAGCCACTGTTTTGTATGTATGAAATGAAATGAACAACATTTACAACAGCAACTGACGGAAAAAAAATAACACACACATCAACTGCCACCACCCTCACCACCACCATCCACCGCCAATATCACCATCACCATCATCAGCGATCGGGCCTTAAGAAAACAACAACTTTAATAATAATTTTTCTGCTTTTGGCACGGAGCCAGCAATTTTCCCAGTGCATTACTAGTGCTCTTTTTGTTGACTCCGTGGGGATGAAAGGCAAGGTTGACCTCGGCGGGATTTGAGCTCGGAGCGTGGAGGGCCATAGCTCTATGCTGTAAAGCAATTATAATAATACAGAACAGTAACACGAACGGCTTCAATTATACGAACGCTTTCGAAAGTCAACAGTTGACATAATCTTGTATCAGTGATGACGGTAATATATTTATATATATACAGTATATATATATATATATATATATATATATATATATATATATATATATATATATATATATACGGGGTAACAAATTATTGTTATAGGTAGTCCACTTAGGTGAAGTCCAGTTATGGTACTCCGGGTAGTGGATGATATCAACGCTTGGCTAAGTTTGACTCAACAAGGCGTTTCCATAGTGATGTTGCGAGTACGCTGTAATTCCTATGTTGTAAACACTTGGAGTAATGATAAAGCAGGAAAGAAGAGTGTCACGGTTTGCTATACAAAAAAGGTTTTTAATCTCATTGCTGACAATTGTTTCTCTGAACTGGTAGGTCTAGAGATCGCTACCCGCCTGTTTTCACGTTATTCGATCACCAATACAAAGTTATAACCAGTCAATTCATCGGAGCTTGTGAGAATGAAAAGAATATTCAGGCATATATATAGTAGTAATGGCATTCAATCAGAACAATAACAACAATACTAACAATGCTAGCAATAAATTATTTGAAATAATCACATCAATCTAGGTGGGAAGTATAGTATATCTACGATTTTAGCGTGTAAAACTAACTGACATGAGGCAGATGTATAAAATTGACATGTAAAAGCTGTCATGGGGTGTATTTTATATAGTGTAAAGATAAGCCGGTGGCTTTAATCAATGTAGGTTTGCTGGCCGTAAGAATCATTTATTATCTGACAGATGAAGAATTTACACTGTAGTAAGGATAGTAATATTTGTGTGGTCTATATTAGATGAAAGGGTTGTCTATCTTTCTCATTATCAATAACATATATGTATAAGACAACATTAACAGAGTAGCAATATAATAGGCAAGTTAATACAGAGTTTAAGGAGGCAATATATATATATAAATACATACACACACACACACACATATATATATATATATATATACATATATATATATATATATATATATATATATATATAGGAACGATCGACTTTCGTCAAATCGGACCGAGGGAACAATGTTTCCGTTGGTCTTTCCAATTGCTAATACTATCTATCGGTCGCAACTCCAGGTAGAAGGATCAACGTGAAATAAAGTGTCTTGCTCAAGGACATAACGCATCGCCTGGTCCAGGAATCGAACTCACAACCTTACGATTGCGAATCCAATTCTCTAACGACTCAGCCACACGCCTTCACATATACATACATATAAAGAGAAAACAGGAGGAAGGTAAAGTTCTGCTGTAGTAATATTTTGAAATGTTCTTGGATTGAAATGTTCATGTGTTGACAGCAGCTGAGGAGAGATATATTTATTGGTTGATAAGGTACTTACAGACATTAGTGTGGTATAGAACTAAGAAGGCTAGAATGTACTTAATGATTATATTTCTGTGGTGGTTCGTGCAGTGTAGTGGGTATCCTAAGTTGAAAGCTAAGTTACGTCGGTTCGATTCACGGAGGTTTAAATCTTGTGAATTTAGTGGCGATCCTATGTCTGCAGAAGATTGATCTTTCTAACTTATATATATGTATATATACAATGATATTAAATAAATGGAAACTATATTTATAAAACCATATTTATTCAATTATATATATTTCAAGGGTACCAAAATTTTGGTACGCTATCATCAGATAAAATACAAAATGTTTTATAAATATTTGACATAACCAAGGATACTATACCTTAACGGTTCAAGTTATCCCTGGAAAGTGAAGGGAAGAGAAAAACCGATATTTAAAATTATTAATATGAGTATGCAAATGAGGTTTATGTTAAAGGGCTGAAAAAACGTTATTTTAGACCAGCGTTTCTCAACCTTTTTACCTTTGCGTAACCCTTAAAATAAATTACATGTCTCAAGGAATCCCTGCGCAAAATCAAAATTATATACCATATCTTTCTCATTTTATTTTCATCGTAGTTCACGGGGTAAATATCATAGTATATATTTTTGAATAACTGGTTTAAGGAAAAATTAATACTTCTTTGTCTAATTTTTCGGTAATGTTAAATAAAATTCATACTGTTCGTTTATAATACTTCATCATGGAGTTTTCATTCACACAAAAAAAATTCTAAACTCAAACGTAAAAAAATAAACATAAGTAACCAATATCATATACCTATAATATAAATGTAAACAGAACGAAAACAGATATTTGCTGCATCAGTTTATTATTTATTTATCCTAAAGGGCGGTGGATTGGCAGTATCGGTAGAGGGTTGGACGCTATGCTTTGACGCATGGAGTTACGGCCCTTGCCAATCTGAGTTCAAATCCAGCCGAGGTTAACTTTGCCTTTCATCCTTACGGGGTCGATAAAATAAAGTACCAGTAATGCACTGGATATTTGCTGGCCTTGTGCCCAAAGTAGAAACAATTATTTATTTATCCTTTACTGGCAATGTTGAAAAGACAAGGTAAATCAAGGCAAAAAGTCCTGTAAACCAATAAATGGGCCAAGAAAATGTTACTTTCAGAGCCATTTGATAAAGTGAAACTTGCTTCTCTAATGTGAAACCTGTGCCTGACTTTTGCTACACAAATACTTAATTCGAGGTCGAACTTTAGATAAACACACACGGATTTTATTCTCAATTGAGAGGAGACGATTTCTGTCTTTGCTCTTGATACTTGTTAAATAAGAAAAGGCTTGCTCACACATTTAAGACGTTGAAAACTGCAACAATATATTAATTGCTTTCCTATCAATAGTAGGAAACTCTTCTTTCACAGAAATCGAAAACTTGTCCAGAGATAGGTCTGTAAATCCTATCTTGAGTGTACGATCACACTGCAGCTCACAAAGTTCTTCCTCTTCTTTTAATGTAAGATTCTCAGGATGACCAGCATATTCATAGTATGGATCCCGCACCCAATCATACACCTGTGTTGAAAGGGAAGGAAAATAATGTTCAATTCTGATATACAGTTCCTCCAGATGGGATTCAATAAGACTTGAAGTTTTCTGATATCCCTCTTCACTTTTAAGCCCCAGAAGTAGCGGAAACATCTCAAGATTTCCTTTTGCAACATGGTTCTTCCACAAATTCACTTTTCTTTTAAATGCAAGAATTTTATCACTTGAAGTTAGTATATTTTATCTGGGGCCTTGCAGTGACTTGTTCAGTTGATTCATGTGATGAAAAATGTCTGCTAAGTAGCTTAGCCTCTGCAAGGAAATGTTCATCTTCAAAGCACTTAGCAAAATCTTGCTTATTGGTTTCTTGAAAGTATTTCTGCAACTCATCTTTCAGCTCAAACACCCTATTTAGAACTCTTCCTCTACTCAGCCACCGGATTTCCGTATGTAGCAATAGATTTATGTGTTCTTTGTCCAGCTTTTCACACAGTCTTTTAAACATTCTGGAGTGAACTGGTCTTTGTTTAATAAAGTTGACCATTTTTGTAACATCATCAAAACCATTTTTCAGTTCATCTTCAAGTGATTTTGAAATCAATACCTCTCTGTGAAGAAAGCAGTGTGTTGAGATTATATCAGGATATTCTTTTTTTAAAAGAGAAGCAAAACCTTTTATGGAGCCAAACATTAATGGAGCACCATCAGTACAGATGCCAACACAATTCTTCCAGGAGAGACCTCTTGTTTCCAGATATGAGGACAACATTTTGAATACATCTATTCCTTTGCTGGTCTCAGGCAGTTCTTTGCAAAATAGGAAATTTTCTTGAATTTCACCCTCATTGACAAATCTTACAAAAGCTACAACATGGCATTTAATTGTAAGATCTGTTGATCATCAACCTGAATAAAAAAAACTGCTATTTTTCAATTTGTCACACAAAACCTCTTCACTGTCATGTGTCATATCATCAATACGTCGACTTATTGTACTGTTTGAAAGTGGAACATTTTCAATTTCTTGTACTGCATTTTGTCCAAGCATTTTACCGACTATAATTTTAAAAGCTGGCAATATTAGGTTCTCACCAACTGTGTGACTTTTCCTTTTCTGTGCAATAATTTCTGCTACCAAATAACTTGCTTCAAGAGCCTTTTCACTTACACTAACTTTACTCAAAAAAGCTGTACTCTGTTTTTTTTCTGAGATTCCAACAGCCTTTTAACATAATCTGCACTTTTATTTTTCATATGACTGTGATTTATTGTGAAGTGTCTTTTCAGTTTAGCTGGAGCCATTGCTGCATTTAAAAGTCGTTTGTCACAGACGACACACAATGGAATAGGACAGCTTGGGTCACCGGTCCATGTGAAGCCCATTGATAAATAACTTTCATCGTAAAGACAGATCTTCTTTCTGCCCGTTGTTGAACTACTAGTGCAGTGGAATTGGTCAGGAGCTTGTGGCTCTTCATCACTAGTCTCATGAGCTTGTGGTTCTTCATCACTAACCTCAGAATTTTCGGAACGTTTCCTCTTCAAATATCGCCACATTGGGTGATTAGGTATTTCTATAAAAATGCAATAAAAAAGCGTGCTTAAATTTTTACAATTCATAAAATACCCCTGAATGCTGGAAAATAAATTTACTGAATATTGTGGGCGAATGAGGGACTGTACCTGTATGCCAGGAACCACAGAGACGACTGATGTAGACTATGCATGCGTTTTATACTGAATGAGTCACTTGAACCATGAATCAGGTCCCGTCCGCTAAGTGGGCACTGACTATGATAGTGAAGGCGGTTTCACACTGGCGCCGTACAGACATCACTAAATATATTCCCAATGATTGTTATATTTTTTAATAACATAATAGGTTAGATAGGATGATGTCTATATTACAATATTACAATAACCAAGAATATATTGTGCGTGTTTGGTAATATTACGTATATGAAATAAAATAAAAAGCCAAAAGTGCATTAGCTTATCTCACTTGTTCTCGCGGAACCCTTAGTGACCTTTTGCGGAACCTTAGGGTTCCGTGGAACCCCGGTTGAGAAACACTGTTTTAGACGCTATGGAAAATTTAAATAATTATGATAAGTTATTGTATGCGTAGTAAGGAAGAGAGAGGAATAACGTTAATTTGGGGGAAAAGGTTTGTTACCTATATTATGAGTAATAATATTGTATATATAATCAATTAGATTATATGAAGAATTATGGTTGTAAGTATTTTTATCTTATTACATTAAGATAGGTTATATGTTTATAAATATCTATATATATATTAATAAGTTGCTTATGTATTAATTGTTTATATATCAACTATGAGTTACGAAGGAAGTTGAAATTGTATTTTCAAGTTGTGAGATTAGAATAATTTGTGGATTCAAAAATGTTGTTCAACATTGATAATATTTTCAGAATATTGTTAATTTAACGAAGCTATATAGATTATCAAACAAAAAAACCGTTAAAGAAGAAGGAAAATGAGAAAAATGAAAAGGAAAAGGAAGACCACTTAAACGTTTGGGGGAAATATATTCAGACATTTGTCTCTATTGTGTATATATTTATATGGAGAATTATTTATCTTATTATAATAATATATAAATATTTATATATATTTTAATAATAGCATATGTATTTTTATTAAAAGGATAGTTTGTTTATAATATGAGTTACGGGGGTTGTTGATTTTGTGTTTATAAATACATAAATAAATAAATATGTAGTTCACGTTATAGGTCGTTGTTCGAAATATGAGTTATTAGCGATTTTGTATTTTATGTAAATAAATAGGTAGTTAAAATTGATAATATTTTAAATTAAATTAACGGAGTTATGTCTAAAAAGTTTTTATGATTGAAAAAAAGGAAAGATAACTCCGATTTTTTTTGTTAATCGTTAGTGTGGGATTAATTATTTACTCTAAAGAAATATGAATGTTTAAACATCGTCTTGAATAGGATACATTTTGCTAAAAAACAGTTAATGGTTATTAATCGACATTTAAAAATTAGCTTTAAAGGGTGTCATTGGAAAAATAAAGAATTAAGAAAAAAAAAAAAGAAAGAAAGAAAAATACAAATAAAATTAGAATTATATAGAAGTACATAAATATAGAAGTACATAAATATATATAAATATCTATACACATACACGCATACATATATATTATAATAAATTTTAGAGATATTAATATATTAAAAGTATTAAAAATATAAATTGTTAGAGCAGATAGCATCATTTTGGAGATTAATATATAAGTTACATATAGTTCTGAATGTAGACATTTTGGCGATGTCTGCAAGAACTAAATATCTCTGTTCTGGATTAATAGAGTTTTTACAATTAATTATATAAAGCATTTCTTGATAAAGCCGTGCTTTCGAAATCGTTTTCCAATATATTGAGTAGTCTATATTCTTGCTTTTTAAGTTCCATATACGATTTGAGAGGGTAGTAGAAGATTTTTTATCAGATCTTCTGAAAGAGTGATTGTGGTTATTCCAGCGATCTTTAAATTTTGTAGAGGTGGCACCGACTGTGCATTTATAAACTATGTTTTTATCTAAACACTTATTTTGTAAAGGGCAGTTTGATTTGATTCTACAGTTACATTTTTCGGAGTTGTTGTTGCTCGGAACGGTACTATTATACTGGATATTGCTAGAAATATTATTATTGCTATCTTGGTTATTTTGGTTAGGGTTTAAATTTAAGTTTCTATTATTAATTCTATTTATATTTTGTGCTATGTTCATAGTAGTAGAGTAGGATAATTTTATAGTATGTTTGTTAAAGATTGAGTGGTATCTGTGGACTTTAGGAAAACATTTGTCTAGTGCTTTAAAGAATAGCTTTGCTAAAGTTGTAACGCTTAATGAGAATGGGGGTGAGTACTAAATAATATTTCTAGTACTAGTTCTTTTGTTTGTTTTAGAGTTCAAATTAAATTGTTTATTCTTATCATAATTAATATTAGGGTGATTTGCCATGTTATTTTTGTCAATGTATTTAATTTTATTCGAATACCCTGCTCTATTTAAAGCTTCATTATAATATTCAGTCTTATCCTCAAAAATATTTTTATTAGCAGAGATGCGTGAAATTCGTTGCTGGACACTATTAACAATAGTGTTCTTAATAGATCTAGGATGATTAGAGTTAAAACATTCGTAATTTAGATTCTCATTAATGTTATGTGCTAAGGTTTAATGTTACGTCTAAAAAGTTAACCATTTTATAGTTATTCTCTATTTCTAACTTAAGGTTATAATTATTGAAGAATTTTCGTTTCCTATTAATTTCACAATTACTATGGTTTTCAATTAAAAGTAATATAAACCTCCGGTCATCTCTGGCATAGCGTGCCAAAATTTTTGTACCCTTGAAATATAAATAATTGAATAAATATGGTTTTATATATATAGTTTCCATTTATTTAATATAATTGAATATTTACTCGAGATTACTGTCGAGTGCTGTGAATCAGTTATAAACATTTATATTTGTTGTATTACCAACAAATTAAATATCCCTTATACTTATATATATATATACGTGTGTGTGTGTGTTTGTTTGTATGCATGAGTGGTGGTGTGCGCGCGCGTATGTATGTGTGTGTGCGTGCGAGTGTGTATGTCGTACGTATGAATGTCAATTTTTGATTTTTTTGATTTTTTTTATGCGCAGGGACATAAAATAGTCGGGCTGCAGACCCGATCGCGCAGTTAAACCAATGGGAGGGGAGGATCCCTAGCCCTTGTCAGGCCATTCTTCTAGGAGAAGGCAACTCAGGAAACTCCGACATAAAACCTGCAGCTCAGTAGTTACCGATGATGTTGATCTTTTCTTCTTTTCGGGTTATAGCTACTGTCGCTCAGAGAGTGGGATTGACTCAGTGCACAATCTTTCCTCTCCTCACTTTAAAAATATTCTTCACGCACAGGCATTGCACGATTGCATTAATTAATGATTATTAATAGTATATTATTATTATTATTATTATTATTATTATTATTATTAATATTATTATTATTATTATTATTGTTACCATTATTTTTACATTTTTTTTCTTTTCCCAATTCAATGATGTTCCAAAACAATATAAAGGAGATAATTGGCAATAAGGGTTCTGGCACAAAAGAGATAATTGGAAATAGGGGCAGGGGCCCCAGGTTATCACAGCCTGGGCCTGCTCATCATCGTGCCACTGTAATATAGCCAAACAAGGCATTTAGTCTTGGCTGCTGGAATCTACGGACGCTGCTTGATAGGGATTCTTTGGAACGTCCTGAACGAAATACCGCTCTGGTTGCAAAGGAGCTTCGACGTTACGATCTGTGATATCGTAGGTTTATCTGAAACGAGGTTAGCTGGAGATGGTCATCTTACAGAATTTTGTGGAGAATATACATTCTTCTGGAAAGGAAGAGATGAAAGAAACAGAAGAGAGGCTGGGGTAGCATTTTCTGTTAAGACTGCTCTTAGAAGAATTCCCAGTGGGGATTAGTGACCGTCTTATGTCTATGAGAATTCCGCTGGACAGAGGAAGATATGCGACCCTGGTGGGTGTGTATGCTCCAACTATGAATTCTGTCGATGAAGAAAAAGTGTCCTTTTACCATGCCTTGAAATATGTTTTACGAAATATCCCTCAGCCAGACAAAGTCATCGTGCTTAGTGACTTTAATGCTAGAGTGGGTAGGGATTTTAACACATGGAATGTAATTGGAAGGCATGGGGTGAGAAAGTGTAACAACAATGGTATGCTCCTGCTGCAGATGTGTGAGGAGCTGGATCTGTGTGTTACCAATACCATTTTCCAACAAAAGAAGAAATTTAAGACTACATGGATGCATCCTGCATCTAAGGAATGGTAACTTTTGGACTACGTCCTTGTCAGGATGCGTGACAGACGGGATGTGCAGTGTATTCATGCACTTCGTGGAGCTGAGTGTTGGACGGACCACCGCCTGGTACGCGCAAAAGTGAAACTAATCACTAAACGTAAAATCCGAGCTCCTGATGTTAACCTGCCCAGAAGATCGAATGCTGCTCGTCTTAAGGATAAAAATGTGAAGAAGACATTGCGAGAAGAGATGCAGGCTGCAGATCTTGGTGAGGAAGGATTGGCCGACCCTTAAAAAGTCGGTTTATGATGTAGGCAGGCGTGTTCTGGGATTGGTGCAGAGAAAACATCAAGCCTGGTTTAATGAGAATGATGAACATATAGAAGACTTGTTGGCTGATAAGAGGCGTGCTCTGTCACGCTACTAGATAGCAAAACCACAGGAGAAGAATATGTTGCATAAGGAATTCAAGGATGTGAAATCACGTGTTAGGCGGAGTCTTTCTCAGATGAAGGATCAGTGGTGGAGTGAGAAGGTTGATGAGATACAAACTGCGTTAGATTCCAATAACACAAAGCTGTTGTACAGTCGCTTGCGTTAAGTTTATGGACCGTCTTCTTTTCTGGTGACAACGCTTCGCAGCAAGGATGACAAAGAACTTCTTCGTGACTCACAAGGAATTCTACGAAGGTGGCGAGAGCACTTTCGTGAACATTTGAATCAGCCGTCTGTCATCAATGAAGATTTCCTCGATCTCATTCCAGAAAGTCCTGTGAAATTAGCTCTCGCAAAACCTCCGACGCTTGTGGAGGTTGCGGTAGCTATCTCGAAGTTGAACAGTGGAAGGTCTCCAGGTATGGATGGTATACGTGCAGAGATCCTATAATATGGTGGTGAGAGACTTCTGCAATATCTTCACACTTTGTTTGGCAGGATATGGCCTAATGAAACCGTACCTGAGGACTGGAGAGATGCAGTAATGGTGGTCTTGTACAAGGGAAAGGGTAACAGGAATGATTGTGGGAACTACAGCGGTATATCATTGCTTTCTCTAGTAGGGAATGTTTTATGTAGGGTGCTTCTGGGCTGTCTGCTGACACACATTGCAGATTGTGTCCTTCCTGAAAGTCAATCCGGTTTTCCTGCTGGACGCGCCACTACTGATATGATCTCAATTAGACAGCTCCAGAAGTGCACGTAACAAGGTTTGGATCTGTATAAGCTTTTTGTCGATCTGACAAAAGCTTTCGATACTGTTAACAGAAATGCATTATGGAAGGTTATCCAGAAACTTGTTTGCCCTGATAAGTTCCTTGCTTTGGTTAGGTCTTTCCATGACGACGTGAAGGCTTGGGTTAATGTCGGTGGTAACATGTCGGAGCCTATCTCAGTAAAAAATTGAGTGAAACAGGGGGATATTCCAGCACCGACCCTGTTTGCCATATACTTTGCAATGGTTTTCTATATTGCTTTCAGGAATTGCAAGCATGATGTTTACATCTACTATCTACTATCAAACCTCTGGCACTTTGCTGCAAAAACAAAAGTATTTACCCCAATCATAAGAGACCTCTTGTATGCAGATGATTGCGATCTTGTAGCGCACACGGAGAGTGATATGCAGCACAATTTGAATGCGTTTTTTTATGCTTGCACTGCCCTAGGATTGACTGTCAGTCTCAAGAAAACCGTCGTCATGTACCAACCTGCCTCTAGTAGGCAGTACAGTGAACCAACTATCCATGAGTATGGTAAACGACTTGGAGTGGTTGATCAGTTTGTCTACCTGGGAAGCACTGTGAATCGATACAACAACCTTGATAAGGAAATCCCACTCAGGATTATGAAAGCAAGTGATGCTTTCGGAAATCTAGAAAGGCGACTCTGGGGTCGGCGAGACATATGCAAGAAGAGAAAGGTGAAAGTGTACAAGGCATGTGTGCTCTCTTCTCTTCTTTATGCCTGCGAGACCTGGGTCACATATCAACACCACCTGAAGCAAATGGAGCGTTTCCATCTGATGTGTCTCAGACGGATATGTGGCGTTCACTGGAGAGACCACATTAGTGATGTCGAGATTTTGGAAAGCTCTATGTGTGACAGTATAGAAGCTCTTGTGCTTAAGCAAAGATTCCGATGGAGTGGTCACCTTGCCAGGATGAAGGATTCTATAATACCATAAAAACTCTTTTATAGAGAGTTAATTAAAGGAAAACGGCCTCCACATAAACCCAAAAAGAGGTATGAGGGTTCCTTGAAAGCCTCTTTGAGAGACGCTAACGTCTCTGCTGATACATGGGAAAATGTTGCTGCTGATCGTAATAAATGGAGAAAGACTGTATATGATAGAAAAGTTGTCTTTGTGACATCTCGAATCGCATACGAGGAAGTAACGTAGGATGTAAGGAAGGGCATTACTGTTGCATTTCCAGACGGCGAGGGTCCTCCTACGGCGCTGACATGCAGCGTCTGTGCGAGACGCTGCCTAAGCAAAGCTGGACTCGAAAGTCATCTTCGCAGTCTAAAAGTGAGACCAGTGGTTGACTACCAGGCTGCTGTTGGAGATGCTACTCATCATGCTTACCAAGTGCAAAAGTGCATGAAGTCCAACCACAGCCAGCTATTCCCAGTGAATGTTTTGGTTGCCAAATCTGTGCAAGACATTTTAGATCATTGGCTGGGCTAAAAAGCCACATTCGATCGCAGCGCTGTTAATTGCTATCGTGTGTGTGTATGTGTGTGTGTAGATATGTTTATGTGTGTGTGTGTGTGAATATATATATGTGTATATTATTATTACATAACATTTAAAAAAATGTTCCTCACATCAATTGGAGTCTACCGAGGGAACAACCAAAAGAATATTCACGCATATTCTCGTGGAGAAACCCACCAATGGTCGGAGGGATGGATCACCCTGGTGTCGTCTTGGAAGCAGAGCCACCTTCTGAACGATCTCAGGTCGCTAAACATAGATGTGGTGGCTATCAGCGAGACCAGAATATCCGAGGCACGGGCATTCGCACCCATTTTCGGCGGCTACGAGGTGTACACATCTTCAAGCCGTCCCGAATCTGGTGGGGGAGTGGCCGTGTTGTTCCGGAGAAGTCTTGATCTCGAGTTATGGGCCCTCTTCTTGGACCCAGAGGGTAAGCTGGTGGTACTGGACGTGACCAGCGGAGAAGGACAAGCTTTAAGGCTAGTGGCCGCCTATGCCCCAACAGGAGCAGGACAGCCTGAATTCTTCTGGCGTCTGGAGATATTTCTTGGAAAGTCCCGCTCTCTAGTGTTAGTGGGCGACTCGGACGGGATCTTAGATGCACGCTGGGATTGTGTGGGATTAGCTGATAGGGGAAGAGGGTGTAGAAGCCTCACAAAATTACTCAGGCGGACAGGTACCGATTGGATTTCCCGAATGTGCCAATTTGGACTTGCACAAACCGCATCGGGTCATCCAGATCATATCTAGATAGAGTATTTTGTAGGGAAATTGATAGGTCTAGCATAGGTTGTCCATAATTGAAGATAGTCAGCTACACGGACCACAAATTCGTGATCTGTGTGGTTGACTTAGATAGGCTTCATAGACAGGAACCCGGCTACTGGAACCTAAACGCGTCGTAAACAGCGCGCACAGCTTACAGAGACCGGATTAGCGAATTAGTTAAGCGGGCCTTGACATGGGCCACGGTCAACAACAAATGGTGGTTTGCCCTGAAAAGAGCGATTAGAATAGAATCCATTAGGTTTAGCAAAGCGCTATTAACAGAGAAAAATATAGCAGAAGGAAATCTAGTTAAGAAATTAGACGAGGCGATTAGTAAAGGCATCGCGATCGACGTGCTTGCAGCTAACTTGGCTCTCGAGCAATTTTTCAACGCTAAGCACGAAGACTGGGTTGTCAGAGCTAGGTTGCGTGCTCTCAGACACGAGGGGACAAAAGCCGTTCAATGGACCCGAGTAACGGAGGCGCGTTGTGGCAACAAAGACACGATTCGGTCTTTGGCGAACCACGACGGGCACATGATACTCGATTCCGGGCAGATGTGTGCGGCTTTTCAGCAGAATTTTGCTCAGCTATTCGGGAGCAATGGTGGGCTGCATAGCGGAATGGACTTCAGTGCCTACCTGAACGGACTGCTGTGGCTCTCGGCCACTGAAGCGGAGTGTTGCGAAAGGCCGATAACAGCTGCTGAAGTACGGGAGGCAATGGGTAAATCGCCTGGTTTGGATGGTCAGCCCTACGAATTTTATATACAGATGCCAGACTTGTTCGAAGACCTCTTGGCAGACGTCTACTGCAACTGGAACCAGAACGGGAGAATTTCCAGCTTTGTAAGCCGAGGAGCGGTGGCGCTGCTGAGAAAGGATCCGAACAAGGGGGATAACAAGGGCCCATAACTCTGCTAAACACAGACTTCAAGATTTTCGCTAAGGTGCTAGCAAAGAGGTTGGCGCTTGTCGTTGGTGGTCTGGTGGGAGAGGCGCAAACATGCGCCATTCCAGACAGATCCATCTACGACAACCTCCACCTCATGCGATACATCGTAGAGAGGGTAGCTAGGGAACCTGGCATGGGTGGGTCTTTGATCAATTTAGATCAGTCAAAAGCGTTCGATAAGGTCGACCATCGTTATCTGGCAGCAGTCCTAAGAGCAGCTAGCTTTTGGCCTGTCTTCAGAGGCTGGATTGCTGCCATGCACAGCGACATCTGCTCTGTGGTGAGAGTGAACGGTCACCTTTCGGAACCGTTCAACATTATGCGCTTGATCCGCCAGGGATTTCCTCTCTCGTCCTTGTTGTACGTATTGTCTCTTGAGCTATTACTGCTCAAACTGGAGACGTTGAGGGGGATCCCACGTGAACTAGGATGCGGAACAACAGTATCAGCTTCTACAGACGACATCACCGTAGTGGTGTCGAACACCAAACACATCGAGGCAATCGGCACCACCCTAACAGAATACGAGGTAGTGACAGGAGCAATGATCAACCAGGAAAAATCAGTAGGCCTGCAACTCGGCACATGGAGAGGCAGGTCCATGCCGCCCAACAGCGTCGTCGGGCGCTGGACGGACGTACCGGTTAAATTGCTCGGGGTCTGGTTCGGTCAGGACCTCCAGACAGACAAAAACTGGGAGGAGTTCACGAGCAAGGTGTTATCTCTCACCCAGAAATGGGCCGAGAGGAAGCTATCCCTGAAAGGTCGAGCGGAAGTGGCTGACGCGTACATCGCGTCTGTCATCTACTACCGCCTGACCGTCGTGCCTTGTCCTAAGCCCCGCCTGACTGCGCTGGAGCGTTTGCTCTTCGCTTTTTGTGGAAGGGACGCGCTCCGATGGTCAGGCAGTCCATCTGCTGTCAACAACCGCTACGTGGAGGGCTGGGCATGCAGTGGCTGATGATGCGCAGACACGCGCTCAGGCTACGACATCTCCACCTCTTCCTCGACGGTGATCAGGTGTGGGCGCCGCTTGCTAGATGTATCTTTCCCCATCTCGTCTCCTTGACGGAGCTGCAGTCATCGGTCAATCGAAGACCGAGAGAGAGCGCTTGGAGGCTGGAATGTCTTCAGGCGCTCACAGCCCTCGACCAATCGGGCAATGTGATCGGTGGAAACTCCACCTTGGCGTACTATAGAAGATTAGTGGAGGGGAAGAGCGAAGACGTACTTGGGGAAACTCTAGGCGTCGACGAAAATCAACTAGCCAATCCCTTCGGAAGAAATTTCGAGCCGGGGCCTATGGACAACTTCCAGAGATTCCTGGCCTGGCAGTGCTACCGAGGAGCTTTGCCAGTTCGGGGTAAACTCTACAGCCATGGAGGTGCCGTCAGCCGGGAATGTCCGAGATGCGCACAGGGCGACGAAACCGTCCTGCACGCACTCGTCCAGTGTCCGAGCATTGCTGATTTGTGGGTTTATGTCAAACACCTGTTGTCGCGTGTAGGACGGATCCAGCTATCAGCTGAGTCCATCGTCAGGATTGCCTCGCCCTCCTCCTTTAGCCGGGAAGGGCAGGCAATTTTTATCTGTCTGGTGGCCATGGCGGAAGAGGTAGTATGGTGGACGTGTTTGAAAGGGCTGAAGAGGAGCACTTACCTCTTCGGTGATGCCCTGATTAACTTTTTAAATTTTTTAAATTTCATTTAAAAAGGAAAATCAAGGTAGAGAGGGAAGTGCTCTCTTCCCAGCATTTTGTTGAAAGATGGGTGAGAGAGCAAGAATGGGTGTGAATGGGCCTACTCTGAGTATGTGCCTGTAAATTGAAGGTGGAAAAATGGGAGAGGGCACTTGCCTTGGTTGTCAGGGTCACCGTGGCTTTTTTAATGGACTTTCTCCACGATGGACATCGGAAGTCTCTCCCCTACTGGGGAATTTTTCATTGTTTTTTTTTTGTTACATCCTCTGTTTTTTGTTTTTTTACAGGCAGAAATTCCCATTTGTACAGTCCTGTGTTGTCCTGTACTGTTCTTAATGTCTATTATTTCAATTATTTCAATTATTTATATATTAATTTGCATATCCACACATAAGTTTGAATAATCCCTAATATATTTCCACTATCCAGTGAATTTCCAACCGATAAGGTATGACTTTCATGGGTATGTCTCTATTTATAAAACAAACTTTGTATTTTATCTGATGAAAGCGTACCAATGTTGTCTTGGTTACCCTTGAAATATATATAATAAAATAAATATGGTTTTATAAATATAGTTTCTATTTATTAATATCATTGTATATATATATATATATATATTACCCTTATCGAGCCTTCGGATTTTATCATTATTATTGATTCTCTCTCTCTCTCTCTCTCTCTCTCTCTCTCTCTCTCTCCCTCTCTCTCTCTCTCTCTCTCTCTCTCTATCTATCTATCTATCTATCTATATATATAAATATATATATATATATATATATATGCATGTCTGTGAATATGTGTGTGTTTGTGTATGTGCTTATCTGTGTTATTTGTATGTAAATGCACTTACACACACACACACACACACACACACATAATATATATATATATTTATATATATATATATATATATATATATATATATATATCTTCATTCACATTTCAATTCACTCTTCCGTATTCTAATCTTTAATCCAATTTTAATAGCATTGGCTTCAGTGTAAAAGAAAACAATAAGAACAAAAAAATAATAAGAAAATCCTACTTCCTGTTGCTTCCTGCCTCGTATAATAGAATTTTCACAATTGCTACTGGGAGAATGGAATTTAGTATTGCGTGTGGGTAGGGGGTAGGGGCGTGAGTGTGCGTGAGTTGGGTCTGCGAATACTTGAAAATAAAAACGATAACGTAAGACGGATGGAAGCTTGATTAAATCCTTTTTAAAATGCATGAACACCGAACGTCAACAGTTTGTTGAAAGTCGCTTTCCTGTCCTTCAACACAAAGAACAGTTCTCAATCATTTGTTTGTCCACCATTTTGTTTAGATCTTATTATATTCGCAGCAGCTTATTGAGTGCTAATTATTTTTCCTCCATGTTTTCATGTAAATATTTTTCGTTTGGTTTCATTTGTTTTGCATTTGTTTCTTTTTAATATTCTCCTTAATTTTGTTTGCATGATATTCTCTCAATTCACATGAGTTTAAAGTAGCGTGCATATTACGCAAAATGATGTAGACCATGTGATTCAAAATCATGTCAAACTTGTGTGGCACAATGACAATGTCATGTTGTACGATATGTGTTAAGAAATGAACAACACGTTGGTCTAGAAAAAAAAACTATTAATATGAAAATCCTGAAAGATTTGTTGCGAAAAATATATATTTATTTATTCCATTATTCTTGATGGTTGCATAAGATTAGCATTATTTCATTACGAAAGTCGTTTGAGCTGCGATCATATTGTCATATATTTACAAATCTAAGATTTCAAATGATGTCTATTAATGTAAAAGAGATAAAACTGATATTTCTAGCTGTAAGCATTATCCTATGAATTATTTTTTCCTTCAATTGTAACCAGTATAATTATATAATATACTATTAGTATAAAATCATCTATTCTAACCATGATCAAAATTACCATCTGCAAAACATACTTTACGGCTACTCTTTCCATCAATAATATCAAAATGATTAGAATTATCACAACAACCATAATTAGCCCCATTTCCTCCACCTCCCCTCCTCCTCCTCCTCCTCCTCCTCCTCCTCCTCCTACTACTACTACTACTACTACTGTTGTTGTTGTTGTTGTTGTCAGCAGGCCATTATTTTTACAAAACCTTGTATCGCTATTAGAAGCATCAGAAGGCACATTCTCACTACCCCAGCCACCAAACCATTATCACCATTACCACAACTTAGTACTATAAAAAGCTATCACCATTACAGTAATCCAGAGAAATAAAGGCAACAAAATAAATAGGAAAAAGTGCACATATGTACATATATTATATAAACATACATATATAAAGTTGCATATGCATACAAGCATATATTCATACACACACACAGGTGCACACACTTT
>OZ024741.1:185287489-185292489 GCA_964016885.1 Eledone cirrhosa
CAAAACGCAGATACATGTGCATCTAAGCATTAGTACGAAAGGAGATTCAATATACTTGCATAACTATACTTCATAATTGTATCACCATCTGATGATATCACCATCTGATGATATCACATGGGGACTGTCAATCATATAACCGTTCCAAAACGATTGGACTGCTTAAACTGGTTTATTCTTGCGGCGTTACAACATAACCTCCATGGATAGCGGAGATTTTCCCCATCTACATTGCTTCAAACAAATTTTAACACTCTGTTATATATATATACGTCAATACTCATCTTATTCATTTTTTAGAGTTTTCTAAACCCCACTATTAGTCTAAAATATTTTTAGTAAAAAAGTATGGCGAATTACAATTACAAACTCGCTCGCTGTTTCAAAACATACTTATATATATTAGCAGAAAAACCAAACCTTTGGGTGGTTTTCTGCTAGCATGTGTAGTGTATATATTGATATTATACGCGGGTATATATACATGTAGATATGATACATCAAATAAAATCGTAATTGACAATATATAATACATAGAAATTGAACGAAGACTGCGTTACACTGTCTTATTTAACCAGTAACGTAATCCATGATACATTAAAAAAGACGACATTATACATAAATTTCATTAGGAGAAAATTGGTATGTTTATTTAAGCGATGGCCAACTGGAAGTGTTGACATTTCAGAATTTTAAAGAAGTATATATATATGTATATATATACATATATATATATATATATATATATATATATATATATATATATATATATATATATATGTAGATAAATCTACCAAGAGTTTACGGTAGTGTCCAATCCGTATGAAGAACTCAATGTATTCCGGATATCATGGAAAGAAGAGATGTAATGAAAATCCACTTTCGGTGAAAGATAAACGGTATACAGAGTCAAGATAAAATATTAAACAAATAATGAACAAACAATTCCTTATATTAAACAAAAAAAGTTCACTATTTAACGATCGTTTCTAGGGCATATATGTGTTATAATTGGTATGCATATTTAACAGATCTATGTACAAAATTATACAAAATTATACAAATTATCAAGATTAAATCTTGATAATTTGTATAATTTTGTATAATTTTGTACATAGATCTGTTAAATATGCATACCAATTATAACACATATATGCCCTAGAAACGATCGTTAAATAGTGAACTTTTTTTGTTTAATATAAGGAATTGTTTGTTCATTATTTGTTTAATATTTTATATATATATATATATATATATATATATATATATATATATATATATATATATATATATATATATATATATATATATATATTGCCTCGTCTGACGAACGAATGAAGTCGTTTATTTCGTATTCGCCTCATTCGGGAAACCTCTGGTAATGAGGTAATTATATTGTATTGATTTTTATACATTAAATTTTGCTCTGATACTTACATAGAGCACTCTTCATTTCTATGACCTTTTCTGCTTCCAACGGAAATTTCAATACTTATATATATATATATATATGTATATATATATATATATATATATATATATATATATATATATATTAATTAGAGGAATTCCAACTTTGTCTGATTTACTCGTTTTATTTACAATCCTTTAAAATATATAATGGTATTATAATGAAATAGTATGATAGAATATTAAATTCTAAGTGTTAATTGAACAAGTACTTTCATGCTTTCGCAATCTTCAGGTTCATAATATGTGGTGACAGTCAAGTTTGCAATTTTCAACTGTTGAAAATTGCAAACTTGACTGTCACCACATATTATGAACCTGAAGATTGCGAAAGCATGAAAGTACTTGTTCAATTAACACTTAGAATTTAATATTCTATCATACTATTTCATTATAATACCATTATAAATTTTAAACGATTGTAAATAAAACGAGTAAATCAGACAAAGTTGGAATTCCTCTTATTAATATAATCTTCTATACACAATCATACACACCCGTGTATATTTACCTATCTCTCTCTCTCTCTCTCTCTCTATATATATATATATATATATATATATATAAATATATATATATATATATATATATATATATATATATAGCGAGAGAGAGAGAGAGAGAGAGAGAGAGAGAGCGAGAGGGAGAGGGAGAGAGAGAGCGAGAGAGAGAGAGTTAGAAACTCAGAGTAGCTTCTTAAAATTAAATACCTCTAAGTAAAAAGCTTTTACGAGCCGTCTAATATAATTGAATAAACAAGAGAGATGAACACTAATAGAAACATACATGTGTTCGAATCCTTACGATTCGAACACATGTATGTTTATATTAGTATTCATCTCTCTTGTTTATTCAATTATATATATATATATATATATATAGAGAGAGAGAGAGAGAAAGAGAGAGAAAGAGAGAGACAGATAGAGAGAGATAATTAATCATGTACTTGGTGAGGTACATGTGTGTTTGTGTGAGCACATACAATTGTTACTACTTTAAACGAAAAAGGAATGAAGGAAAATACACTATGCGTTTTTTATTCTTGTCCTCGTTGAAATTAAAGCTTTAATCGCTACTATCACGCCCTGAAAAATTTCCAAAGATTAAATTCAATGAATTACATTTTCTTTTTTGTTTCTTATCCCTATTTTTCTAGCATTTCTCATCATATCCCACAGATTACTTTTCATACCGCTATTTGTTGTTGCCTCCTGTGTCCTGGGCTTCCTAATTGCCATTTTACACTGAAACATTTGGAACGAAGCTGATACAGTGAGTATCACAGTCCGTTATTTGTGGTAATGCTTTCGCCATCTTGTCTGCATGCACAGCTGAGATATGCCACCTAGATAGTGTTGAGTCTGCTTCTCCTCCTTCCATTGTATTTTCATTTTTCTTCATACTATGTCCCATAGAATTTTCATTGATGTTGCCTGATATCTGTGTTCAAATCCCACTGGTATAACTTTTGTTATTCAATACTTTTGGGATGTATTATAATAAATAGTTGAAATGTCATTTTCTCAATTATAGCTCCTCTATAGCCATCTCTTAATATATCGACTAATGGCAACTTTAGTGAGCAACATTTAGAACACCAATAAATTATGTAGACAGTTGTGCATTTGGGTAGGCTTCACTGTATATGTTTGTGAAAAAACTATGTTTAAATATGTATGCATCATATAAATTCTAGCTCGTACTACTAAAGCAGCAGCGAAATATATTTTAGATCACACACTTCGGTCAAAAAATATGAACACAATAATTTAAACCAAAATACCTGTATTAACAAAAAGGATGACCAGATCTGAAATACTAATCTACACAATAAATATAGTACAACATTACACTATAAAAAAACAACCAACAGCACCAATGAGAAGCTAATGAGCGAGTTGTAACTCTGCCTGTTTCGAAAACGAATGTTACAGTTGATCCGTGAAATTAAGATGCAAATGGCCGAGTATTCCACAGACACGTGCAACCTTAACGTAGATATCAAAATGATTCAGTGTGACATAGGTTGTGATAAGGTTGGTCCTTTAAATTACAGGTGCCACTCATTTTTGTCAGATAAGTGGGGCAACGTGAATAAAGTCTCTTGCTCACAGCAAAACACACTGCCTAGAATTTAACCGCCCAACCACTAAACTATTGCGCCATAATACCACACTACTTCTACTAATACTAAACTACTAAACTACTCTCAGCCTACTCTGCACAACTAACATCACAATCATACAACAACCTCTAAACCAAATTACCTTAACAAACCCTACACTTCAGCTATCACACTAATCTCCACAACAAAATTACTAGCACATTTCTATAAACCACCACCATTAACAGACTGTACTATACCACCAACAAACGACACCACACCTTACCACAATCCCCGCACTAATTTATAAATTACCTCTACCACAATACTACGGCCATCACATTATTCCACGCCATATTGCAAAGGCCACATTTCTCGACACCGCCGCCCACATTACACCATTTCACCTTCATCACACCACTTCTAGCTACATCTAACTCCACCATTTTACACTGCATTTTATACCCTTACCATCCGCCACATCAACAGGATATTGTTCTACACCCAACTATTACACGAAAACCACGCCACACCAGCTCCATACCGCACTACACAACACCGTACAATGACTAACACACTGCTCTACACCACCAACAAAATAGACTACACCAACAAAACCATTCTGCCCCCACACCCAATGACCACAACCCAACCACATAAGATTTTATCCTCGACACGAAACACCACAGCTTCCACACCAACATATTACTATCACACAACACTACACAATACCAACAGGTTAAGCCTCTTCATGGAAACATGACATGATAGAAATATTAGCTAGATTTCAAATGAAATCACCATCTACCGTCTAAAGAAAAGAAGAATATATATTAGTATTTTGCTCTATCTCATCCTGTCTGAAAAGACTGGTGGTACTGCAATGGGATCGTTGCTTCGATGGTTTCCCTCTCACGTAAACGATTCTGAGAGAGAACTTAAGGGCAGTACATGACTGGCACTACATATATCAAGCTGGGGAGATGAAATACAAAGCTGAATACTGAAAGACATTGTATTCGCCAGATATAATGAGGTAGGATCATATATAAACCATTTATTTTTATTGCTTTGTATATGCATTATCCTTATGTACCTACATATTTTAAGGGAGTTCCGATTAAAAGCAGACCTAAAATCAAAGGCATTTCAGCCAGGAACACTCTAGGTGATTTTTCCGGCATATTATATCAGAAATTATATTATATGTTGTGTAAGGATCCATTTAATGTACAGTAGAATGTAATGTGAAGAATATTCGTCTGCTATTTCTAGCAAATAAGGCAACCGCGTAGTCTTAACGTCAGTTCGGTGCATGCGTACATTATTGTATGTTAATGTATGCAAGTATACATTGAACGGATTTTTCGAAGCGAGATTTACGTATTCTGTGTCTCATCTGAGTAGGTATCTGTATTTACATAGA
>OZ024741.1:185294989-185364989 GCA_964016885.1 Eledone cirrhosa
TAAAACATGTTAAAATAATAAATGTTACTCATATTCAGTTTTCACAGAGCTATATGAAGGAGTGACCTTTTATGTAGCTATGGCAGGCAATGATCTGTCCTCATTTCGGACATGTAACCTTCTGACATTGTCCAACAGATGCAACAATGGGGATTTCTAAAAACGTTTGTCAGTTTTCGTTTTGTGCCCACGGCACATTTAAACCTTACAGCAACACACATCTCTCCAGTTGAGATAATAAGGTGAATATTTGGGGGGATTCAGATTTGAATAGCTTAGATGCTGGTGGAACATCTCAGCTAGATAAATCGATATACATAACATATACATATATATATATACATGATGATGATGGCTGTTCCCTCGTTATCGTATATGGCCATTGCATGATATAATATTATTAATAATTATCAATTAATGCTATCGTCCAATGCCTGTGCATTAAAGTGAGGAAAGACTGTGCATTGAGCCAATCCCTGTCTCTGAGCAGCTATAACCCGAAAAGAAGAAAATATCAACATATTCAGTATTGAGCCATACGTTTTATGTCGCAGTTATCCCAGTTTCCTTAGTTGCCTTCTCCTAGAAGAATGCCCTGACAAATGCTAGGGGTCCTCCATTCCTAGTGGTTTAACCGCACGATGGGATATGCAGCCCGATTATTTCTATTTCCCCGCGCATATACACACAAATGTATACATCTATATACATATATACATGCATGCATACATACATACATGCATACATACATACATACATACATACATACATACATACATACATACATACATACATACATACATACATACATACATACATACATAAATACATACATACATACATACATGGTGGTGGCTGCCAACTCGTTTTCGAGTACGGCTACTACTTTATATCCATGTAGGAGAACTCCTAGCGATGCGCTGAACGAGTGTAACTTTTTAGTCCAGCCAGCGACTTGAAAACTCTGGTACAAACACTACACTTGTGACAATTATTGATACATAGTGCTAGGCCCATGGTACCATGTGATGACAAGTGCAGAGAGATCTCCAGATATAAAGCAATGCCTGTGCCGTGAAGCTTTTATAGAGAGCAAAGGCACTGCACAAAGCCAGTCCCACTCTCTTAACCAAGATGATATTTACCATATATACAAACATACATACATAAATGGAATAGAATGAAATGTTCTTCGGCGGTTTCGATGACGAGTGTTCAAGTTGATTTGTAGTAATGAGAGTATGTATATATATATGACAGTATATATATATATATATATATAGTATATATATATATAGTATATATATATATATATATATATATATATAGTATATATATATATATATATATATATATATAGTATATATATATATATATATATAGTATATATATATATATATATATAGTATATATATATATATATATAGTATATATATATATATATATATATAGTATATATATATATATATATATATATATATATATATATATATATATATAGTATATATATATACTTTCACTCGTGTAGGACACCTCGGTTATTTTTCATTTTGTGATAAAACCTCATCTTCTAATATATATATATATATTAATAAAAGGAATTCCAACTTTGTATGATTTACTCGTTTTATTTACAATCCTTTAAAATTTATAATGGTATTAGAATGAAATAGTATGGTAGAATATTAAATGTTAAGTGTTAATTGAACAAGTACTTTCATGCTTTCGCAATCTTCAGGTTCATATTCTGTGGTGTCAGTCAAGTTTGCAATTTACAACTGTTGAAAATATTGTTTTGGTAAAAACAGGAGTAAGCAGGAGAAAGCTCTCAACAATCATTGTTTTTAGTTATGATGAAGAATTTGATAAAAATAACAAAATAAGATGCTGAAGTTACGATATATGTAACCTTAGCATCTTATATTGTTATATATATATATATATATATATATATATATATATATATATATATATATATATATATGAATGTATATATAGTGTATTTTGCAATACACTGTATGCTTAATTAAAAGCATTTCGAAGACTTTACGCTAGAGTAGTGACAGTCTCACTTACTTTCATTTTCAGCAAACAGGGGAGATAAAGCTGCCAGAGCTCTGTTTCGCACTTTTTGGTGCTTATCAAAGCTAACTACTCCACCTGTTTGCTGAAAATCGTGAATGTTTGATTCTTATAGAGTTCTAGTAATAATCAGGAACTGATTATAGAGAGCGGTTGCCGATCAAGCAGAAATTGAAAATTAGAATTGGTGCTCTGAAATAGCGATATATATGTATGAATGTATATATAGTGTATTTTGCAATACAGCTTTATCTCCACTGTTTGCTGGAAATTAAAGTAAGTGAGACTGTCACTACTCTAAAACAATAGCGTAAGGTCTTCGAGATGCTTTTAATTAAGCATACAGTGTGTTGCAAAATACACTATATATACATTCATATATATATATCGCTATTTCAGAGCACGAATTCTAATTTTCAATTTCTGCTTGACCGGCAACTGCTCTGTATAATCGGTTCCTGATTATTACTAGAATTCTATAAGAATCAAACATTCACGATTTTCAGCAAACAGGTGGAATATTTAGCTTTGATAAGCACTAAAAAGTGCGAAACAGAGCTCTGTCAGCTTTATGACCCCTGTTTACTGAAAATTAAAGTAAGTGAAACTGTCACTACTCTAAAACAATAGCGTAAGGTCTTCGAAAAGCTTTTAATTAAGCATGCAGTGTATTGCAAAATACACTATATGTACATTCATATATATATATCGCTATTTCAGAGCACCAATTCTAATTTATATATATATATATATATATATATATATATATGACGTAGTGTAGTTGCAGTATTACAGTGGGTACATAACTGTAAGTGTAAACTTTGAGGATAAACTTAACATACCATATCTCTGTCCTGACAGTCCCACAAAACAAATTGGTAAGGTAAGTAAGCGCTGACTCTTGTTAGTTTTACAGACGCCACTGTGGGGTCACAACGAGAGACAGTCACGGTTAACCAACGTAAGGGATAGCATTAATACGTGTTAGACGAACAGCGAAAATAAATGCTAGGAACATTTTGAGCGACTTGCTGGAGGCTGCAATGATTATTTTTTATAAAAATTGTATCTGTAAAGGTAACAAGATCTGAGGTGCCGCGACCTTATTATTTATGTTTATTATTTATGTTTATTATTTTTCAAAATTAGGGTCCTCGAGGAGGAAGCGTCTTCGCCACCGGGAAATACTGTACTTTCCGATCACTGACAAATGAAGATAAGATCCACTTACTTTGGGAATCTTACAGTAAATGGAATACAATATACCAATGTATATTGAATTCCAGCAAAAATCTAGGTATGATAACAACCATAAGGTGGAAACGGCCGATGGAAATACCTCCACTGGAGCTCGATAGATAGTGCTCCTGCACTAGCTTCCAACATTCATTGCAAAAGGCTTTAAAATCTTTATTCGTAAACATACCGTATATCAATACATATACAAAATACACATAAATACATTGACACTATATATATATATATATATATATATATATATATATTTGTATGTATGTATGTTTATATATATATACAGAGAGAGAGAGAGAGAGAGAGAGAGAGAGAGAGAGAGTGTGAGAGAGATTCCGGTAGTAGAATCAACACTAGAATCTTAAGTATGATGCAACATTATGTATGTTGCATCATACTTAAGATGCCAAATTTCAAATAAACGTCGGGTCATATCTAAACTTTAAGGAAATAGTAGTTGTTGTTGCTGCAGTAAAGACTTACCCTCAGGTTAAATATATAGGTGACCCCCCCCCCCACATATATATATATATATATATATATATATATATATATATATATATATATATATATATATATATATATATATATATATATATATATATTTGCTGAACTCCTTATTGTAGAGTTTTTTCGGAATGTTTTTGACTGTTGTTTCATGTAAACAAACATTCGTCTCATTCTGACATCACCAGCCCTGTTTTTCCACATGTGCGTTTTATTTTCATAATCACGCATGATGTTAAACGAGCCTGCTTTTAAATTCCCTTTTTGGCATATTAATCAGTGAGAATTTGGCTATCGTGTTGAGCTCTGCTGATGATGGTATTCCAAACTTGACCATCTCCACTGAAAGTTTTCGTAAAATAGTCTTTTTAAAGACTATACAGAGCATTTGTAGTTGTTCCAAATTGAAGGATGAGCATTTTAAACTTTATTTTATCATGAGTTAAGGCTATATTGATTTTTCCCTCGATTTCACTAAATTCTGTTGGATAAATTATATCCTGATTCTTTTTGAATTGAGTTTGAATTAGTTTTCCCACATCTTACGTTAACTATTTTCCCATTTTGACGCTATAGTCACTTATATATTATGGAATACTGTTGGCTTCTTGCTACAATACTTTCTATACCTTTCATTTCTATATATATATATATATAAATATGTATATATATATGTGTGTATATATATATATATATGGTTGTATATATATATATATATATATATATATATATATATGTGTGTGTATATATATATATATATATATATATATATATATATGTATATGTATATATATATATATATATGTGTGTGTGTGTTAAACTGATTAAGGAAGTAAGGCAAATATATCTAAATATCATAAAATTCCGCTAAAAATATAAAATGCAAAAATAAAAGTTAGGATCTCGTATATGTACTTCAGGGAGTTGAATATTTTAGACTAAATGGGATTATTCAAGCCATTGGTAGATACACTTCTCGATGTATTAATTTAATATTTGAAAACAAGTACAAAGCGTAATGCCAAAAAAATCAAAAACTCTATTCACGTAAATTTTGTTTAATATAGAGGTAGAGGTATGCTGTGGATTTCATATAAAACTGAAACACGTCCTCCGCTTTAAAGACAAGTAACTACACACTGTCTATATTTACTGAACTTTTTCAATTGTTTTTCTTGCATTAAACAGACTTGATCGTTTTCCCATTGTTAACACCTCCACCATCAGCACCAACACAAACAACACCAACACCAATAGCACCAACAACACCAAAGCCACCAGCACCAACACCAACAACACTAACACCACCAGCACCAATACCACCAGCACCAACACCAATAGCACCAATACACCTGTCATACTACTATCTTATCCACACATGATTTTATCTTAACTAGTTTCTATCACCTATTTCACTCTCCACTACACACTCTCCCTATTCATTCTCACAGATCTCTCGTTATTTCTCGTTCTCTGGCACATTCTCCCTTTACCTCTTTCTGTACTTCTTTTGCCTATCTTCACACTCAATCCTTCACGTATCTCTCTTTCCATCTCTCATTGCCGATCTCATTCTCCACACCTAATCCCCACCCCCTCTCATCTTATTTCAGTCGTTTCACTCTTTATTACAAGCAATCCAATGTGTTACTCAAATGACATCCATGTGACACTCGTGTGACAAGGCACGTTACCATCACCAGCATACACACCTAATTTCTTGCATTTCTCCCTTCGAATTCTCACTCCTTCTTCTCTTACTAATTTCTATTTATCTGTCTATCCACCTATCTACCCCCCCCCTCTCTCCCTCCCTCTCTCTCTCTCTCTCTCTCTCTCTCTCTCTATATATATATATATATATATATATATATATATATATATATATATATATATATATAACGAAGGAAATGTGGTAGGAACCAGGTGGACCATAGCGCACCAAAGTACTCAATACTTAGGGTAGTAGAGTGGGTAATAGGAACGAGTAGGACCCCGACGGCTGAGCTCAAGCCGTTTCGACGTCTAATTCTGGAGTCCAGAATTAGCCGTCGAAACGGCTTGAGCTCAGCCGTCGGGGTCCTACTCGTTCCTATATATATATATATATATATATATATTTCTATCTCTCTTGATCTCACATCCCCTCTCTCTCTTTCAGTGAACATATATTTCACTCCTTATGATTGTAATTTTAAATGACATTCTTTAGTACTGGTACTTATCTGTCCATGTAGTGTGTGTGATACTAACTTTTAAGGATACGAGTTTGCATGACTGCGCGCATCAAGAACTCCAAGATTTCTTTAAATCATTGACTTAACTCTTCAACTTTCTTTTTTAATTCATCGAACTGCCCTCTGATAAGAGATGTTACCACAAAGTTACAATGCTTAATAAAGTTAGATTATTGAGCAGATCGACGAATTGAGTTGCATTATAGAGTAAATAATATAATGTTTTGGATTCTTATCTCTCATTAAAGAAAGAAGAAGAAAGTGAGAGTTAGCGGCATTGCATTTCCAATTATGGACACATAAATTTTGAAGATATTCAATTGGTTGTGAGTTATGGTGTGATATGAGGAGTTAGGGGAATTGCTCGAGACAGAAACGTGTGGAGGAAGCTAGAAATAGCGAAGAAAGTGAGAAAGAAATAATGCATTAGAGAGAATGCGAAGGTTTTAAATGGAAAAAGATGAAGGGCTAAAAAACGGTAAGTAAAAGAGGTGTGAGACAAATGGAGAAAGTACCCCAAAAGATATTTAAAATATGTATGTGAAATACACTAATACATTTTCATTGAGACAATGCCTGGTGGAAGTTTGTAAGCCCTGAACATGTTGGTGTGAGAGGGCGAGACTAGGTGAACAAATAATTATGCCTCGGGGTTTATATTAAAGAAAGAAACTGCTTCTCATGTGCACAATATCTTCTAAATTTGTCATGTGTAGAAGGCATCGTTGACCTGATTTATTATTGATGCATCCTGGTGGCTGTCGCTTGCGCCTAGCGGGTGAAGATGTAAATTTTATGTAGATCTGAGATTTCATTGAACGTAAGAGACAAATTATACGTGTGCAAGATTTATGTATGTGCGTTTATATATGTGAGAGTGTGTGTGTATATGCACATATATATGCATAAAATATGCAAGCATGTATGTGTATCTGTGTATGTACGTAAGAATGTTAATAATTACTTCATTCTTTCTTTCTTTTGTAGACAACGCATCCACTGGACATTTGTAAAAAAAAAAATGGCAAGGTCAGAGCGAGACATTCTATTTGGAATATTCCGAGGATAGTTGACTTATAGCATCAGAGATAATCACTGTGCTTTCTTCTATATAAAATGATGAGTATTTTTGACATGGCCTTTGTAAATAGCCTCATGTGGGTCATGGACATTTTCGCAAACACGTGTTATCCAGAGGCCATTGGTAAAGAATAGAGACGAACACATTTCTGTAATCATGACATTATGTCACAAGATTTCTACAGACAATTAAGCTTATTAATTAAAGGATATTCGACCGACATCATATTCTCATTTTCTTTCATTTGCATGCGCATCAGTCATTAATGTTCTCGTAGGACTTGCTTGAAACAACTCGTGCAAATAATAACCCAACAAATGGATCAATGTGTGCATATAAGCATGTACGCACATATTTCTTTATGTAAGTATCAATGTAAGTAACAATTAATTCATACAGAGATCACTGGATGTATTGATTTAAATATATGTGAATCAATGTATGCATGGTTTAATACACGTAGGACTCAAAGAGATGATATGAATTAATATGTGAGTTAATATTTGTGCGGATCAATGTATGTGTGGATGAAAGTGTGATTAGAAGAGCGTACGTAACATTTGATGTGAACGTGGGACAATGTATATGATGTTGCGTGTATGCATGGATCAATGTATAAATGGGTCACTCTATGTATTAAGCACTGTTTCAACTCATGTTTTTGTGGATTGATACATTAATGAATGAATGTATGTAGCAATCAATGTATGAATAAATCAATGCATGCAAAAATCCATGCATACTTTTGAAACAATGTATACATGGATCAACGAATAAATGAATCAACGTAGGTATGGGTCAATATCTGTACGGATCAAAGACTGTCCTACTTTTTCAAAACCAATTCAAGAACATGATGGCGGCAAATCAACCGAAAAGAGAATTTTTTCAGAGTTGTTACAAATTTCGTATTTGATCCTTAGTGCATGCCATTTATACTGGTGGTGGTGTAGAAGGACATTAATTATTCTATCCTCATCTTCAATGTTGAGTCATTGAATTACTTTCAAAACAACTTCGGCAATTGTTGTCCGGTTCCATCCCTTGCAACCAGAACACGCAAAAGTCCCGAATTTACTTTTCCGAGTTCAGACGCATCATGACCAAGACTCTTCCCAATTGTGATGTAAAAAATAGTTGCATGTCCTACCGATAGTTTCTCTCATTCCCACGTGGAAACAAGCGTGGCGTCGAAAGTCTGATTTATTTACGACGATTTTCAGAGTTGTACTGACTTGAAGATTTCATCATCATCATCCTAAGCAGCATGAAGAACTTTCAGTAAGCTTCCTTCTCGGGACATCGTGATATTTTCATACTGATTTCACTTTCTTACTTTCACATCGACAATCTTATTTTCCTTCTTTTGAATGTCTCTTGCATGTTTTGCATCAACGACAGCCATGACTAAAGACACCCCGCCTTCCTTTGTGTCTCAAAGAAAGCTATGTCTTTAGATGAGACATCCGTCTGTTCGAGAGTGTCCTGGATATCACAAATTTCCTCGAGATCACCTTTCCAAATCTCACGCTTTGTGATTGCTTTTTCAGTCAACTTTTATTTACTTGTTTTTTTTTTGTTTCTTTTTTTTTGTATAACATTAAAACCCCCCAATCTGTGCAACCCCAAATTATATTTGTATTTCTTACTTTTTTCGCTTGCGTAGATTTTATATGAAATAAATTCATGGCAAAATCGACATGAAGTGATTGCAACAAGACAGATCTTCCCTTTAAATATCTATCTATCTAAGGCGGGTAAAATTCCCGAGATCCATGGACGAGTTCTCTCCAGCGGTCTCTGTCCCTCATTATCGCTGCCATGTCCTGCGTCTCCAACAGACCAGTGTCTGTCCTTAGAGCATCAACATACGTTAGCCTTGGTCTTCCTCTTCTAGTGTGTCCATATGAAACACCCTAATATATAGATTTTCTCATCTACCGAGTTATTTATTGTCTGAAATGAAGATTGTAGTTAAATATAATAGATACTCCGTCAGCATTCAGCCCTCCGGTCAGCAAAACGTATGACTCGTATTCCACAGACACATGTATTCTTAACGCAATTCTTAGGTAGAATCAGTTTGACAGTATATGAAAATGGTGGACATTTGAATTAGAAATACCATACATCCGACCAGTTTCCATTCAGTTTTCATATACCCGATTACATTCACAATGCTTGGGCTGAACTGAAACTAAGATAATGACACTTGCCCAAAATGACAAACCGTAAAGTGTAATCCGGAACTCATGTGTAAAAATGCGAATTCCTTGATCACTCAGTAGAGTATAGTGATAAAAGAAAGCTCTGAGCAAAATGGCGGACTCAACATAACAAAACTCCCATGCAACTTAAAGTATGTACAATGTGAAATTGAGAACAGCGGAAAGTCTAGACACTCGTATCACATTTATAATCCCAATATTCTTATTCAGCCAATTCAACGAAATCAAAGACCAAAAAATGTCCTTGATTCACACATAAATTGATGCATATATACATTAAGCATACTATGAACTATGTATGTATGAAATCATATGGTATTTCTTATATACATTGATTTATATATACATTGGTGTGTGGATGAATTGATTGGTGTGCATATTACGTCATACTGTGATCCTTACATACGTTTGTCTAGGCATAAATACATTGACAGGTGGCTGAACGATTCGGATTGCTACCTTTCCTCCGAGATAGATAGATATAGATAGATATATAGATAAAGAGAGAGAGAGAGAGATGGAGGGAGGGGGGGGGGGGTAATGTTAACTCGTGGACTGAAGACAATGGATTATTTTAGGCATTGTTACTTTTGTTTAACTACCGGTCATCCTTAGTAAAGCTGGCTTCTGGTCAAACACCTTCCAGCCTATACTGGGCCATATTTTCCAATGCTTATATTTCTAGCACATGTGATTGAAAGAGAATTAAGTTGCTATTTCTACATACCAATCATGCTCCACAAACTTGTAAAATATCCTTCATTTGATCAAGTTAAATACAATGAGAGGATAGAAGAAAATAGAAAGACAGGAGGAAATACGGCTTCCGAAAAGTCTACTTTTCTCTGTTGCTAACAGTCGTTCATTGCAGATTTCATAAGGATATTCGATAATTTTCAATGATAATGAGTGTAAGTAAGCCAAAAGTGTTTCCATAGATTCTTTGACCAAATATATTTATTTCCTTTACTAAAAATATTAGAACAATTTAGCTCTCTTTGGGACATAAACATAAATTTAAGAAAAACACAGATTCTAAGAAAACTAAAGATTCTGGATATAATATTACGTTACTAAACGTATATAGTAGGCAATTTAAGAGATTTACGAGAATCTTTGAAATGTTAGATACAATATTCAGACAGAATGTTTCCTTTCATCTTATGCAGATGGAGATAGCATATGTATGTAATTCAATCGCCATTTAACAGCTAGAAACAATTTTATAACAATCAAAATAAATTTTCACTTTATTCGGCCTACTGATAATTATATATGATTATGATGTAACACATAAAAACAAATCTATATGCCCACGAAAATCATTCCAAAACTTAAAACTGATAAATTTTCAGTTGCCTAAATAACTATAAAATTATATAAATTTCTAAATAATTACTCTTATATATAGCTCAAAATTTAAAGCAATTTAACATTACACTAATTTTATCTAGCATACCGAGAAACGTTATGAGAGGGTAGATGTACAGAAGATTCAAATAAATTTGTTAACACTATTATTATGATAGAGAAGGCCTATATGTGCATTTGCAGTTAAAAGTCGGATCATTGGTTATGATAATTCTTGCTACAAACCTTAATAGTTTAAAAATCAATTTTCAAAGTCTGAAGAAGTTACCTGGGTATATAACATCATCGTTACTTGACTGGTAGAAAGACTGTCGAACATCCAGGTGACACGCACACGCATACACATATGTATATATATATATATATATATATATATATATATATATATATATATATATATATATATATATATATATATATATATATATTTAATTACATAATAAACAGCACAATATTATTATTCCATTACCAGAGTTAAATAACTATTTCATCAAATGAATGAGCTGGACATTTCTGTAAGGATCGTCTAGTTTCATGAAAACTTTGGTAATGGAATAATTATATTGTGTTGTTTATTATGTAATTAGATAGCTCTGTACCATACATAGCGGATTCTTCTTTCCTTTACCTTTTCTACGGAAATAATTAACACACATACACACACACATATATATATATATATATATCAGGTGGTTTGAGAAAAGTTATTGTCAAATTTGACTCGCAATTATTAGGAAATCAAACACTATATTAGAAGCCACTAGCTAAATGTTTCAAATGCCGTGGGATCAACTTAGACACCATGAATTTGCGATACGAAATTCTGCATCACACTTCTATGTCTGCATCTCTTTATTAAAGCCGTTCCATACTATAGGTTCAAAGGTACACAATCTACGAACATAGTGTTTATTTCAACCTTTCATCATACACATTGTATATACATATATATATATATATATATATATTAAAATATAAGTATTAATAAAATAGATGTTCTTTTGATCAATTACATTTTATTATACATATTTCGGATGTACAACAGTACGTTCTCATCAGACAAACTATAATGATACATGACATACCCTGAGATGTTAAATGGTTAAGGTTTAATGAAGGTAGTGATTACCTGATAGAACATTTTGCTATATAATATCTATGTGAAAGTGCGAAAACGTAATAAATTCATTAGAGAATGTGTGAGTAAGAAAAAAAACGTTGCATACTGTAAGTGTTCTAAAAAATTAAAGTGTATGATACTACAATATATCTAGGAAAACGTCTCCTGAATCATAACAGCCAGTGATAGCCACTGGAAAAAGATTTATAAGGAGGGAAAAATAAAGTGTGTGTGTGATTCGAAAGTTAAACGGTTAGATTTGAAAATATTTAATTTATAATATTAAGGTGAAGACTCCAGAGTTCAGGATTATTTGCATGTTATTTATATATTATTTATATAAATTCAATAAGTGTGTTATCATTTCTAAACTTCTGAATTGTGAGAATAACATTTAAAGGATTTAGCTGGCACATAAAGAATGAAATATTATACTGTTGATTAATTACCTAAATCTAAACTTTAACAAATATACCAACATATTAGGTATGTAAAGCTTTTGATGTACTTATTGTTATAACAATTTAAATAACTATTATGTATATAGGTATATATTAATGAGCCAGTATGTTTAAAGTAAATAATACCGACGAAGATAAAAATAAAATAATATGTTAAGGATAAATATATACATATGTATAACTGGGTGTAAATGTACTAATTATTCTTCAACCAAGATATCAACATATTATTAGATATAGGGATGTATATATATAGATATATATTAGGTATTATTAGTGTAGTATACTTTAGGTAAATGATAACAATTATACTCTTATCAACGTGTTACATTTACATATATATATATATACATATAAGAAAAACAAACAATGAGTGCATGTATAGTATAGAGTTCAAAATAATGTCTATAATAATTTTTAATTTGGATATTTTCTCTATATTTGAATCATATATATAGATGTATGGTAGGTATATTTAAAAATATATAAAATACAATATATAACTACATATATATTATAATACATTATATTATAAATAAATAAATAAGAGATCGAAAGTACAGCGAAAAATTCACATTTATATATAAGTTTGAATCAGTCCCAAAATTTAGATTTTATAGTGCAGTAAGTATATTTAAAAGAAATATATGCTATATTATACTATAAATAATAGATCAAAAAGTCATTAAAAATTTGGAGTTATAGATAAGTTTCATAAACATTTTTGGATTGGGTATTAATCTAAAATTTAAAAGAGATCACAAATTCACAGTTAAATAAATTCAATAAATATGTAAGGATCAGGTATTGTCCTAAATTATAGATAATGGTGGTGTTGATCAAAGTTAACAAATAATGTTGTGTGTATCAATGTTTAGGCATGCTAATTGAAATATTGTCATTCATTCTAACGTTGTTTTTTCTATAGGTAGTTATAAAATAAAGCAATATTAAAGGCCATTGATGTTTTTTACTGTTGATTATATATTCCTGGTAACTGAGTTGTTATTGCTTCTTTCTTTCTCGTTTTATGTGAGGCTAAAAGTGTGGACGTAGCTTAATGGAGGCAATTAGAGAATAATTCACTTTCTTTGTTAATTAGGATCTCGTAATTATTAATCATCAACAGGGTCTCCATTGTACAGAGCGGGCAGTTATTTGATATACTAGAGTTGCGGTAAATTCCACAGTTTCGAAGTTTTGTCCAAAGAATGGATTATTCTAGAATCCTCTCTTTTAAAGACCATATAAGCTGTGATAAGGACGTGGATGATTTCTTCTTAGAGTTCGAGAATGAGCATTTATGGTTCGCAAAACGAAGTTTGAATGTGAACGAGGTTGATCCAATGTAATTGTATGTTTTATGGTCAGTTTTTACGGTGCATTTATAAACCAAATTACTATCTAAACAATTATTTTGCAAAGGGCAATTATTTTCATTTCTACAATTACATTTTTGTTTAGTATCATTAATGTTAACTCTATTATTATGATCATTATGTTGGTTTGGTTTTAGGATTTTGGCGTTTAATTTGGTGATGTTTTGGGCCATGTTACTGGTTGTAGAATTTGCGAATTTAATGGTATGTCTATTAAAAATGGAATGGTATTTATGTTGAGTAGGGAAAGAGGTGTCAAGAGCTTTAAAGAATAGTTTTGCAATTGGTGTTTTAACTGCGACCGAAGCTGGTGGTGACTGGTTTAGATCTAGTTCGTATTCTCGATTTATTTAGCGTATGTGTGTTTGAGTTATAGTTATTAGAATTAATCTTATATGTGTTATTATTTTTATTATTATTATTAGGAATAATACTTGGATTGTTATTATCTACATATTCTATATTATTTATATCCTGCTCTTTTTAAAGCGTTGTTGTAATATTCCGCATTTTATTAATACGTTTTTGCATACTATTTACTATAGCTTTTTTTTACAGATCTAGGGTGATTTGAATAGTTACTAACATAATTTAAGTTTTCATTAGGTTTATTAAAAGGGTAATAGAAGCCAGTATTCAAGTTAAAGGTAACGTCTAGGAAATTAACTAATTTCGTACCGTTTTCTACTTCTAATTTAAGGTCGTACGTTTTAAAGAATTCCATTATACTTTTCTTAACTCTATTTAATTCTATATTATTGTGTTTGACCACCGTAAAAAAAGTGTCATCTATATATAAACCACCGGAAATCTCCGGCAGTTTTCTATTTATCATGTTTAATATGAAAATTCCCAGAAGATCTGTGATTTGCGCGGAATCAGATGCCCCCATAGTGATATCAAAGTTTCTATCTCTATCTAAGCGTGTCCAAAATTCGTTATTGAAGTTAATGAGAGTTATTCTAGCTGTTAAAATTATATCTATTTCATTTGTGGTTAGATCAGTATGCTTATAAGCATATGAGAGGGCCTTATTTAGAAGTTTATGTGTTATAGAAGAATAGTAGCTAGTAATATCCATCTGGATGAATTTATAGTTTTTCTTATCTTCAATGTTCTTGTACCATTCAATGACCTCTTATGTATCTTTCCATAAGCTCAAACTAGATCTCAATTTAAGAGTGGGTAATATTCTGTCTATGATGTTTTTACTGATTACTCCTATATCCGATTTCGATGGAGCAATCAGTCTAACTGGCATTTCTTCCTTAACGTTTCTTTTATGATCCTTTAGGTTAATCCTCGGATGTCTAGGTAAGAATGGCTCAGTTCTTCCTTGTATTCCTAGATTGGTAATTAAATTATAGGCTTCTTCATTAATTTCAGTAAGATTATCAGCCGGGGCTTTTTTGTAATTTTTCCTAAGTTCTTTCAGGATCAGGTCGTTAGATTCATCTTTGCTTATCCCATATAAATTTTAATAATTTATAAATTATAAATTATTAAAATTTTGTTGCCCATCACTTAACGGCCTAAAATTGAAGAGCTGCTAACAAAAGTAGGTGAAAAACATATAATGGCTTCAGAGAGACTAGATTGTTGATATATATCTCCCGGATGTTACGTCACACGGTTATGCAACCTGCTAATCCCTACCCCACTCATAGCTCACACAGCACACTAAGTCCTGTTACTTTTTTGGCACACCTTGTATATATGGCAAAGTGGCATATGAAAACAAAATCAATATACCAAGGACGAATAAAAAAAAAAAAAATTCTAACGCCCTGGAGATTGCAATTTCATGCATTAGGGTGGTATTCAATAATAATTTGCTCATATTGCAATACGTCTTAGAACTATTCAATGAAAAGATTATTATGTGACAAAGCAACGTAGGAAGACGGGGAAAATGTGTCTTTCGCCTGGAAACACGACAGGATACTCTGCAGACAAGTTGTACAAATGCAAACGCCAGAATGGGAGAAATATAAATATACCTCCATCAACTCGCTCACATTCACACACACACACGCGCGCACACAAACGCACACAATCAGTTACACACACACCCACACACACACAAACACCCGTCTGCCCGCACGCACACATACACACCCAATCACACATGTCACGATCATAACATATCAAAACTCACGGGAAAGGAAATTATCACCGATGCTTTGGTTTGAAGAATACAGAATTGAAAATGCGATAGGTTGTTGAATTAAAGGATAAATCAATTATATTGGACTTGCAGTTCTGATAATAAAGAAGTAATTTGTGACGGATTAAGGAATCCACTGGAAGAATAATCACCTGTCATTTATAGTTCAGCTAGACTTCTGAGATAGTCTTATGTTGCATCACACTTCAGTGAGACAACGTTAACAGTAATGGCGAAGCGTATAACGAAATTTCCTACTTGCAGAGGGCAAATTAGTTTTGAAGGTGATTTATGATTGTGTATGTTTGTATGTCTCTTTCATATATTCATGTATTCGTATACGTACATGTGTGTAATAATGTGACTATGTATGCGTGTAAGCATTGTGACACGCATATTGGCAGTTACATTTGTATACATCTATATATGTATGTCTATCGTCTATGTATAAACACATATATTTATATATGTTTGTGTATGCTTGTATATATATGTATGCTTGCAGTTATATCTACGTATGTATCAATATGTGCGCAACTAAATGCTCATTTGAACCTATGTATTCCAATATGAATATATCATGTATGTGTGCATGTATATAAATAAGTGTCTATGTATAGATGCATGTATATATAATTGTATGTAGGGATGTATTGATGCATAAACGTAATTGTGTATTGTGTGTATATATATATATATATATATATATATATATATATGTGTGTGTGTGTGTGTGTGTGTATTTGTGTGTGTGTGCGTGCGAGTGTGTGTATGTGTGTGTGTGTGTGTATGTGTGGGTGTGCGTATGTATCCAAATATGTATGAGTTTATCCGTCTGTATGCATGTATGTTTGTGTGAGTATGTATGTATGAATGCATCGTTGCATGGACGCAACATGGGCGTGTTTTTATGAAATTTACTTTTCAATCATGAGATCATTGGTTTTCCCACTGCCTGTCCTCATCTTCAACAGCCATTTTTTATTTTCCCGGGGCGACTGCATCTATTTGAGTGGCACTAGACAGACATAAACTCAATGGAAGCCGGCCCAATGGCATGTATCTGTAATTTTTAACCGATGAACGGTAAATCTTTTTCAGGATTACATTAAACCTAATTCAATAATTAGATATTTAATTGAATACGAAACTTTCATCGTCAAAATCGATGGAGATTAAATTGATATGTATGTGCGCATTATACATGCATGTATGTATATTATGTTTTTGTTATTTTATAAATAAGAGAGAGAGAGAGAGAGGGGTAGATAGGGAGAGCCAGTTTCTGACATAGAAACAAGAGGCATTCATTGGAATTTAGAAAACATAACCTAGATAGATTTGAATCCATGTCTGTATGTGGTTGTGTGTATCCAGGTTTGGATGGTATTGCATGTTGGATCTGTATGTTTTCAGTTATATGTTTATGTGTCTCTATATATGCGTCTATATATATATATATATATATATATATAAATATATATACTGTATATATATATATATATATGTATATACTGTATATATATATATATACTGTGTATATATACAGTAATTAATAAGTAAGGCATGCAAGGAAGCTACAGACATAGTCATCAATGTCCCCACACCTAATGATCTCAAATTAAGACCTATAATAGCAGGCCCCGCTTGCGAAACCCACCGCCTTAGCAACCTCATTGATACCCTTCTCAAGCCTTATCTCAAACACATCAAAAGCTATATAAGGGACGACCTAGATAGGCTCAAACACCTCCCTAATATGCCCCTTTCTGAACAAACCCTACTAGTGACGTTCGATGTAGTCAACCTATACTCCAACATCCCCTAAAACCTAGGAATAGAAGCTATCCAATTCTGGCTGGATAATTACCACAATGAACTCCCACAACGCATCAAAAAAGAATTCGTGATAGAGGGACCCAAATTTATCTTTGAGAACAATTACTTCGTTTTCAATAACATACCCTACAGGCAGAAATCTGGGACCACTATGGGAACGAAAACAGCCCCCACTTATGCCAACCTAGTCATGGGATACCTGGAAATCACCCTCTACACAAAAGTACTAAACAAATTTGGAAACACTCTCCACTTACACATAGAAAGGAACTGGAAGCGATATCTAGACGACTGCTTCATCCTTTGGCACGAAACATCGAGAAACTTAAAGAATTTCACACCCTTATAAATTGGCTCAACACGAATATTAACTTCACGATGGAATACAGCCATCAACAACTCCCCTTCCTCGACATCCTCATTAAGATTCATAATAAAAAAATAGAAACAGACATATACCACAAGGCCACAGACTCCAAGCAATATCTTCCTTTAAACTCTTGCGACCCTAGACAAGTTAAAATTAATATTCCCTACAACTTAGCCAAGAGAGTCTGTACTATAGTCTCCAATAAAAACACCTGTTACTTACGGCTACAAGAACTAAAGGACACACTCATAGGCAGGGACTGCCCTGCATCAGTAATTGACAATGGAATCCTATGTGCCCTAAAACTCAGTACCCAGGACCTTAGACACCCTAAAGTAAATCAACCGAAACTAAAAGCTCTTCCATACATCTCCACACACATCCCCCTCAACAATGAGGCCTTTGACACCATCCTCCAGAACATCCCTGTGTTAAAAAAGGACCATAGAATGAACCAAATCCTACGAATACACGATATCATAAATAGCAAAAGACAATCTAAGTCAATGAAAAACATCCTAACACATGCCAAAGTACTGCCAACCACAACAACGAAACCCACAGTAAAAAAATGCGATAGACCCAACTGTGGCATATGCATCAACCTAATAGAGGGTTTGGAATTATATTTCAAAGAAGGACAACGTTTTATAGTAAAACACAATTTCACATGCGGATCAGAAAATCTAATATATGTATTAACTTGCTCAGGTTGTCGAGAACAATACATAGGCCAGACCAAATACAGCCTCCGCCAACGCATGACTGTCCATAGATCCCAAATTAAAATACGGGAATACAGGAAAATACCACTGAGTGAACACATTGATACCTGTGCCGCCCAAAATCATCCCAACTTCAGAATCTTTCCCCTCTACAAATTTAAAGATAATGCCACCCACACCCAGCGCATCAGCAAGGAATCTTACTTCATTAACAAATACGGACCCCGTCTAAACCCTTCTCCCTAAGACGAACCCATAAAATACACACGTCAACATACATACCTACATCAGCATACATCCTACATAGATCTCTATCCACATATAAACACAATGACATACGTAAACACACATGTTCTATGGTGCAACACAAATATACACAAATTTGCATACCTTTTGATGTCTATAGATATAAACGTGCCGACACACACACATACATATACGCACACATGTATTGCACACTGATGGGCACATACATATTTGTACACAAGTATTCCAATACGGCAAGGCCTAATGGATTCCCCTTGCAGTACGCACAATCTGGACACTCACACACACCTTGGTCTTATGCCAATACTATATATCATTTCACACCTTTTATTATTAAGGTTTTTGATGTTCTATTGAGAGAATCGTTTTTACTGAAAATATCGAATAATGTACACCATTTTTACCAGTATCACAAAAATACTCCCCCCCCCACACACATATATATACACACACACATACACACTCGTACATTAACATACAAAGAGACATACACACACACACACACACACACTTCTCCGTATAAGACAAGAGCTGAAAAATATCTTTTAACATGTTAAAATATCCCCCACACTCGTACAGACACATTCCTACTGACCGATCCCTCTACCACGAATTACTCTGCTACACACACACACTCACTTGTCTTAATAGGCATTTGAACTGTCAGCAGGCTGCGGTTCGCACACACATCCCTGCTGACCATTATCACAACGAACCTTTTTACTACTACTACACACTCACACACACACATATTTGTCTTGAAAGACTTATTTTTCAGTGACTTCTCAATCAGCCGAGACAAACCAACATTTGGCGCAAAATCAATTTTTAACATTCACATAACCTCTACCGACCAATCAAAATTGTTTTGACCACAAAAATTTTTTTATACATCTGGAGCCACTTTTTTTTACATAAAACAGGTAGAATTTCCCAAACTAATCAGATTAGAGCAAACATCACGGGCGCTCTATCTCAAAATTATTTTTGAAAAGCATTAAAAATGCGCAACCGGTAAAACTGAATACTAACCAATACTATTACTAATTTTTACTTATTCCTAATTAAACTATTTTTCACTGGGAACAATTTGTCAGCATTTTCTTTTCCTTTTACTAATATATTATATATATAAGGGCTGTGGATTGGCAGTATCGGTAGAGGGTCGGACGCCATGCTTTCCAGCATAGTTACGTCCCTTTACGATCTGAGTTCAAATCCCGCCGAGGTTGACTTTGCCTTTCATCCTTACGGGGTCGATAAAATAAAGTACCAGTAATGCACTGGATAATTGCTGGCCTTGTGCCTAAAGTAGAAACAATTATATATATATATATACACTGTATATAGAGTTTATACTGAATTTATGAAAGGTTTTATGTATTTATATCGTTCCATTGTTGAGCTACAGATGAACATTCCTAACCAGCCCGAGTCTTTCTGTTTCTGTGAAACTCAGCTTAACATTATTTGTACTGAAGCAGTTAGTAACATATAGTGCCCCATATGATCACAGGTACGAATCTATCGATAAAGTTCAGCATGCATGTTTACTTGTGTTTGCATTTTAATGGGGTTTTGACAGGAATATTCCTGTACTCATTCATACTCATTTATATTAAGTATGCACACGTCTTATACATTCCTGTAACATGTTATATGGTCATTCTCATGATCCTACGGATTGCATTGTATAGTGTTTTAGTCAATAGACCATGATTAGAGGTTTATGATAAGGTTTACACCCTCAATATTTATCCCGCTGTCTTGCCACAGCGAGAAAATTTTGCCTGGATGCCTATCTCTTTTGTGCATCAGGTATTTCGTTGTCATTTCCTGTACTTGAACTACAAAAGAATATCCTTCAATGTGAGAGGTATATGTGCATGCATGCATGTATGTATATATGTATATATGTATATATGTATATATGTATATATGTATGTATGAATATATGTATGTTTGTATATATGATGTCAGGTGACCAGTTGGTGCTACTGGTAACATGTATCCCAGTACAACCTGTTTCATGGTCAGGTCGTTGGCGACTAAACTGGCAACCCCACCAAGGTTTCTTGGTGAGGAGGGGGACTTTGCACATCCTGCAGGACTAAAAACAAAATCTGTCAAAGGGTAAAGGAGCTCTTAAGTGTCAATGGCCATCCAAAATTACCGGGAGAGATGACCCCTTAGCCTTTGTCAAGGCAGAATTCTAGGAGAAGGAAAACTGATATAACACCTGCAATCCTGATGGTATCCAATGATGTTGACTTGTTCTTCTTTTTGATAAATATCATCTTGGTTAAGAGAGTGGGACTGGCTTTGTGCAGTGTCTTTGCTCAATATAAAAGCTTCACGGCACAGGCATTGCTTTATATCTGGAGACCTCTCTGCACTTGTCATCACGTGGTACCATGGGCCCAGCATTATGTGTCAGTAATTGTCACAAGTGTAGTGTTTGTACCAGAGTTTTCAAGTCGCTGGCTGGACTAAAAAGTCACTCTCGTTCAGCGCATCGGTAGGGATTCTCCTACATGTATATAAAGTAGTGGCCGTACCCGAAAACGAGTTGGCAGCCACCACCATATATGTATGTATGTAAAAATATTACTAACCGTAAACATATATAAAAGCACATTTCCTGATAAATCATACATACTATAATCTCTTTAAAATACATACGATTAAGGTACACTATTCTTGTTCATACTTTGCTAATTCCATTACAGATTTCAATTATAGAAATCGTTTCATCATCATAATAATTGTTTCTCTTTTTGGCACAAGGCCAGCATTTACCCAGTACATTACTGGTAATTTATTTTATCGACCCCGTAAGGATGAAAGGCAAAGTTAACCATAATAATGTCAGATATACTCATACGTTCTTCTCCTATCTGAAAGATGTATTTTTCTCTTGCACGATCCAGCATTTTAAAATGGTAACCTAATTAAATCATCCGAAACCATATTGCTGGATTGGGATCTGTTGAAGATGTGTGTGTGTGAACTTGTCTTGTACATCGTCTTTCTTTATTTTCTTCTTCCAATAACATCTATGATTGAACACACTTCTCTTTGTGCTTCACCTCCCTCTGTATTACGTCTATATTATTGTGCCTCACCTCCCTCTATATTACATTTTCCTGTCACCCACCGCATAGAGTGTCACTCAGCCGACCATGTGACGCTGGTCTCTGTCATCTGAGCTATTTGTCTTTTTTAACAGCTGCTGTTCTAGCAGTGAGTTTTCTCATTTTTCTATGAATTCATATATATATATATATATATATATATATATATATATATATATATATATATAAACATGAGAAGAAAGAAGAATACTGCGTGGTTGCACATGGGTTACATATGATAAAATTAGTCCCTCGTCAGTGATTTGCCTACCATCATTGATATTTCATCGCATTAAAAATCATATACCTCAGGTTGGTGCGAGCAATAACTAAAAAAAGTAAATCGCGTAAAGTGAGTGAGACAAGTAAACAACATAGAAGGATAAAAGCAAACCGAAGATAGGAAAATAAACAAGCAACATGGTTATCCGGTCAGCATAAGCTGGGTGGATTTCATGAGCGATCTAGATACAGACCGTCCGACGTGAGTGAGATGTGAGCAAGAAAAGACCCCACTACTAGCCAAACGGGAGGAAGTGAGAAGGGGAGAAACAGAGAGTGAGTGAGTGGAAGTGCGAAGAAGAGGTGAGTCGAGAGAAAGTTTAACTGACAGAGGGGGCGAAAGAAGGTGAGAGAAACAGAGAGAACGGGGAAGCAGTAAGATAGAAACAGACAAACGCAGCCGAGGTAAATGTGAGATGTGAGCAAGAAAAGACCTGGTGATATGCATGTAAGTAAATATTCTCTTTATCTGATATTTTGTAACTAACCTTACACAGATGGATATCGAAGTATAGTTACGATGTATTATCATCACCTATAAATGATCGTAAAGCAGTGAAGTATATTTCTAATGACTTGATTTTTTATTTCATTGTTTTAACTTATATATACATATAATACATTAACAGAGAAAGCTTTAAGCGATACTCTGACCAACTCCATCTCACTCAACAAACATTAGGATATACCTAAGTATAATCCCAATTTAGTGTTTGGGGTGCTAACTATACAGTATTCTGTGGATAGCTGGTTGTATTATTTTATATGAGACATAATTATATAAATCTCTCTTTCCTTGCATACGATCGTTTCGTCATAAGATTTCTACAATTTGGGATAAATAATGTCCAGGTTATGTAGAAACTTGTATATAATCCATAGATAAAAAAAAGCGGGCCTTTATAACTCATCAGTGGATGCCCATTTAACATCGATATAAAAAACTACATCGATATTAATACATTAGTGATGGTCTCCGTCAGTGCTAAAAGGACAGCTAGATTCGAAAAGCCAGTAGTCCCTTCAAAAAGAAAATTCACACTGTCCCCAAAAGGGAAGGGGAGGTCATCGTAAAATATAAAATAATATACACGCTGGTCATTGAAGCCTGTTAGGTATTTTAACCACGTTTTTAAGAACTCTATTGGATATTAAAAAAATAAATATATGTATGTACCATCAATACACACATAGAGATATTAAAAAATAATAATAAATATATGTACGCACTATCTATCCACACATATAGGTATTTTCTCAGGCAAAAATATCAGATAGAGGAAAAAGCAATCAATATTTCACATAAAGAGTAATGCACTGGGTAATTGCTGGCCTTGTGCCTAAAGTAGAGACAAATATTTCACATAAAGAGTAATATATATATATATATGTGTGAATGAAGTGATTCCGTCGGAAAGGTCCAGGAAAAAAGAGTGCTCTATGTAGGTTACAGAGCTTAATAGTTATGTAATAAACAACATTTGTTGTTTATTACATAACTATATATATATATATATAGTTAGGGAAGCAGAAAATTGCTTATTGTGATCCAGTTCGTGGTTAAGAAAGCCAGTTTCATTGATGGTTTCAACGTACGGTTTGTAAGAATTCCGTTCAATCTTGGAGTATAAAGTATAAAAGAGAACAAACAGGTAAGCATTAAGAGAAGGGTTTTATCCAGGTATTTATGACCGTTTCATTGGTAAGTGCAACCTTATATTGCTATACTGCAAATAGCAGCCACTCAATTTTAATTGTTGTTCACGTCCAAATTTTCAAAATAGTGAGTAAGTTATTCTTGAAATAGTTCTTAATATATAGAGAAAAACATTTTTTAGGAATTGTATTTACTAGTATAGATTTACTAGTAAAGTTGCCCATGACAAGAATTGTAACTACCACCTACCTGAAACCTGTCCATTACATAATGAATGTATGCAGTCTAACCTGGTTTACCAATGCACAGTGGAATCAGACAACCAGAAATGGTATTACATCGGAGCGACTGGGAATACATTTAAAGCCCGTTGGTATACACACCGTTACGCAATGAAACATTCCCAGCATCGTTATGTAACTACCCTTGCAAACAAGACCTGGCAACTGAGGGAAAGTAACCATCAATACACCCCGAAGTGGAAAAAATTATCGAACGCGCCTCCATATCGGAGTGGTATGAGAAGCTGTCGATTATGTGACCTTAAGCTGTTCCACATTTTGAGTTCGAAGAATAAGTTACTCAACAATAAAATCGAAAGATCAATTTATTGTAACCATAGACTCAAAGAAAAGTTTTCGCACTACAAGTGCAAATCGAACCCTTACCCTCTTACTACCAACTGACACACTGCATATACTTAGACTTTATACCCTCTTATTGTATATAAACCATTTTAATTACACACAAAAACCAATACCTGTATCCCTCCCTTCTCCTTCATTCCTCTTCTATTCGTTTTCTTCCTTCCTTCCTTCCCTCCCCTTTTTGGTTATCTTTTCTTCTTTCTCCCCCCTTCTATGCTTTTATTTTTGTCATTATTATCTTTATCTTTATTTTTTATATATATATTTATCTCTTTATATCTCCCCCTCTCTCTCTCTCTCTCTATCCCTCCCTCCCACTATGACCAATTTAATTCTCTTTAACTCACTACATTCCACGACATGAAGTCTACATATCAAAACTGATCAAGGAATCCTTCCACCTCTACCCCTCCCTCCATCTCAGTTTGTCACTCTACTTCCTAACTCTTCTCCCCCTTCCTCTCTCTCTCTATACTATTCCGTTTGTCCCCTCACCTTCTAATTACTCTTCCTCTCTCTCTCTATACTAGTAAATACAATTACAAAAAAATGTTTTTCTCTATATATTAAGAACTATTTCAAGAGTAACTTACTCACTATTTTGAAAATTTGGACGTGAACAACAATTATAATTGAGTGGCTGCTATTTGCAGTATAGCAATATAAGGTTGCATTTACCAATGAAACGGTCGTAAATACCTGGATAAAATCCTTCTCTTAATGCTTACCTGTGTTTTCTCTTTTATACTATATATATATATATATATATATATATATATATATATACAGAGAGAGAGAGAGAGAGAGAGCGAGAGCGCGCGAGAGAGAGAGAGAGAGAGCGAGAGAGCGAGAGAGAGAGTGAGAGAGAGAGGAGGAAATTGTATAACCTTTATGTGTAGATATTGATCATGCAAGCATCTAATATATATTTAGTTGTAGGACATCCTCTTGGCGTATTATGATATCATTTGTTAGGCTTTTGTATGTTTCGTTAAACGTATATGTCTTCATGTGTGTTTATGTTACGTCTTTTTACATCCTGGAAATTAACATGACAGCACAGAGAGATTGATGAAATAAGTTCTAGTCTGAAAAACTTGCTAGAGACGATATGCTCTACTAAATTTTGTAGGCGGTGCCCAAGCATGACCGTAGTCCAATGAGAGAAACCAGTGAAATATTCTTACAATTGTTGCTATAGACAAACCAATATCCAGAGATGTGATACAAAAAAAAAAATGACTATGTTGCATATCCCATCCACACTCTAACACTCTTGTTGACGTCACCGTCACGTGTTGATATTCAGAACTTTAGATAGATAGGTAGAGAGATACACAACTTTTCTTCCTTTATTTTCTCTTCTTTCTCTTTCACCCTCTATATATCATTCTCTTTCAATCTATTGATCCATTTCTGATCCCACATTCTTTATTAGTAGACTCTGTCTGTCTCAATGATTCATTCAATTTCCTCCTACACACTCGTACAGCTTTCTCTCATTCTCTCATTCTCTCATTCTATCCTTCCATTAAAAAAAAATGGGGAATAAATGACAGTAAAAATCATCTAACGTATTTATGTATGTGTGTCTCTAACTGACACACTCTTTTTCCTTCTTTCACTCTTTTTCCTCCTCAACACCCCTCTCCTTTGTCTACACGTTGGTCTACAGTCCTTATTATTCTCTTCTGATTTACTATTTCCCTCCTCTCTATATTTTTCTCCTTCGGCCATCAGTGTAGTCTGATGGCTATTAACTCTGACGTCTCCACGATAAGCCTTATGGTGAGCGGTCGATACTTCATCACCTTGCTATGTTCGGTTTGACGAGTAACAAAACCTATGTCTGTCACAGAATGCATCAGGTTGCCGCTACAGAATATGGCCCCGTATACTGCGTCACATTTGAAGATCTCATCACCACGGATCGGGAGGATCCTCGAGATATAACGGGATCATAATGTTATTGGAAGAACATGTAATTAAATATAGGATTAAATATAGGATGTTACATTACATCATAAATATTACGAGTCGATTATAATTTTTAATGAGGCAGAATTTATAAACGCAATGCATATTTTGTTCTTAAGCTGAAAACACCTCAGAAATTACTGTTATAACAACGAATTCACATCTTTTCCTACCACAAACTAACATTAAGTGTATTTTCACGGCCAGTACTCAACAAAACATGTTGTAAAACACAATAAATGATCACAGTACGACAGTAAAGAATTACATTCTACTCGCATATTGAGTAGCTATTTTGTTTGTAAATTGAATAACAGACGAATACATAAACAGCGACTCACTCACAGACACACACGTATGTATATATATATATATATATATATATATATATATATATAATATATATATATATATATATATATATATATATATATATATATATATATATATATATATATATATATATATATATATAGAGAGAGAGAGAGAGAGAGAGAGAGAGAGAGAGGGAGAGAGAGAGAGAGAGTGTGTGATCATTACAACAGCAGTGGATAGAGGAGCTTTTGATTCCAGTGTCTGGCCAGATCGATGCAGATCGAACCTTGAGCTGATCAAAAGCGAAACGCGCGTCACCTATCAATAAACGTAATGGAGGCTTAACAAATCGTCCTTGAATTATATATATATATATATATATATATATATATACCTTATTCCGGGTTGAATCGGAGGTAACCACAGTAAGTAAGGTACTCAATACATAGCAGAGTATAAAAGTTTTAATATAGATGAGATTCTGTTTCATTCTTTAGAGATCTGTTTCATTCTTTAGAGATCATCAGGAATGTGATGATTTCTAAAGAATTCCTGATGAGTTCTAAAGAATGAAATAGTTCTAGTCCAGTAGAATCTCATCTCTCTCTCTCTCTCTATATATATATATATATATATATATATATATATATATAGAAGGTGAGTAATATGTAGAACAATAAAACTATGCATATATCATATAAGTAGCACTCAACAGTTGGAAGAACTGGAGTATATATAATAAAGATAAAATAAAAGATGGTTATAAGAGTTCCCATATATTTTATTATACGTATTTCGAATACAAAATCATCCTGGGACAGATATTGTGTTGTTCACTTTCTAAATATATATATATTTATTTGTATAATTAATATATATACATATACATATATATATGAAAATGTATGACCCCGACAGCAGAGCTACATATATGGGTGTGTGTGGGGGGGGGGGAGGATGTTGTTGTTCTGTATGCGTGTGTGTGAATGTGTCAGTGTGTACATGTGTGTGTTTGCGTGTGCTTTTGTATGTATAATATATATATATATATATATGGTTTTGTGTTTTCTATTGCTCTGTCTCATTCTTTTTCATGCTCACCTTAATTTCAATACCTCACTCATTCCACATTCCATTGCCTCCACCCATGTCTCTGTATCAACAGTCAGTTTTCCACATTCACATACACAGACGCACACATATACACACATATGCACACAAAGTACCTCTATTTATCTACATCTCTTTCTCGTTCTCTCGTTCTCCTTCTCACACCACCACAACCACTAAAACCAACACATCTCCGACTATAACTACTATCCCCCACCACCATCATAATTACATCAGCCATAGCAACACTGTTCCAGTTGGTTCTAATTTTGGTCTACATGTATCAGTACAAATCCCTAATTCTGGTTGTTCTTCCTGCCACCATCACCACAGCAAGTATCACCACCACCACCACCACCACCAGCAGCACGTCACCACCGTCATCACCACGACTACCACCACTACTACCACCACCACCACCACCATTACTACTACTACTACTACTACTACTACTACTACTACTACTACTACTAGCATTATCACCACCACCACCATTACGACTACTACTACTAATAGCATTAGCACCACCACTACCATTACTACTACTACTACTACTACTACTACTATTACTACTACTACTACTACTACTACTACTACTACTACTACTACTACTACTACTACTACTACCACCGTGACCATCACTACTGATACAACAACTACTACTACTACTACTACTACTACTACTACTACTACTACTACTACTACTACTACTACTACTACTACTACTACCACCACTACCATTACCACCACTACTACTACTACCACAACCATTACTACCACTACTACTACTACTACTACTACTACTACTATTACTACTAATACTTCTACTGCTACTACTACAACTACTACTTATTCTATGACTGTGTTGTTAATATTGCTGTTATTGTTGCTGTTGTTGTTGATATTGCTGTTATTGTTGCTGTTGTTGTTGTTGATATAGCTGTTATTGTTGCTGTTGTTGTTGATATTGCTGTTATTGTTGCTGTTGTTGATATTGCTGTTATTGTTGCTGTTGTTGATATTGCTGATATTGCTGTTATTGTTGCTGCTGTTGTTGATATTGCTGTTATTGTTGCTGTTGTTGATATTGCTGTTATTGTTGCTGTTGTTGATATTGCTGTTATTGTTGCTGTTGTTGTTGATATTGCTGTTATTGTTGCTGATGTTGATATTGTTGTTATTGTTGCTTTTGTTAATATTACTGTTATTGTTGCTGTTGTTGATATTGATGTTATTGTTGCTGTTATTGTTGATATTGCTGTTATTGTTGCTGTTGTTGATATTGCTGTTATTGTTGCTGTTGTTGATATTGCTGTTATTGTTGCTGTTATTGTTGATATTGCTGTTATTGTTGCTGTTGTTGATATTGCTGTTTTTTTGTTAATATTGCTGTTATTGTTGCTGTTGTTGATATTGCTGTTATTGTTGCTGTTGTTGATGTTGCTGTTATTGATGATGTTGTTGTTATTGCTGTTATTGTTGCTGTTGTTGTTGATATTGTTGTTATTGTTGCTGATGTTGATATTGTTGTTATTGTTGCTTTTGTTAATATTACTGTTATTGTTGCTGTTGTTGATATTGATGTTATTGTTGCTGTTATTGTTGATATTGCTGTTATTGTTGCTGTTCTTGATATTGCTGTTATTGTTGCTGTTGTTGATATTGATGTTATTGTTGCTGTTATTGTTGATATTGCTGTTATTGTTGCTGTGGTTGATATTACTGTTATTGTTGTGGTTGTTGATATTGCTGTTATTTTTGCTGTTATTGTTGATATTGCTGTTATTGTTGCTGTTCTTGATATTGCTATTATTGTTGATATTCTTGATATTGCTGATATTGTTGCTGTTGTTGATATTGCTGTTATTGTTGACGTTGTTGATATTGCTGTTATTGTTGCTGTTTTCTTTTGATATTGATGTTATTGTTGATGTTGTTGTTGATATTGCTGTTATTGTTGCTGTTGTTGATATTGCTGTTATTGTTGCTGTTGTTGTTGATATTGATGTTATTGTTGATGTTGTTGTTGATATTGCTGTTATTGTTGCTGTTGTTGATATTGCTGTTATTGTTGCTGTTGTTGTTGATATTGCTGTTATTGTTGCTGTTGTTGATATTGCTGTTATTGTTGCTGTTGTTGTTGATATTGCTGTTATCGTTGTTGTTGTTGTTGATATTGTTGGTATTGTTGCTGTTGTTGTTGATATTACTGTTATTGTTGCTGTTGTTGATATTGCTGTTATTATCGCTGTTATTGTTGAAATTGCTGTTATTGTTGCTGTTGTTGTTGATATTGTTGGTATTGTTGCTGTTGTTGTTGATATTACTGTTATTGTTGCTGTTGTTGATATTGCTGTTATTATCGCTGTTATTGTTGATATTGCTGTTATTGTTGCTGTTGTTGATATTACTGTTATTGTTGTTGCCCATATTGCTGTTATTGTTGCTGTTGTTGATATTGCTGTTATTGTTGCTGTTGTTGATATTGCTGTTATTGTTGCTGTTATTGATATTGTTGTTATTGTTGCTGTTAATGTTGATATTGCTGTTATTGTTGCTGTTGTTGATATTGCTGTTATTGTTGCAGTTGTTGTTGATATAGCTGTTATTGTTGCTGTTGTTGTTGATATTGCTGTTATTGTTGCTGTTCTAGTTGATATTGTTGTTAATGTTGCTGTTGTTGATATTGCTGTTATTGTTGCTGTTGTTGATTTTGCTGTTTTTTGTTGATGTTGCTGTTGATATTGGCGTTATTGTTGCTGTTTTGATAGTGTTGTTATTGTTGCTAATATTGATATTGCTGTTATTGTTGTTGTTGTTATTATTGCTGTTATTGTTGCTGTTATTGATAATGCTCTTATTGTTGCTGTTGTTGTTGATATTGGTGTTATTGTTGCTGTTGTTGTTGATATTAGTGTTATTGTTGCTGTTGTTGATATTGCTGTTATTGTTGCTGTTGTTTTTGATATTGCTGTTATTGTTGCTGTTTTTGTTAATATTGTTGTTATTGTTGCTGTGTTTGATATTGTTGTTATTGTTGCTTTTGTTAATATTACTGTTATTGTTGCTGTTGTTGATATTGATGTTATTGTTGCTGTTATTGTAGATATTGCTGTTATTGTTGCTGTTGTTAATACTACTGTTATTGTTGCTGATGTTGATATTGCTGTTAGTTTTTCTGTTATTGTTGTTATTGCTGTTATTGTTGCTGTTGTTTATATTGCCGTTATTGTTGCTGTTCTTGATATTGCTGTTATTGTTGCTTTTCTTGATATTGCTGTTATTGTTGCTGTTCTTGATATTGATGTTATTGTTGATGTTGTTGATATTGCTGTTATTGTTGCTGTTTTTTGTTTATATTGATGTTATTGTTGATGTTGTTGTTGATATTGTTGTTATTGTTGCTGTTGTTGATACTGCTGTTATTGTTGCTGTTGTTGTTGATATTGATGTTATTGTTGATGTTGTTGATATTGCTGTTATTGTTGCTGTTGTTGATATTACTGTTATTGTTGCTGTTGTTGTTGATATTGTTGTTATTGTTGCTGTTGTTGTTGATATTACTGTTAATGTTGCTGTTGTTGCTGATATTGCTGTTATTGTTGTTGTTGTTAATATTGCTGTTATTGTGGCTGTTGTTAATGTTGCTGTTATTGTTGCTGTTGTTGATATTGCTGTTATTGTGGCTGTTGTGGATATTGTGATTATTGATGCTGTTGTTGATATTGCTGTTTTGTTGCTGTTGTTGATATTGCTGTTATTGTTGCGTTTGTTGTTGATATTGCTTTTATTGTTGCTGTCGTTGATATTGCTGTTATTGTTGTTGTTGTTGTTAAATATGCTGTTATTGTTGATGTTGTTCATGTTGATGTTAATGTTGCTCTAGTTGATATTGCTGTTATTGTTGCTGTTGTTAATACTGCTGTTATTTTTGCTGTTGTTGATATTGCTGTTATTGTTGCTGTTTTTGAAATTGCTGTTATTGTTGCTGTTGTTGTTGATATTACTATTATTATTGCTGTTGTTGATATTGCTGGTATTGTTGCTGTTATTGTTGATATTGCTGTTATTGTTGCTGTTGTTGCTGATATTGCTGTTATTGTTGTTGTTGTTAATATTGCTGTTATTGTGGCTGTTGTTAAAGTTGCTGTTATTGTTGCTGTTGTTGACATTGCTGTTATTGTGGCTGTTGTGGATATTGGGGTTATTGATGCTGTTGTTGATATTGCTGTTATTGTTGCTGTTGTTGATATTGGTGTTATTGTTTTTGTTATTGTTAATAATGCTGTTATTGTTACTGTTGTTGATGACATTGCTGTTATTGTTGCTGTTGTTGATATTGCTGTTATTGTTGCTGTTGTTGATATTGCTGTTATTGTTGCTGTTGTTGATATTGCTGTTATTGTTGATGTTGTTGATATTGCTGTTATTGTTGCTGTTGTTGAAATTGCTGTTATTGTTGCTGTTGTTGTTGATATTGATGTTATTGTTGATGTTGTTGATATTGCTGTTATTGTTGCTGTTGTTGAAATTGCTGTTATTGTTGCTGTTGTTGTTGATATTGTTGTTATTGTTGCTGTTGTTGTTGATATTAGTTATTGTTGCTGTTGTTGATATTGCTGTTATTGATGCTGTTATTGTTGATATTGCTGTTATTGTTGTTGTTGTTAATATTGCTGTTATTGTGGCTGTTGTTAATTTTGCTGTTCTTGATATTGCTGTTATTGTTGCTGTTGTTGATGACATTGCTCTTATTGTTGCTGTTGTTGATATTGCTGTTATTGTTGCTGTTGTTGATATTGCTGTTATTGTTGCTGTTGTTGATATTGCTGTTATTGTTGCAGTAGTTGATATTGCTGTTATTGTTGCTGTTGTGTTGATATTGCTGTTACTGTTGCTGTAGTTGATATTGTTGTTATTGATGTTGCTGTTGATATTGATGTTATTGTTGCTGTTGTTGATATTGCTGTTATTGTTGCTGTTGTGTTGATATTGCTGTTACTGTTACTGATGTTGATGTTGCTGTTATTGATGCTGTTGTTGATATTGCTGTTATTTTTTATGTTGGTGTTGCTATTGCTGTTATTGTTGCTGTTATTTTTGATATTGCTGTTGTTGATATTGTTGTTTTTGATATTGTTGTTTTTGTGGCTGTTGTTCATATTGAAGTTATTGATGCTGTTGTTGATATTGCTGTTATTGCTGTTATTGTTGCTGTTATTGATATTGTTGTTATTGTTGCTGTTATTGTTGCTGTTATTGATATTGTTGTTATTGTTGCTGTTATTGTTGCTGTTATTGTTGATATTGCTGTTACAGTTGCTGTTGTTGATATTGCTGTTATTGTTGCAGTTGTTGTTGTTGATATAGCTGTTATTGTTGCTGTTGTTGTTGATGTTGCTGTTCTAGTTGATATTGTTGTTATTGTTGATGTTGTTGCTATTGCTATTTTTTGTTGATGTTGCTGTTGATATTGGTGTTATTGTTGCTGTTGTTGATATTGCTGTTATTGTTGCTGTTGTTGATATTGCTGTTATTGTTGCTGTTGTTGTTGATATTGCTGTTATTGTTGCTGATGTTGATATTGTTGTTATTGTTGCTTTTGTTAATATTACTGTTATTGTTGCTGTTGTTGATATTGATGTTATTGTTGCTGTTATTGTTGATATTGCTGTTATTGTTGCTGTTGTTGATATTGCTGTTATTGTTGCTGTTGTTGATATTGCTGTTATTGTTGCTGTTATTGTTGATATTGCTGTTATTGTTGCTGTTGTTGATATTGCTGTTTTTTTGTTAATATTGCTGTTATTGTTGCTGTTGTTGATATTGCTGTTATTGTTGCTGTTGTTGATGTTGCTGTTATTGATGATGTTGTTGTTATTGCTGTTATTGTTGCTGTTGTTGTTGATATTGTTGTTATTGTTGCTGATGTTGATATTGTTGTTATTGTTGCTTTTGTTAATATTACTGTTATTGTTGCTGTTGTTGATATTGATGTTATTGTTGCTGTTATTGTTGATATTGCTGTTATTGTTGCTGTTCTTGATATTGCTGTTATTGTTGCTGTTGTTGATATTGATGTTATTGTTGCTGTTATTGTTGATATTGCTGTTATTGTTGCTGTGGTTGATATTACTGTTATTGTTGTGGTTGTTGATATTGCTGTTATTTTTGCTGTTATTGTTGATATTGCTGTTATTGTTGCTGTTCTTGATATTGCTATTATTGTTGATATTCTTGATATTGCTGATATTGTTGCTGTTGTTGATATTGCTGTTATTGTTGACGTTGTTGATATTGCTGTTATTGTTGCTGTTTTCTTTTGATATTGATGTTATTGTTGATGTTGTTGTTGATATTGCTGTTATTGTTGCTGTTGTTGATATTGCTGTTATTGTTGCTGTTGTTGTTGATATTGATGTTATTGTTGATGTTGTTGTTGATATTGCTGTTATTGTTGCTGTTGTTGATATTGCTGTTATTGTTGCTGTTGTTGTTGATATTGCTGTTATTGTTGCTGTTGTTGATATTGCTGTTATTGTTGCTGTTGTTGTTGATATTGCTGTTATCGTTGTTGTTGTTGTTGATATTGTTGGTATTGTTGCTGTTGTTGTTGATATTACTGTTATTGTTGCTGTTGTTGATATTGCTGTTATTATCGCTGTTATTGTTGAAATTGCTGTTATTGTTGCTGTTGTTGTTGATATTGTTGGTATTGTTGCTGTTGTTGTTGATATTACTGTTATTGTTGCTGTTGTTGATATTGCTGTTATTATCGCTGTTATTGTTGATATTGCTGTTATTGTTGCTGTTGTTGATATTACTGTTATTGTTGTTGCCCATATTGCTGTTATTGTTGCTGTTGTTGATATTGCTGTTATTGTTGCTGTTGTTGATATTGCTGTTATTGTTGCTGTTATTGATATTGTTGTTATTGTTGCTGTTAATGATGATATTGCTGTTATTGTTGCTGTTGTTGATATTGCTGTTATTGTTGCAGTTGTTGTTGATATAGCTGTTATTGTTGCTGTTGTTGTTGATATTGCTGTTATTGTTGCTGTTCTAGTTGATATTGTTGTTAATGTTGCTGTTGTTGATATTGCTGTTATTGTTGCTGTTGTTGATTTTGCTGTTTTTTGTTGATGTTGCTGTTGATATTGGCGTTATTGTTGCTGTTTTGATAGTGTTGTTATTGTTGCTAATATTGATATTGCTGTTATTGTTGTTGTTGTTATTATTGCTGTTATTGTTGCTGTTATTGATAATGCTCTTATTGTTGCTGTTGTTGTTGATATTGGTGTTATTGTTGCTGTTGTTGTTGATATTAGTGTTATTGTTGCTGTTGTTGATATTGCTGTTATTGTTGCTGTTGTTTTTGATATTGCTGTTATTGTTGCTGTTTTTGTTAATATTGTTGTTATTGTTGCTGTGTTTGATATTGTTGTTATTGTTGCTTTTGTTAATATTACTGTTATTGTTGCTGTTGTTGATATTGATGTTATTGTTGCTGTTATTGTAGATATTGCTGTTATTGTTGCTGTTGTTAATACTACTGTTATTGTTGCTGATGTTGATATTGCTGTTAGTTTTTCTGTTATTGTTGTTATTGCTGTTATTGTTGCTGTTGTTTATATTGCCGTTATTGTTGCTGTTCTTGATATTGCTGTTATTGTTGCTTTTCTTGATATTGCTGTTATTGTTGCTGTTCTTGATATTGATGTTATTGTTGATGTTGTTGATATTGCTGTTATTGTTGCTGTTTTTTGTTTATATTGATGTTATTGTTGATGTTGTTGTTGATATTGTTGTTATTGTTGCTGTTGTTGATACTGCTGTTATTGTTGCTGTTGTTGTTGATATTGATGTTATTGTTGATGTTGTTGATATTGCTGTTATTGTTGCTGTTGTTGATATTACTGTTATTGTTGCTGTTGTTGTTGATATTGTTGTTATTGTTGCTGTTGTTGTTGATATTACTGTTAATGTTGCTGTTGTTGCTGATATTGCTGTTATTGTTGTTGTTGTTAATATTGCTGTTATTGTGGCTGTTGTTAATGTTGCTGTTATTGTTGCTGTTGTTGATATTGCTGTTATTGTGGCTGTTGTGGATATTGTGATTATTGATGCTGTTGTTGATATTGCTGTTTTGTTGCTGTTGTTGATATTGCTGTTATTGTTGCGTTTGTTGTTGATATTGCTTTTATTGTTGCTGTCGTTGATATTGCTGTTATTGTTGTTGTTGTTGTTAAATATGCTGTTATTGTTGATGTTGTTCATGTTGATGTTAATGTTGCTCTAGTTGATATTGCTGTTATTGTTGCTGTTGTTAATACTGCTGTTATTTTTGCTGTTGTTGATATTGCTGTTATTGTTGCTGTTTTTGAAATTGCTGTTATTGTTGCTGTTGTTGTTGATATTACTATTATTATTGCTGTTGTTGATATTGCTGGTATTGTTGCTGTTATTGTTGATATTGCTGTTATTGTTGCTGTTGTTGCTGATATTGCTGTTATTGTTGTTGTTGTTAATATTGCTGTTATTGTGGCTGTTGTTAAAGTTGCTGTTATTGTTGCTGTTGTTGACATTGCTGTTATTGTGGCTGTTGTGGATATTGGGGTTATTGATGCTGTTGTTGATATTGCTGTTATTGTTGCTGTTGTTGATATTGGTGTTATTGTTTTTGTTATTGTTAATAATGCTGTTATTGTTACTGTTGTTGATGACATTGCTGTTATTGTTGCTGTTGTTGATATTGCTGTTATTGTTGCTGTTGTTGATATTGCTGTTATTGTTGCTGTTGTTGATATTGCTGTTATTGTTGATGTTGTTGATATTGCTGTTATTGTTGCTGTTGTTGAAATTGCTGTTATTGTTGCTGTTGTTGTTGATATTGATGTTATTGTTGATGTTGTTGATATTGCTGTTATTGTTGCTGTTGTTGAAATTGCTGTTATTGTTGCTGTTGTTGTTGATATTGTTGTTATTGTTGCTGTTGTTGTTGATATTAGTTATTGTTGCTGTTGTTGATATTGCTGTTATTGATGCTGTTATTGTTGATATTGCTGTTATTGTTGTTGTTGTTAATATTGCTGTTATTGTGGCTGTTGTTAATTTTGCTGTTCTTGATATTGCTGTTATTGTTGCTGTTGTTGATGACATTGCTCTTATTGTTGCTGTTGTTGATATTGCTGTTATTGTTGCTGTTGTTGATATTGCTGTTATTGTTGCTGTTGTTGATATTGCTGTTATTGTTGCAGTAGTTGATATTGCTGTTATTGTTGCTGTTGTGTTGATATTGCTGTTACTGTTGCTGTAGTTGATATTGTTGTTATTGATGTTGCTGTTGATATTGATGTTATTGTTGCTGTTGTTGATATTGCTGTTATTGTTGCTGTTGTGTTGATATTGCTGTTACTGTTACTGATGTTGATGTTGCTGTTATTGATGCTGTTGTTGATATTGCTGTTATTTTTTATGTTGGTGTTGCTATTGCTGTTATTGTTGCTGTTATTTTTGATATTGCTGTTGTTGATATTGTTGTTTTTGATATTGTTGTTTTTGTGGCTGTTGTTCATATTGAAGTTATTGATGCTGTTGTTGATATTGCTGTTATTGCTGTTATTGTTGCTGTTATTGATATTGTTGTTATTGTTGCTGTTATTGTTGCTGTTATTGATATTGTTGTTATTGTTGCTGTTATTGTTGCTGTTATTGTTGATATTGCTGTTACAGTTGCTGTTGTTGATATTGCTGTTATTGTTGCAGTTGTTGTTGTTGATATAGCTGTTATTGTTGCTGTTGTTGTTGATGTTGCTGTTCTAGTTGATATTGTTGTTATTGTTGATGTTGTTGCTATTGCTATTTTTTGTTGATGTTGCTGTTGATATTGGTGTTATTGTTGCTGTTGTTGATATTGCTGTTATTGTTGCTGTTGTTGATATTGTTGTTATTGTTGCTGTTGTTGTTGATACTGCTGTTATTGTTGTTGTTGTTAGTACTGTTATTGTTGCTGTTGTTGTTGATATGGCTGTTATTGTTGCTGTTGTTGATATTGATGTTATTGTTACTGTTGTGATATTGCTGTTATTGAGGCTGTTGTTGATATTGCTGTTATTGTTGCTGTTGTTGTTGATATTGATGTTATTGTTGATGTTGTTGATATGGCTGTTATTGTTGCTGTTGTTGATATTGCTGTTATTGTTGCTGTTGTTGATATTGCTGTTATTGTTGCTGTTGTGTTGATATTGCTGTTACTGTTGCTGTAGTTCATATTGTTGTTATTGATGCTGTTGTTGATATTGATGTTATTGTTGCTGTTGTTGATATTGCTGTTATTGTTGGTGTTGTTGATATTGTTGTTATTGTCGCTGTTGTGTTGATATTGCTGTTACTGTTACTGGTGTTGATTTTGCTGTTATTGATGCTGTTGTTAATATTGCTGTTATTGTTTATGTTGGTGTTGATATTGCTGTTATTGTTGCTGTTATTTTTGATATTGCTGTTATTGTTGCTGTTGTTGATATTACTAATATTGATATTGTTGTTGTTGATATTGTTGTTATTGTGGCTGTTGTGGATATTGAAGTTATTGTTGCTGTTATTGATATTGTTGTTATTGTTGCTGTTATTGTTGATATTGCTGTTACTGTTGCTGTTGTTGATATTGCTGTTATTGTTGCAGTTGTTGTTGTTGATATAGCTGTTATTGTTGCTGTTGTTGTTGATATTGCTGTTATTGTTGCTGTTCTAGTTGATATTGTTATTAATGTTGCTGTTGTTGATATTGCTGTTTTTTGTTGATGTTGCTCTTGATATTGGTGTTATTGTTGCTGTTTTGATATTTCTGTTATTGTTGCTGTTGTTGATATTGCTGTTATTGTTGCTGTTGTTGATATTGTTGTTATTGTTGCTGTTGTTGTTGATATTGTTGTTATCGTTGTTGTTGTTAGTACTGTTAATGTTGCTGTTGTTGTTGATATGGCTATTATCGTTGCTGTTGTTGATATTGATGTTATTGTTGCTGTTGTTGATATTGCTGTTATTGTTGCTGTGTTTCATATTACTCTTATTGTTGCTGTTGTTGATATTGCTGCTATTGTTGCTGTTGTTGATATTTCTGCTATTGTTGCTGTTGTTGATATTGTTGTTATTGTTGCTGTTGTTGATATTGCTGTTATTGTTTATGTTGGTGTTGATAGTGCTGTTATTGTTGCTGTTGTTGTTGATATTGATGTTATTGTTGATGTTGTTGATATGGCTGTTATTGTTGCTGTTGTTGATATTACTGTTATTGTTGCTGTTTTTGATATTGCTGTTATTGTTGCTGTTGTGTTGATATTGCTGGTACTATTACTGTTGTTGATATTGCTGTTATTGTTGCTGTTGTTTATATTGCTGTTATTGTTTATGTTGGTGTTGATATTGCTGTTATTGTTGCTGCTTTTTTTGATATTGCTGTTACTGTTGCTGTTGTTGATATTGCTGTTATTGTTGCTGTTGTTGATATTGCTGCTATTGTTGGTGTTGTTGATATTGCTGTTATTGTTGCTGACATTCTTGTTATTTTTGCTATTGTGTTGATATTGATGTTACTGTTACTGATGTTGATATTGCTGTTATTGATGCTGTTGTTGATATTGCTGTTATTGTTGCTGTTGTTGATATTGCTGTTATTGCTGCTGTTGTTGATATTGTTGTTATTGTTGCTGTTGTTGATATTGTTGTTATTGTTGCTGTTGTTGATATTGCTGTTATTGTTTATGTTGGTGTTGATATTGCTGTTATTGTTGCTGCTTTTTTTGATATTGCTGTTACTGTTGCTGTAGTTGATATTGCTGCTATTGCTGCTGTTGTTGATATTGTTGTTATTGTTGCTGTTGTTGATATTGCTGTTATTGTTTATGTTGGTGTTGATATTGCTGTTATTGTTGCTGCTTTTTTTGATATTGCTGTTACTGTTGCTGTTGTTGATATTGCTGTTATTGTTGCTGTTGTTGATATTGCTGCTATTGTTGGTGTTGTTGATATTGCTGTTATTGTTGCTGACATTCTTGTTATTTTTGCTATTGTGTTGATATTGATGTTACTGTTACTGATGTTGATATTGCTGTTATTGATGCTGTTGTTGATATTGCTGTTATTGTTGCTGTTGTTGATATTGCTGTTATTGCTGCTGTTGTTGATATTGTTGTTATTGTTGCTGTTGTTGATATTGCTGTTATTGTTTATGTTGGTGTTGATATTGCTGTTATTGTTGCTGCTTTTTTTGATATTGCTGTTACTGTTGCTGTTGTTGATATTGCTGTTATTGTTGCTTTTGTTGTTGATATTGCTTTTATTGTTGCTGTTGTTGATATTGCTGTTATTGTTGCTGTTGTTGTTAAAAATGCTGTCATTGTTGATGTTGTTAATGTTGATGTTACTGTTGCTGTAGTTGATATTGCTGTTATTGTTGCTGTTGTTGATATTGCTGCTATTGTTGCTGTTGTTGATATTGTTTTTATTGTTGCTGTCATTGTTGATATTACTGTTATTGTTGCTGTTGTTGATATTGCTGTTATTGTTGCTGTTGTTGTTGATATTGCTATTATTGATGCTGTTGTTGATATTGCTGATATTGTCGCTGTTGTTGATATTGCTGTTATTGTTGCTGTTGTTGTTGATATTGTTGTTATTGTTGCTGTTGTTGATATTGCTGTTATTGATGCTGTTGTTGTTGATATTGCTGTTATTGTTGCTGTTGTTGATATTGCTGTTATTGTTGCTGTGTTTCATATTACTCTTATTGTTGCTGTTGTTGATATTGCTGTTATTGTTGCTGTTGTTGATATTGTTGTTATTGTTGCTGTCATTGTTGATATTACTGTTATTGTTGCTGTTGTTGATATTGCTGCTATTGTTGCTGTTGTTGATATTGTTGTTATTGTTGCTGTCATTGTTGATATTGCTGTTAGTTTTGCTGTTGTTGTTGATATTGATGTTATTGTTGCTGTTGTTGATATTGCTGTTATTGTTGCTGTTGTTGATATTGCTGTTATTGTTGCTGTTGTTGATATTGATGTTATTGTTGCTGTTGTTGATATTGCTGTTATTGATGCTGTTGTTGATATTGCTGTTATTGATGCTGTTGTTGTTGATATTGCTGTTATTGTTGCTGTTGTTGATATTGATGTTATTGTTGCTGTTGTTGATATTGCTGTTGTCGTTGATGTTGTTGATATTGCTGTTATTGATGCTGTTGTTGATATCGCTATTATTGTTGCTGATGTTGATATTGCTGTTATTGTTGCTGTTGTTGATATTGCTGTTACTGTTACTTTTGTGGATATTGCTGTTATTGATGCTGTTGTTGTTGATATTGCTGTTATTGTTGCAGTTGTTGTTGATATTGCTGTTATTGTTGCTGTTGTTGATATTACTGTTATTGTTGCTGTGGTTGATATTGCTGCTATTGTTGCTGTTTTTTATATTGTTGTTATTGTTGCTGTTGTTGGTATTGCTGTTATTGTTGCTGTTGTTGGTATTGCTGTTATTGTTGCTGTTGTTGATATTGCTGTTATTGTTGCTGTTGTTGGTATTGCTGTTATTGTTGTTGTTGTTGTTGATACTGCTGTTATTGTTGCTGTCGTTGATATTGCTGTTATCGATGATGTTGTTCATATTGCTGTTATTGTTGCTGTTCTTGATACTGCTGTTATTGTTTCTGTTGTTGTTGATATTGCTGTTCTGATTGCTGTTGTTAATATTGTGGTTAGTATTGCTGTTATTGTTGCTGTAGTTGATATTGCTGTTATTGTTGCTGTTATTGTTGATATTGTTGTTATTGTTGCTGTTGTTGATATTGCTGTTATCGATGATATTGTTCATATTGCTGTTATTGTTGCTGTTGTTGATATTGCTGCTATTGTTGCTGTCGTTGATGATATTGCTGTTATTGTTGCTGTTGTTGATATTGCTGTTATTTTTGCTGTTGTTGATATTGCTGTTATTGTTGCTTTTGTTGTTGATATTGCTTTTATTGTTGCTGTTGTTCATATTGCTGTTATTGTTGCTGTTGTTGTTAAAAATGCTGTTATTGTTGATGTTGTTAATGTTGATGTTACTCTTGCTGTAGTTGATATTGCTGTTATTGTTGCTGTTGTTGATATTGCTGCTATTGTTGCTGTTGTTGATATTGTTATTATTGTTGCTGTCATTGTTGATATTACTGTTATTGTTGCTGTTGTTGATATTGCTGTTATTGTTGCTGTTGTTGTTGATATTGCTGTTATTGATGCTGTTGTTGATATTGCTGATATTGTCGCTGTTGTTGATATTGCTGTTATTGTTGCTGTTGTTGTTGTTGATATTGTTGTTATTGTTGCTGTTGTTGATATTGCTGTTATTGATGCTGTTGTTGTTGATATTGCTGTTATTGTTGCTGTTGTTGATATTGCTGTTATTGTTTATGTTGGTGTTGATAGTGCTGTTATTGTTGCTGTTGTTGTTGATATTGATGTTATTGTTGATGTTGTTGATATGGCTGTTATTGTTGCTGTTGTTGATATTACTGTTATTGTTGCTGTTGTTGATATTGCTGTTATTGTTGCTGTTGTGTTGATATTGCTGTTATTGTTGCTGTTGTTGAAATTGCTGTTATTGTTGCTGTTATTTTTGATATAGTTGTTATTGTTGCTGTTGTTGATATTGCTGTTATTGTTGCTGTTGTTGATATTGCTGTTATTGCTGCTGTTGTTGATATTGTTGTTATTGTTGCTGTTGTTGATATTGCTGTTATTGTTGCTGTTGTTGATATTGCTGTTATTGTTGCTGTTGTTGATATTGATGTTATTGTTGCTGTTGTTGATATTGCTGTTGTTGTTGATGTTGTTGATATTGCTGTTATTGATGCTGTTGTTGATATCGCTATTATTGTTGCTGATGTTGATATTGCTGTTATTGTTGCTGTTGTTGATATTGCTGTTACTGTTACTTTTGTGGATATTGCTGTTATTGATGCTGTTGTTGTTGATATTGCTGTTATTGTTGCAGTTGTTGTTGATATTGCTGTTATTGTTGCTGTTGTTGATATTACTGTTATTGTTGCTGTGGTTGATATTGCTGCTATTGTTGCTGTTTTTGATATTGTTGTTATTGTTGCTGTTGTTGGTATTGCTGTTATTGATGCTGTTGTTGGTATTGCTGTTATTGTTGCTGTTGTTGATATTGCTGTTATTGTTGCTGTTGTTGGTATTGCTGTTATTGTTGCTGTTGTTGTTGATATTGCTGTTATTGTTGCTGTCGTTGATATTGCTGTTATCGATGATGTTGTTCATATTGCTGTTATTGTTGCTGTTCTTGATATTGCTGTTATTGTTTCTGTTGTTGTTGATATTGCTGTTCTGATTGCTGTTGTTAATATTGCTGTTAGTATTGCTGTTATTGTTGCTGTAGTTGATATTGCTGTTATTGTTGCTGTTATTGTTGATATTGCTGTTATTGTTGCTGTTGTTGATATTGCTGTTATCGATGATATTGTCCATATTGCTGTTATTGTTGCTGTTGTTGATATTGCTGCTATTGTTGCTGTCGTTGATGATATTGCTGTTATTGTTGCTGTTGTTGATATTGCTGTTATTTTTGCTGTTGTTGATATTGCTGTTATTGTTGCTTTTGTTGTTGATATTGCTTTTATTGTTGCTGTTGTTGATATTGCTGTTATTGTTGCTGTTGTTGTTAAAAATGCTGTTATTGTTGATGTTGTTAATGTTGATGTTACTCTTGCTGTAGTTGATATTGCTGTTATTGTTGCTGTTGTTGATATTGCTGCTATTGTTGCTGTTGTTGATATTGTTATTATTGTTGCTGTCATTGTTGATATTACTGTTATTGTTGCTGTTGTTGATATTGCTGTTATTGTTGCTGTTGTTGTTGATATTGCTGTTATTGATGCTGTTGTTGATATTGCTGATATTGTCGCTGTTGTTGATATTGCTGTTATTGTTGCTGTTGTTGTTGTTGATATTGTTGTTATTGTTGCTGTTGTTGATATTGCTGTTATTGATGCTGTTGTTGTTGATGTTGCTGTTATTGTTGCTGTTGTTGATATTGCTGTTATTGTTTATGTTGGGGTTGATAGTGCTGTTATTGATGCTGTTGTTGTTGATATTGATGTTATTGTTGATGTTGTTGATATGGCTGTTATTGTTGCTGTTGTTGATATTACTGTTATTGTTGCTGTTGTTGATATTGCTGTTATTGTTGCTGCTGTGTTGATATTGCTGTTACTGTTACTGTTGTTGATATTGCTGTTATTGTTGCTGTTGTTTATATTGTTGTTATTGTTTATGTTGGTGTTGATATTGCTGTTATTGTTGCTGCTTTTTTTGATATTGCTGTTACTGTTGCTGTTGTTGATATTGCTGTTATTGATGCTGTTGTTGATATTGCTGTTATTGTTGCTGTTGTTGAAATTGCTGTTATTGTTGCTGTTATTTTTGATATTGTTGTTATTGTTGCTGTTGTTGATATTGCTGTTATTGTTGCTGTTGTTGATATTGCTGTTATTGCTGCTGTTGTTGATATTGTTGTTATTGTTGCTGTTGTTGATATTGCTGTTATTGTTGCTGTTGTTGATATTGCTGTTATTGTTGCTGTTGTTGATATTGATGTTATTGTTGCTGTTGTTGATATTGCTGTTATTGATGCTGTTGTTGATATTGCTGTTATTGATGCTGTTGTTGTTGATATTGCTGTTATTGCTGCTGTTATTGTTGATATTGCTGTTATTGTTGCTGTTGTTGATATTGATGTTATTGTTGCTGTTGTTGATATTGCTGTTGTTGTTGATGTTGTTGATATTGCTGTTATTGATGCTGTTGTTGATATCGCTATTATTGTTGCTGATGTTGATATTGCTGTTACTGTTACTTTTGTGGATATTGCTATTATTGATGCTGTTGTTGTTGATATTGCTGTTATTGTTGCAGTTGTTGTTGATATTGCTGTTATTGTTGCTGTTGTTGATATTACTGTTATTGTTGCTGTGGTTGATATTGTTGCTATTGTTGCTGTTTTTGATATTGTTGTTATTGTTGCTGTTGTTGGTATTGCTGGTATTGTTGCTGTTGTTGGTATTGCTGTTATTGTTGCTGTTGTTGATATTGCTGTTATTGTTGCTGTTGTTGGTATTGCTGTTATTGTTGCTGTTGTTGTTGATATTGCTGTTATTGTTGCTGTCGTTAATATTGCTGTTATCGATGATGTTGTTCATATTGCTGTTATTGTTGCTGTTGTTGATACTGCTGTTATTGTTTCTGTTGTTGTTGATATTGCTGTTCTTATTGCTGTTGTTAATATTGCTGTTAGTATTGCTGTTGTTGTTGCTGTAGTTGATATTGCTGTTATTGTTGCTGTTATTGTTGATATTGCTGTTATTGTTGCTGTTGTTAATATTGCTGTTATCGATGATATTGTTCATATTGCTGTTATTGTTGCTGTTGTTGATATTGCTGTTATTGTTGCTGTCGTTGATGATATTGCTGTTATTGTTGCAGTTGTTTATATTGCTGTTATTTTTGCTGTTGTTGATATTGCTGTTATTGTTGATGTTGGTGTTGATATAGCTGTTATTGTTGCTGTTGTTGTTATGGCTGTTATTGTTGCTGTTGTTGATATTACTGTTATTGTTGCTGTTGTTGTTATTGCTGTTATTGTTGCTGTTGTTGATATTGCTGTTATTGTTGCTGTTGTTGATATTGCTGTTATTGTTGCTGTTGTTGATATTGCTGTTATTGTTGATGTTGGTGTTGATATTGCTGTTATTGTTGCTGTTTTTGATATTGCTGTTATTGTTGCTGTTGTTAGTATCGCTGTTATTGTTGCTTTTGTTGTTGATATTGCTTTTATTGTTGCTGTTGTTGATATTGCTGTTATTGTTGCTGTTGTTGTTAAAAATGATGTTATTGTTGATGTTGTTAATGTTGATGTTACTCTTGCTGTAGTTGATATTGCTGTTATTGTTGCTGTTGTTGATATTTCTGCTATTGTTGCTGTTGTTGATATTGTTATTATTGTTGCTGTCATTGTTGATATTACTGTTATTGTTGCTGTTGTTGATATTGCTGTTATTGTTGCTGTTGTTGTTGATATTGCTGTTATTGATGCTGTTGTTGATATTGCTGATATTGTCGCTGTTGTTGATATTGCTGTTATTGTTGCTGTTGTTGTTGATATTGTTGTTATTGTTGCTGTTGTTGATATTGCTGTTATTGATGCTGTTGTTGTTGATATTGCTGTTATTGTTGCTGTTGTTGATATTGCTGTTATTGTTTATGTTGTTGTTGATATTGCTGTTATTGTTGCTGTTGTTGTTGATATTGATGTTATTGTTGATGTTGTTGATATGGCTGTTATTGTTGCTGTTGTTGATATTACTGTTATTGTTGCTGTTGTTGATATTGCTGTTATTGTTGCTGTTGTGTTGATATTGCTGTTACTGTTACTGTTGTTGATATTGCTGTTATTGTTGCTGTTGTTTATATTGCTGTTATTGTTTATGTTGGTGTTGATATTGCTGTTATTGTTGCTGCTTTTTTTGATATTGCTGTTACTGTTGCTGTTGTTGATATTGCTGTTATTGATGCTGTTGTTGATATTGCTGTTATTGTTGCTGTTGTTGAAATTGCTGTTATTGTTGCTCTTATTTTTGATATTGCTGTTATTGTTGCTGTTGTTGATATTGCTGTTATTGTTGCTGTTGTTGATATTGCTGTTATTGCTGCTGTTGTTGATATTGTTGTTATTGTTGCTGTTGTTGATATTGCTGTTATTGTTGCTGTTGTTGATATTGCTGTTATTGTTGCTGCTTTTTTTGATATTGCTGTTACTGTTGCTGTTGTTGATATTGCTGTTATTGTTGCTGTTGTTGATATTGCTGCTATTGTTGATGTTGTTGATATTGCTGTTATTGTTGCTGACATTCTTGTTATTTTTGCTATTGTGTTGATATTGATGTTACTGTTACTGATGTTGTTATTGCTGTTATTGTTGCTTTTGTTGTTGATATTGCTTTTATTGTTGCTGTTGTTGATATTGCTGTTATTGTTGCTGTTGTTGTTAAAAATGCTGTTATTGTTGATGTTGTTAATGTTGATGTTACTGTTGCTGTAGTTGATATTGCTGTTATTGTTGCTGTTGTTGATATTGCTGCTATTGTTGCTGTTGTTGATATTGTTATTATTGTTGCTGTCATTGTTGATATTACTGTTATTGTTGCTGTTGTTGATATTGCTGTTATTGTTGCTGTTGTTGTTGATATTGCTGTTATTGATGCTGTTGTTGTTGATATGGCTGTTATTGTTGCTGTTGTTGATATTGCTGTTATTGTTGCTGTGTTTCATATTACTCTTATTGTTGCTGTTGTTGATATTGCTGTTATTGTTGCTGTTGTTTATATTGTTGTTATTGTTGCTGTCATTGTTGATATTACTGTTATTGTTGCTGTTGTTGATATTGCTGCTATTGTTGCTGTTGTTGATATTGTTCTTATTGTTGCTGTCATTGTTGATATTACTGTTATTGTTGCTGTTGTTGATATTGCTGTTATTGTTGCTGTTGTTGTTGATATTACTGTTATTGTTGCTGTTGTTGATATTGCTGTTATTGATGCTGTTGTTGATATTGTTGTTATTGTTGCTGTTGTTGATATTTCTGCTATTGTTGCTGTTGTTGATATTGGTGTTATTGTTGCTGTTGTTGATATTGTTGTTATTGTTGCCGTTGTTGATATTGCTGTTATTTTTGCTGTTGTTGTTGATATTGATGTTATTGTTGCTGTTGTTGATATTGCTGTTATTGTTGCTGTTGTTGATATTGCTGTTATTGATGCTGTTGTTTGATATTGCTGTTATTGATGCTGTTGTTGTTGATATTGCTGTTATTGTTGCTGTTATTGTTGATATTGATGTTATTGTTGCTGTTGTTGATATTGCTGTTGTTGTTGATGTTGTTGATATTGCTGTTATTGATGCTGTTGTTGATATCGCTATTATTGTTGCTGTAGTTGATATTGCTGTTATTGTTGCTGTTGTTGATATTGCTGTTACTGTTACTTTTGTGGATATTGCTGTTATTGATGCTGTTGTTGTTGATATTGCTGTTATTGTTGCAGTTGTTGTTGATATTGCTGTTATTGTTGCTGTTGTTGATATTACTGTTATTGTTGCTGTGGTTGATATTGCTGCTATTGTTGCTGTTGTTGTTGATATTACTGTTATTGTTGCTGTTGTTGATATTGCTGCTATTGTTGCTGTTGTTGATATTGCTGCTATTGTTGCTGTTTTGGATACTGCTGTTATTGTTGCTGTTGTTGGTATTGCTGTTATTGTTGCTGTTGTTGGTATTGCTGTTATTGTTGCTGTTGTTGTTGATATTGCTGTTATTGTTGCTGTCGTTGATATTGCTGTTATCGATGATGTTGTTCATATTGCTGTTATTGTTGCTGTTGTTGATACTGGTGTTATTGTTTCTGTTGTTGTTGATATTGCTGTTCTTATTGCTGTTGTTAATATTGCTGTTAGTATTGCTGTTATTGTTGCTGTAGTTGATATTGCTGTTATTGTTGCTGTTATTGTTGATATTGCTGTTATTGTTGCTGTTGTAGATATTGCTGTTATCGATGATGTTGTTCATATTGCTGTTATTGTTGCTGTTGTTGATATTGCTGCTATTGTTGCTGTCGTTGATGATATTGCTGTTATTGTTGCTGTTGTTGATATTGCTGTTATTTTTGCTGTTGTTGATATTGCTGTTATTGTTGATGTTGGTGTTGATATTGCTGTTATTGTTGCTGTTGTTGATATGACTGTTATTGTTGCTGTTGTTGATATTACTGTTATTGTTGCTGTTGTTGATATTGCTGTTATTGTTGCTGTTGTGTTGATATTGCTGTTACTGTTACTGTTGTTGATATTGCTGTTATTGTTGCTGTTGTTTATATTGCTGTTATTGTTTATGTTGGTGTTGATATTGCTGTTATTGTTGCTGCTTTTTTTGATATTGCTGTTACTGTTGCTGTTGTTGATATTGCTGTTATTGATGCTGTTGTTGATATTGCTGTTATTGTTGGTGTTGTTGAAATTGCTGTTATTGTTGCTCTTATTTTTGATATTGCTGTTATTGTTGCTGTTGTTGATATTGCTGTTATTGCTGCTGTTGTTGATATTGTTGTTATTGTTGCTGTTGTTGATATTTCTGTTATTGTTGCTGTTGTTGATATTGCTGTTATTGTTGCTGCTTTTTTTGATATTGCTGTTACTGTTGCTGTTGTTGATATTGCTGTTATTGTTGCTGTTGTTGATATTGCTGCTATTGTTGATGTTGTTGATATTGCTGTTATTGTTGCTGTGTTTCATATTACTCTTATTGTTGCTGTTGTTGATATTGCTGTTATTGTTGCTGTTGTTTATATTGTTGTTATTGTTGCTGTCATTGTTGATATTACTGTTATTGTTGCTGTTGTTGATATTGCTGCTATTGTTGCTGTTGTTGATATTGTTGTTATTGTTGCTGTCATTGTTGATATTACTGTTATTGTTGCTGTTGTTGATATTGCTGTTATTGTTGCTGTTGTTGATATTGCTGTTATTGTTGCTGTTGTTGTTGATATTACTGTTATTGTTGCTGTTGTTGATATTGCTGCTATTGTTGCTGTTATTGATATTGTTGTTATTGTTGCTGTTGTTGATATTTCTACTATTGTTGCTGTTGTTGACATTGGTGTTATTGTTGCTGTTGTTGATATTGTTGTTATTGTTGCCGTTGTTGATATTGCTGTTATTTTTGCTGTTGTTGTTGATATTGATGTTATTGTTGCTGTTGTTGATATTGCTGTTATTGTTGCTGTTGTTGATATTGCTGTTATTGTTGCTGTTGTTGATATTGATGTTATTGTTGCTGTTGTTGATATTGCTGTTATTGATGCTGTTGTTTGATATTGCTGTTATTGATGCTGTTGTTGTTGATATTGCTGTTATTGTTGCTGTTATTGTTGATATTGATGTTATTGTTGCTGTTGTTGATATTGCTGTTGTTGTTGATGTTGTTGATATTGCTGTTATTGATGCTGTTGTTGATATTGCTGTTATTGTTGCTGATGTGATATTGCTGTTATTGTTGCTGTTGTTGATATTGCTGTTACTGTTAATTTTGTGGATATTGCTGTTATTGATGCTGTTGTTGTTGATATTGCTGTTATTGTTGCAGTTGTTGTTGATATTGCTGTTATTGTTGCTGTTGTTGATATTACTGTTATTGTTGCTGTGGTTGATATTGCTGCTATTGTTGCTGTTTTGGATACTGCTGTTATTGTTGCTGTTGTTGGTATTGCTGTTATTGTTGCTGTTGTTGGTATTGCTGTTATTGTTGCTGTTGTTGATATTGCTGTTATTGTTGCTGTTGTTGGTATTGCTGTTATTGTTGCTGTTGTTGTTGATATTGCTGTTATTGTTGCTGTCGTTGATATTGCTGTTATCGATGATGTTGTTCATATTGCTGTTATTGTTGCTGTTGTTGATACTGGTGTTATTGTTTCTGTTGTTGTTGATATTGCTGTTCTTATTGCTGTTGTTAATATTGCTGTTAGTATTGCTGTTATTGTTGCTGTAGTTGATATTGCTGTTATTGTTGCTGTTATTGTTGATATTGCTGTTATTGTTGCTGTTGTAGATATTGCTGTTATCGATGATGTTGTTCATATTGCTGTTATTGTTGCTGTTGTTGATATTGCTGCTATTGTTGCTGTCGTTGATGATATTGCTGTTATTGTTGCTGTTGTTGATATTGCTGTTATTTTTGCTGTTGTTGATATTGCTGTTATTGTTGATGTTGGTGTTGATATTGCTGTTATTGTTGCTGTTTTTGATATTGCTGTTATTGTTGCTGTTGTTAGTATTGCTGTTATTGTTGCTTTTGTTGTTGATATTGCTTTTATTGTTGCTGTTGTTGATATTGCTGTTATTGTTGCTGTTGTTGTTAAAAGTGCTGTTATTGTTGATGTTGTTAATGTTGATGTTACTCTTGCTGTAGTTGATATTGCTGTTATTGTTGCTGTTGTTGATATTGCTGCTATTGTTGCTGTTGTTGATATTGTTATTATTGTTGCTGTCATTGTTGATATTACTGTTATTGTTGCTGTTGTTGATATTGCTGTTATTGATGCTGTTGTTGATATTGCTGATATTGTCGCTGTTGTTGATATTGCTGTTATTGTTGCTGTTGTTGTTGATATTGTTGTTATTGTTGCTGTTGTTGATATTGCTGTTATTGATGCTGTTGTTGTTGATATTGCTGTTATTGTTGTTGTTGTTGATATTGCTGTTATTGTTGCTGTGTTTCATATTACTCTTATTGTTGCTGTTGTTGATATTGCTGTTATTGTTGCTGTTGTTGATATTGTTGTTATTGTTGCTGTCATTGTTGATATTACTGTTATTGTTGCTGTTGTTGATATTGCTGCTATTGTTGCTGTTGTTGATATTGTTGTTATTGTTGCTGTCATTGTTGATATTACTGTTATTGTTGCTGTTGTTGATATTGCTGTTATTGTTGCTGTTGTTGATACTGCTGTTATTGTTTCTGTTGTTGTTGATATTGCTGTTGTTATTGCTGTTGTTAATATTGCTGTTAGTATTGCTGTTATTGTTGCTGTAGTTGATATTGCTGTTATTGTTGATATTGCTGTTATTGTTGTTGTTGTTGATATTGCTGTTATCGATGATGTTGTTCATATTGCTGTTATTGTTGCTGTTGTTGATGTTGCTGCTATTGTTGCTGTCGTTGATGATATTGCTGTTATTGTTGCTGTTGTTGATATTTCTGTTATTTTTGCTGTTGTTGATATTGCTGTTATTGTTGATGTTGGTGTTGATATTGCTGTTATTGTTGCTGTTTTTGATATTGCTGTTATTGTTGCTGTTGTTAGTATTGCTGTTATTGTTGCTTTTGTTGTTGATATTGCTTTTATTGTTGCTGTTGTTGATATTGCTGTTATTGTTGCTGTTGTTGTTAAAAATGCTGTTATTGTTGATGTTGTTAATGTTGATGTTACTCTTGCTGTAGTTGATATTGCTGTTATTGTTGCTGTTGTTGATATTGCTGCTATTGTTGCTGTTGTTGATATTGTTATTATTGTTGCTGTCATTGTTGATATTACTGTTGTTGATATTGCTGTTATTGTTGCTGTTGTTGTTGATATTGCTGTTATTGATGCTGTTGTTGATGTTGCTGATATTGTCGCTGTTGTTGATATTGCTGTTATTGTTGCTGTTGTTGTTGATATTGTTGTTATTGTTGCTGTTGTTGATATTGCTGTTATTGATGCTGTTGTTGTTGATATTGCTGTTATTGTTGCTGTTGTTGATATTGCTGTTATTGTTGCTGTGTTTCATATTACTCTTATTGTTGCTGTTGTTGATATTGTTGTTATTGTTGCTGTCATTGTTGATATTACTGTTATTGTTGCTGTTGTTGATATTGCTGCTATTGTTGCTGTTGTTGATAATGTTGTTATTGTTGCTGTCATTGTTGATATTACTGTTATTGTTGCTGTTGATGATATTGCTGTTATTGTTGCTGTTGTTGATATTGCTGTTATTGTTGCTGTTGTTGATATTGCTGTTATTGTTGCTGTTGTTGTTGATATGGCTGTTATTGTTGCTGTTGTTGATATGGCTGTTATTGTTGCTGTTGTTGATATTGCTGCTATTGTTGCTGTTATTGATATTGTTGTTATTGTTGCTGTTGTTGATATTTCTGCTATTGTTGCTGTTGTTGATATTGCTGTTATTGTTGCTGTTGTTGATATTGTTGTTATTGTTGCCGTTGTTGATATTGCTGTTATTTTTGCTGTTGTTGTTGATATTGCTGTTATTGTTGCTGTTGTTGATATTGCTGTTATTGTTGCTGTTTGTTGATATTGTTGTTATTGTTGCCGTTGTTGACATTGCTGTTATTTTTGCTGTTGTTGTTGATATTGCTGTTGTTGTTGCTGCTTTTTTCGATATTATGTTACTGTTGCTGTTGTTGATATTGCTGTTATTGATGCTGTTGTTGATATTGCTGTTATTGATGCTGTTGTTGTTGATATTGCTGTTATTGTTGCTGTTATTGTTGATATTGATGTTATTGTTGCTGTTATTGATATTGCTGTTGTTGTTGATGTTGTTGATATTGCTGTTATTGATGCTGTTGTTGATATTGCTATTATTGTTGCTGATGTTGATATTGCTGTTATTGTTGCTGTTGTTGATATTGCTGTTACTGTTACTTTTGTGGATATTGATGTTATTGATGCTGTTGTTGTTGATATTGCTGTTATTGTTGCAGTTGTTGTTGATATTGCTGTTATTGTTGCTGTTGTTGATATTACTGTTATTGTTGCTGTGGTTGATATTGCTGCTATTGTTGCTGTTTTTGATATTGCTGTTATTGTTGCTGTTGTTGGTATTGCTGTTATTGTTGCTGTTGTTGGTATTGCTGTTATTGTTGCTGTTGTTGATATTGCTGTTATTGTTGCTGTTGTTGGTATTGCTGTTATTGTTGCTGTTGTTGTTGATATTGCTGTTATTGTTGCTGTCGTTGATATTGCTGTTATCGATGATGTTGTTCATATTGCTGTTATTGTTGCTGTTGTTGATACTGCTGTTATTGTTTCTGTTGTTGTTGATATTGCTGTTCTTATTGCTGTTGTTAATATTGCTGTTAGTATTGCTGTTATTGTTGCTGTAGTTGATATTGCTGTTATTGTTGCTGTTATTGTTGATATTGCTGTTATTGTTGCTGTTGTTGATATTGCTGTTATCGATGATGTTGTTCATATTGCTGTTATTGTTGCTGTTGTTGATATTGCTGCTATTGTTGCTGTCGTTGATGATATTGCTGTTATTGTTGCTGTTGTTGATATTGCTGTTATTTTTGCTGTTGTTGATATTGCTGTTATTGTTGATGTTGGTGTTGATATTGCTGTTATTGTTGCTGTTTTTGATATTGCTGTTATTGTTGCTGTTGTTAGTATTGCTGTTATTGTTGCTGTTGTTGATATTGCTGTTATTGTTGCTGTTGTTGATATTGCTGTTATGGTTGCTGTTGTTGATATTGCTGTTATTTTTGCTGTTGTTGATATTGCTGTTATTGTTGATGTTGGTGTTGATATTGCTGTTATTGTTGCTGTTTTTGATATTGCTGTTATTGTTGCTGTTGTTAGTATTGCTGTTATTGTTGCTGTTGTTGATATTGATGTTATTGTTGCTGTTGTTGATATTGCTGTTATTGTTGCTGTTGTTGATATTGCTGTTATGGTTGCTGTTGTTGATATTGCTGTTATTGTTGCTGTTGTTGATATTGTTGTTATTGTTGCCGTTGTTGTTGATATTGCTGTTAGTGTTGTTGTTGTTGATATTATTCTTATTGTTGCTGTTGTTGATATTGCTGTTATTGTTGCTGTTGTTTTTGATATTGCTGTTTTATAGCATTGCTGTTTTTACCATTGCTGTTTATACCATTGCTATTTATATCATTGCTGTTTATACCATTGTTCTTTATTCCTTTGCTGTTTATACCATTGATGTTTATACCATTGCTGTTTATACCATTGCTGTTTTATACCATTGCTGTTTATACCATTGCTGTTTTATAGCATTGCTATTTATACCATTGCTATTTATACCATTGCTGTTTTTACCATTGCTGTTTTATACCATTGCTGTTTATAGCATTGCTGTTAGATACCATTGCTGTTTATACCATTGCTGTTTATACCATTGCTGTTTATATCATTGCTGTTTATTCCATTGCTGTTTTATACCATTGATGTTTATACCATTGCTGTTTATACCATTGTTGTTTATTCCATTGCTGTTTATACCATTGTTGTTTATACCATTGCTGTTCATACCATTGCTGTTTTATAGCATTGCTCTTTATACCATTGCTATTTATACCATTGCTGTTTATACCATTGCTGTTTTATACCATTGCTGTTTATACCATTGTTGTTTTATACCATTGCTGTTTATACCATTTCGTTTCATACCATTGCTGTTTATACCATTGCTGTTTATACCATTGCTGTTTATTCCATTGCTGTTTTATACCATTGATTTTTATACCATTGCTGTTTATACCATTGCTGTTTTATACCATTGATGTTTATACCATTGCTGTTTATACCATTTCTGTTTATACCATTTCTGTTTATACCATTGCTGTTTTATACCATTGCTGTTTATACCACTGCTGTTTATACCATTGCTGTTTATACCATTGCTGTTTTATAGCATTGCTGTTTATACCATTGCTGTTTATACTATTGCTGTTTATAACATTTCTGTTTATACCATTGCTGTTTATACCATTGCTGTTTATACAATTGCTGTTTATACCAATGCTGTTTATACCATTGCTGTTTATATCATTGCTGTTTATACCAATGCTGTTTATACCATTGCTGTTTATATCATTGCTGTTTATACCATTGCTGTTTATACCATTGCTGTTTTATAGCATTGCTGTTTCATTTAATGTTTCTCTGTTATTTATATTGTTATTGTTACATTTGTTGTGACTCCTCTCCTTGCTCTTCATAATTGTTTCTACATTTCCACAAGGCCATTACATTACTGGTACTTTATTTTATCGACCCCGTAAGGATGAAGGGCAAAGCTTACATCGGCAGGATTTGAACTCAGATCGTAAAGGGACGTAACTCTCTGCTGCAAATCATGGCGTCAGATCCTCTACCGATTCTGCCAAACCACCTATTGCTGTTTCAGTCCCTAGTGCTGCAATTGTCCTTGTTGTTACAGCAATACTTACAGTTGTTGCTGTAATTATTATCGTTCTTGGACCTGAGTGTGGTGGATTGACAGTATCGGTAGAGCATCAGGCACCATGCTTTGCAGCATAGAGTGATGTCCCTTTACGTTCAGATTTCAGATCCCACCGGGGTTAACTTTGCCTTTCATCCTTATGGGGTCGATAAAATAAAGTACCAGTAATGCACTGGGGTTGATTTTATCAATTTTTCTCTTCACCTTCGAATTTCTGACCTTGTGCCTAAAGTAGAAAAGTTATTATTCTTCATCCTGATGCCGCCGCTCTGGTTGTTGCTTACCATATTTATTACTACGCCTTGTCACACTATCACGTGATCTGCAACCAATCAATAAGTATTTTACTGGCAGCTGACTGGATCGTAATAGATTCTGCTGCCTGACTTGGCTACAGCCTCAGGTATTTTGGCAAACATCAACGTTTGTATTCATCAATTGACTCACAAATGACAACAGAAAAGAAAATTATTTGTGTGAATGTATGTATGTGTGTGTATGCGTGTGTGTGTGAGGCAATACAAGAGAAATAATTATAAATGTATATATGTGTGTGCGTGTATGTTTGCATATATATGTATATATATATATATATAAATATATGTGTGTGTGTGTATGTTTGCATATAGAAAGCTAGATATATAAGTGTGTGTGTGTTTTTGTGCATATGTATATGTACGTGTATAAGACTATGCTGTATTATATATGTGTCTAAAAAACTCAAAATATCTAACTGTGATAAGAAGGTATGTATGAACAAAAACACAGAAAGAAATAAGCAAATAAATAGATGAAAGATGTAAACATTTATAAACGAAGGCACATATAAAAAAAAATTAATATTATGAAGTCTCGAAAATAGATAAAGACCAGTTAGTAAAAAAGATGAACGAATTTTTTCAAAAAGTTTCGTTCTGAAAATATAGAGATATTAGTAATGTGATAAAGCTATTATTGAATTATATACAGATAAAAAAATCGGTAGCACTTATGCACATACATACCTACACACACACACACACACACACACACACACACACACACACACACACACACACACACACACACACACACACACACAATTATATATTATTTAGGCTGATCCAGTAGCCTCTTACTCTGGAGCTTTCACGCCGTGTTATGGGCTCCTCTGACAAAAAAATATACAAAACAAACAAAACATATAAATAACATAAATGAGTAAGAAATACTCGCCTTCATTACCAATTGACGAGGAGAAATAATTGGCTGCATTAGAGAAGAACACAGCGGGAATAGCTATTTGGGTACTGTGATAACACATTTATGCACACACATACATATCCCATACATATAGAAATATCATCATACCTTCTACAACTTCTATAAATGAAAAGGATAGAAACATAGAAGGAAAGAAAAAATAAGAAAGAAAGATAAACGGATTCAAGAAGGAATGGAAGATAGAAGATCAATACCTACAACTATTAAATACATGCACGTACAGAAGGTAATACATATACAAGTAGGAATAAAAATACACATGTGCGCGCGTACACGATATAGAAGCTGCAAAGATGCAATGCAGTAGGATCTACTGAATACTAGGATCTACTGAACATTTAAAAGATTCCCGTCCAGATATTTCATAGGATCCAATGCAATACAATATAGTGTAATAGGAGACTTAGTAGTTTACATAAGGCATACCATATGCTAAAAATTGGCACGTGGCCAGCAATATGGGGTAAGGGAAAAATCGATTGTATCATCCCAGTACTTAACTGGTAATAGATCACAACGATTTCAGAAGGAAGAAAGGGAAAGTTAAGCAAAGCAAGATTTGAAAAAAAGTATATTGAAATACGATATACAGATAATCTGTTGCAATATTGTCATATTCCCTATTGTAATCTAAGGGAAACTAAATGGACTTTTGAATATTTGGATGAATATGTTGAATATATACGGGAATTTTCTGAATTATCCAATACTACACAATGTTTGGTTGCTCGGTAGTGCAAGAATCATGCAAAAGGTTTTGGATTCCGAAGACATTTGGCAACTAATCCATTCATTTGGAAATGTTAAGCCTTTAGATAGAAGTGTAATAAACCGGTCGAATTCAAAAGGTTTGGGAACATTTGAAATTTGAAATTTATTGCCATAAAATAATCGAACCTTAACTGAGAACCGATGGTTCGACTCCTCGCAGGTTTCGCTGTCCACATATTACAATCTCCAGGATTTTTTCAAATGATATTCCAATGATTGCGCAGTATATGTATATATATATATGTTGTACGAGTGTTTACAGATGGTTAGTATATGTTAAATGAGCATGCATACTTCCGACATTACATTTCTTATATATCTCCTTGCATGTTTTGTTACTGTTCCGTGTGCACTGAAATGAATAACCGAAACTATACGGATTTCACGAAGGTGAGTGAAAAGAAGAGACTGTCCATTCCTTCCGTTGTTCCAGACCCTTGTCTTTGGCTTGTGAATCCACACCTTTTATATATATATATATATATATATATATATATATAGGAGTAAGTAAGACCCCGACGGCTGAGCTCAAGCCGTTTCGACGGCTAATTCTGTACAGAATTAGCCGTCGAAACGGCTTGAGCTCAGCCGTCGGGGTCTTACTTACTCCTATTACCCACTCTACTATCCTAAGTATTGAGTACTTTGGTGCGTTATGGTCCACCTGGTTCCTTACCACTTTTCCCTCGCTATATATATATATATATATATATATATAAAAGAAACTTATATATATATATATATATATATATATATATATACACACGCAAACAGAAGCACACAGATGTATATATGAGAGAGAGAGGGGGGGGGGAGACAGAAAGAAAGAAGAAATGGAGAGATAGATAGGTAGTCAGATATAAACATGCAGGCCCATAATTACACACAGATATGATTTATATACGAAGAAAATTAGCAAACAATTATTGATGGCTTCAATTTGAGGATTTGTTTACGTATCCTAAAATTATTTTCATTGAAAATTTTACATTGAATATATACATATATGCATTCATATATATATATATATATATACATATATATATTCATATATATATATATATATATATATATATATATATACAAATATATATTCATATATATATATATATATATATGCACACACACACACACATTATATATATACATATATATATATATATATATATATTTAAATATTTGTGCTTGTTAGTGTAACAATAAATAAGATAAATAACTTCCTTGTTTGCCGTTTTTTCAAACCATCTAATATCTACACCACACTTGATAGAACGGGTAAATTGACAAGTTTAGGCGTTCTGTTTATTTGATATAAACTATTCATACGGAAATATTAGTGAAAATACAATTTTTACCATTGATTGATTCTCGGTGTAATTCTTTTACGTTTTATTGTCTTGATATTTACTTTTTTGCGGAAAACATTTTTCATGTTAATCTTTCGAAATATATTGATGATTATATTTGTTTAGTTCGATCAGTCTATGTATACATATCTAAATTTATATCGATTTATCTATATAGTTTACACACACAAACACTCACACACACACACACATACACACGCACACACACACACGCACACACACACACACGCAAACACTAACACACACAAACACACATACATACACACTCTCTCTCTATCCTACAATAACTCTGCCCATATATATATATATATATATTAATATATATTATATATATATATATATATATATATATATATATATATATATATATATATATATATAATACTATATATATATTAAATATATTATATATATAGATAGATAGATAGATAGATAGATATATGGGCACAAGCTGATACTCACATATATACATATATACTTTTATCCTGAAATTTTAATACTCATATATACACATGTGTGTGTTTGTGTGTGTGTGTTTGTGTGTGTGTGTTTGTGTGTGTTTGTGTGTTTGTGTGTGTGTGTTTATGTGTTTGTGTGTGTGTGTTTGTGTGTGTGTGCGTGCATGTAGGTATATATTTTAATACATTATGTGCATATATATACATATAAGTTCATACTTCCATACATGATAATTGTATATATATTGCATATATATTTTCTACATAAATATATGTATATGCATATTTGTCTACCTATCTATCTGTCTATCTTTGGATTTATCGATATATCTATCTATCAGTTTGTTTATCCATCAAATGAGATATTTTCTTCTCCATCTCCCGTACATTCACTGGTTTAATTCAATCGATACCGCTTTTATTCTTCAGTAATTTTAGACAAAAATATATTGATTATAGTTAAACCCTCAACGTTCATAATTCAATCATATTATTTGTGGTTGACACTCGTCTGTTTATCAAATCATAATCAGAAATATAAATCACTGGCATACTCAAACACAAGCTCTAAGACGTACAGACACATTGTCTAAACCTACACACATATACATTCTATTATTATATCTTTCTTTCTCTAGCTCTGTTCATTTATGTATATATATATATATATGTATATATATATATAGTAATAATAATAAATTTGAAGACTAAAATCCAAGGAGGGCTCGATAAGGATAAATATATTGCTCATAACAACACAGCTTCAAATTTAGCTAAACTACCTAGCTGTAGGAACACGCGCAATCCTGTAGTTAGTACTAACTGTAATTGTAGGAATCGGGTTGATTGCCCCCTATCCGGGAAATGCCTCTCTAGTAACATTGTCTACAAATGTAAGGTTGAAACACCCACGTCCCGTAGGGCCTACATAGGGTTAACCGCCAATAGATTCAAGCAGCGTCTTTACATGCATACCCATACTTTTCGTTACCCTATAAGAAGGAATATGACGTCACTTTCAGCTTATATATGGAGTCTAAAAGACAACCACACCGAATATAAGTCACACTGGGAGATCCTAGCTAGGGCTAGATCATTTAACGGAAATAAAAGATATGTGACCTCTGCGCCGCTGAGGCCCTGGAAATACTCTTCGCCACAGACCACATCTTAAACAAAAAATCTGAGGCAATTTCGGCTTGTAAACATAAATTGCACAAAACCTTCCTGTATTACAGCCCCACATTATACCCTAACGGATAGTACGATCTATACGCGGATATTTTACGTCTTGATGTGGTAGCTAAATATATGTTATGTTTATACTTATTTGCATTGGTACATATATATTACCTGTATGTTTTGTGAAGGTATGTATACTTTCTCTTACGTATATCTGATTGTATATGTTATGGCGTATATTTTATATATTCTGGTACATATGCTTTTGGTTATGTGTATACGTGAGTTTTGCGTCTGTGTGAGTATGCGGGTTCGTACGTATGTAGGGTGTGTGTTTATGTGTACTTCGTGTTTTGGTTGATGTGCGTCTCCGAACATTTGTGTATTTACATGTAGGTATGTGTGTGCGCTTGTTATATATGTATTTATTTATATACGTTTATTTAATTATTAGTATACACGCACACACACACACACACACATATTTATATGTGCGTGTATTGTATACCTATGTATGCTTGTTTATGTACGTATATGGATGCGTGTATGTATTTATTTAATTTCAATTACCTCTGTATTTTATTTACTTTATTCTGAACTCTGAAGCCGAGAAACATTCGGTTTCCTTGTTAGAATTTTAGTCTACGACTTCAGTTATACCATTTACGTGGTTTTGTCTTTGCGTACAATTGTTCTCCACGCTCCACATATGACGTAATATCTTCGGTTTTCCGTTCATTGCCAGAGAACGTCTCTATGAACCACCTAAGAGAATATTAGTCTACGACTTCTTTAATGCCATAAACGTGGTTTTTTCTTTGCGTGTAATTGTTTTTCACTGCCCCAAATAATGACGTATTATATTCGTTTTTTCCCGTTCTTTGCCAGGGAACGTTTCCACGTACCAAAGTATCGTCTTCCTATCTTCCTCCGGTTGCAACGTTTTTTGAAATATTCACTTCTGCGTTCACAGATTGACTTTGTTAGTTTCAGAAGATCCCGTTAAGGGTTAAAGCAGCGATTCTTTGCTTAAACTTTAATCTGTTATTTTAATATATATATATATATATATATATATATATATATATATATATATATATATATATATATATATATATATATATATATATATATATATATATATGTAAGTATGTATGTATACCTACATACATATATGTATACAGACGTACAGTAGCATGCATATATATACATATATATATACATATATATACATATATGCACACAGGTACACATACATATATGCACGCATCAGTTTAGCCGACGTTTATTATAACGCAGCTTTGTTCGTTTGTTTGTCAACAAACAGAACAGCCTGAATTTATGCCATACGGTGTTAAGGCAACCACGTCACCTTTTTGTTCAACACTGACACAGGAACGATGTACTAGTTTCAAGCTTGTTAGCTATCATCAGCACCGTTTACCCATCTGCCAGATAGTTGAACGTTCGAAAGTATATACTTTCCTTATGAAAATTAATGGCTGAGCAGCCTAATTTGCATATTGAGTGAGTTAAATCGGTCAGGCATACCGAAAACGATAAGTTGAAAAAAATGAAAACGAAATTTCATTTCTCACTCTTAGTATGGCACTTACTTAAATGTAAGTATGTATGTATACGTACATACATATATGTATACAGACGTACAGTAGCATGCATATATATACATATATATATATATATATATATATATATATATATATATATATATATATATATACATATATATACATATATGCACACAGGTACACATAGTAAGTGCCATACTAAGAGTGAGAAATGAAATTTCGTTTTCATTTTTTTTCAACTTATCGTTTTCGGTATGCCTGACCGATTTAACTCACTCAATATGCAAATTAGGCTGCTCAGCCGTTAATTTTCATAAGGAAAGTATATACTTTCGAACGTTCAACTATCTGGCAGATGGGTAAACGGTGCTGATAATAGCTAACAAGCTTGAAACTAGTACATCGTTCCTGTGTCAGTGTTGAACAAAAAGGTGACGTGGTTGCCTTAACACCGTATGGCATAAATTCAGGCTGTTCTGTTTGTTGACAAACAAACGAACAAAGCTGCGTTATAATAAACGTCGGCTAAACTGATGCGTGCATATATGTATGTGTACCTGTGTGCATATATGTATATATATGTATATATATATATATATATGTATATATATGCATGCTATTGTACGTCTGTATACATATATGTATGTACGTATACATACATACTTACATTTAAGTAAGTGCCATACTAAGAGTGAGAAATGAAATTTCGTTTTCATTTTTTTTCAACTTATCGTTTTCGGTATGCCTGACCGATTTAACTCACTCAATATGCAAATTAGGCTGCTCAGCCGTTAATTTTCATAAGGAAAGTATATACTTTCGAACGTTCAACTATCTGGCAGATGGGTAAACGGTGCTGATGATAGCTAACAAGCTTGAAACTAGTACATCGTTCCTGTGTCAGTGTTGAACAAAAAGGTGACGTGGTTGCCTTAACACCGTATGACATAAATTCAGGCTGTTCTGTTTGTTGACAAACAAACGAACAAAGCTGCGTTATAATAAACGTCGGCTAAACTGATGCGTGCATATATGTATGTGTACCTGTGTGCATATATGTATATATATATATATATGTATATATATGCATGCTACTGTACGTCTGTATACATATATGTATGTACGTATACATACATACTTACATTTAAGTAAGTGCCATACAAAGAGTGAGAAATGAAATTTCGTTTTCATTTTTTTTCAACCTATATATATATATATATATATATATATATATATATATACGCGTTTTAAATATGTGGATACCGATATATATATATATATATATATATATATATATATATATATATATATATATATGGGAGGGTCATGTTGCCAATAAGAAACACATGCACCAGTTGCTTTCACTTCAATTTATTATAATAATTTTTTTAATTTAGGAATTTATAAATTTCCGATTGGTTGGTTGGTTCCACAACCAGATGGTTGTTTATATATTGTCGAAGTTCTTTCGTCACATATTCTGTGACCTTTTCAGTGACTGGGGATTCTTTTCTTTGTTTTGTGCCTCTCCATTGTTCTGTCCTACGCCATCTTGTTTCTGTGTGTGTGTTGTGTGCTCGGTCTGAGCATGCGCCACATCCGTGTGTCTGTGTGTGTTTATATTCGTTTATTTATTTGTTTATTTACATGTTACTGGTTGGTTGTTTGTTCTATGTGCGTGTGTGTTTTCATTTTGTCCTTAATTGTAAGTTGTGATGTTGCTGTTCCACTCATGTTTTCTATTTAATTTTGGTTGTAATTCTTTTATGTTTATTGCCTCTGTGATTTGTCTAAACATTGCGTCTTTTTAAAAGACGCAATGTTTAGACATATCATTTCTAACTCAGAAAAAAGAGAAAAAAATAAATAAAAGGGAGAAAATATATTTTTCTCCCTAATAATCGTTTTTTCTCCCTATTTTCATATATATATATTAATTAGACAATTATCAAAGTTGTGTTCAAATCATTTAATAGCTGACAATCGTTTCTTCCAAAGTTTCGTTTGGGATCATCGGAGCATTATCAATGTCTGTACATATAATTAACCTCCTATTCAACAGAACAATCATATAGATGCATATATATTGTGTTGTGAGCAACATTTTCGTATTTACAGGGTGTACTGGATGCGACATATATTATACGAGAATTGTACAATAATTCAAATTAAAAGCACAGAGTGGAATACATGCAACAGATAATACAAGAGAATAGTCTAATAATTAAAGAGTCTTCGAGAAAGAAGCATTGAGAGAGGAATAGTACATTAGCAGTACATATGCAAGCGTGTAGAAAGTGCACATGCGTTAGTCATATATATGAGAAGGAAATAAGCAAAGGTATTATGCATATATAGATAAATAAATACTGTATGGTAAGCAAATATGTTAATGTATTAAAATCAATGGCGGATGTAATATGTTGATAGTGTTCGAATTTGTGTGTGTTGAGAAAAACAAAGTTACTGCATTCCTTTGCCTAGACTCTAAAATATACACACCCTTTCATAAACCAAACGAAAAGCTAATTTATGTGAATAGCAACTCTAACCACCCTAAATCCACATTAAACTCAATTACTAAAGGAATATTTAATGTAATCTCTAATCTATCATATAACGAAACCATTTAAACACAATAATTCATAATACTATAGTGTGGCCTTAGCTAAATCAGGACATAGTAATGGGATTGAATTCCTACCTATAAAATCATATAGTTACAACATTATTTCTCACAATATGGCCATGAGGACGAATAATAAAAGTACTAGCCACTATAACTCTAAGACGAAGGGTAATATCAATCTTAACTCGCACCAAAGTAAACACCATGATAATAATATAAACAGGAATACAAATACCTAAAAAAACATTACAAAAAACAAAAATAGAAGAACACCTAATACATTCTTCAATCCCCCTTTCAATCTAAACGAATCTACCAACTTGCCTTAGGCTTTCTTCTCAATCTTGGAAAAAAAAACTTCCCATCAGGCCACAAGTACCATAATCTTATCAATAAAAATACCATTAAAATCTCTTACTCTGCCACACCTAATATCGCATACCATATAGCTAGTAGTAATAAAAGGAAGATTAATAATTATTTCCTACTCATGAAAACACAACCAGAGGTAAACTTAGTACCTGTAAACCATAGTAGTAATAATAGTGATAATGATAATAGTATTAATGAAATCAATAACAATAGGAATGACAACCATCATTACCCTAATGCTATCCCTAGCAACAAGAATTCTACACAACTTAGTAACTGGCAAGCAAACATCCAGAATAAATGTAACTGTAGAACTAATAGAACTTGCCCCTTAGGTAATAATTGCTTAATCAAAGACATCATCTACTCCTGCACTGTCAACGCAAACAACTCTTCTAAAACATATATTGGCTCTACTTTGACCTGCTTCAAGACGAAATACAACTCGCACCTCCACTCTTTAAAAAAAACACAATCTAGCCAACTCCACTCCTTTATCTAGCTACGTACACTCTCTGAAAACTAGGAATAGAAAATTTACACTTCAATGGGAAGTAGTAGGTAGAGCCACATCGTATAAACCATCGAATAAATTGTGTAATCTCTGTCTTCTAGAGACCCGTACTATAATATTTTCGAAACTAGACCTCCTAAATAGAAAGTCAGATATATATTCCTCATGCCAGCACCACTACAGACACTCATTCCATAACTTTAAACCTAGTTGCTAGTATATAACAATGTCAGATTTGAATTCATCACCACCATTTACACTTCACATCTAGGACTTATCATCCCCCACAGCAACACACTCTTAGATCAGCTCTTTCCTCTACACAACTCTTATTTATCTCTAACCTTATACTCTACAATAACTGTTAAAATGATGCATAAAGTTACCACCTTTTGATATAACTAATATAGCTTAATTATATTATAAACAGTAATGGATATATAATATGTAGAGATATTTAATGTAATATGTAATAATACATTATATATACATTTATAATTTATATATAAAGTAATATCATTGTATATAAGGGATTTACATTTAACACAATATAATAATAATAATAAAGTTTATATACATTCATAATTAAATAAATAAAGTACTAGCATTGTATATAAGGGATTAACTTTTAACACAATAATATATATGATTACACATATGATATAACTACTTGGACATGTAAACAGCTATACAATTTTTCCATATCTTGTCCAGTAATGAATAGATAACAATCTAATGAGACCTTTAATGTATTATAGGAAAATACACTGTATTTAAAATTAAGTATAAATATATAAAATTATGTAATAGAGATTCACTTGTATCACATTATAATGAGTATTATAGCAAAGAATTTAAATAATTGAATTTAATTAGCTAGTTACCTCCCCTTACGCATTAGCTCCCCTTAATCTTGGATCGCATACTCACTTCCGGAAATTAAACCGTTGGAAAAACTACCTGTTGAACAACTATAATCCATGAATAAGAATACAGTAAGACTAATTTACAATCCATTGCTTTAAATAACTTAAAACATTCAATATAAACATTAAGTAAAATATAATTCAACATAGGTAATGGAAAGGACTGCAGTAACTTTGTTTTTCCCAACACACACAAATTCGAACACTATCAACATATTACATCCGCCATAGATTTTAATACATTAACATATTTGCTTACCATACAGTATTTATTTATCTATATATGCATAATACCTTTGCTTATTTCCTTCTCATATATATGACTAACGCATGTGCACTTTCTACATGCTTGCATATGTACTGCTAATGTACTATTCCTCTCTCAATGCTTCTTTCTCAATGACTCTTTAATTATTAGACTATTCTCTTGTATTATCTGTAGCATGTATTCCACTCTGTGCTTTTAATTTGAATTTTTGTATAATTCTCGTAAAATATATGTCACATCCATTCCACCCTGTAAATACGAAACTGTTGCTCACAACATCAATATATATGTATCTATATGATTGTTCAGTTGAATAGGAGGTTAATTATATGTACAAACATTGATAATGCTCCGATGATCCCAAACGAAACTTTGGAAGAAACGATTGTCAGCTATTAAATGATTTGAACACAACTTTGATAATTGTCTAATTTATTAACTTATTTTCCTACTCTGTAAAACAAATGATGTTCTTACAGTGAGCTATTTCTCTTAGTGGTAATAAGGTAGTAGAAATTACTGACCTTTCCTGTTTAAACTTGTTTATAGTATATACATAACTATAAATAGTATTATATATATATATATATATATATATATATATATATATATATATATATATATATCGTTTATTTTGGCTGTGCGGATGATTTGTTTAACCGCCATCTCAGTGTGTTTGGCCCTTAACGTATGTTGTAGCTCTGATTCATATGAATCATCGAGCGCTTGCCACACATCTCGGAAGTTGATTTTCGTTAATTCCTGAGCTGAAGTACGATTCTCGCTAATTTATATTTATATATATATATATATGTATTTATGCATATATGTATGTATATGTATATAAGTTGATCTACTCAACTTTTTACAACGTGGATACAATGTTTCAAGGAGGCGTTTGTCAATTTAGTTTCATCAGAGATGTAATATGCTAGTGTCAGTACTTATATATTGGTTTGGTTAGGAGTGGGCAGACAAAGCGAGAAACCTGGGAGGAGGTGTTGGAATGTGTGGAATGATGTACGGTAGTAAGGGAGCAGGTATGCATTAGAGAAAGTGATGGTGGCAGAGAAGGGGTCTGAGAGAAGGGATGAAGTAGTAGCTAATGTAAGTTTAAAGGCGACAGTGGAGATTGAGAATGAGAGAGTCAGTTACAGATAATGAGGGATATGTAGTCATAATTAGTCAAATTAGTTGGAATGTGAGGGAATAGGAAAGGGATGGAAGAGATAGTAGGCGGTTTGAAGGATTTATGTAGTGTAGGTATTGACCTAATAAAAAGGAAATTTCATGTTTAATATGGGGATAAATGAGGAGTAAAATATACCATGACAAAAGAAAAATAAAGTAAAAACAGGAAAATGCAAACTCTACACCTTTGGTTGGACAGCATATCTCTCTTGGTTCGCCTAGAAGATTAGCAAAACATCACAGGAGATAACAAAATGTTATACCTGCTGTATTCTGTCATTCCTCCACTTCTGGTGTGACTTTCTCCTTAGACGTCATGCCTTTTTCCAATTCAGTGGAAGAAAATGACAGAATTGAGACATCAAGCTCGCCGAGATGTTGTGTCTGCAGCGCAAAAGAGCTTGTGGAAATGACGCTGATCTTCAAAAGAGAAGGCGCAGGTTCCATATTTGTGCAGTGCACACTGTTAATCATCCTCACCCGGGTTAACTCGGTTGACCTCTAGACAATGGTATTAAAAAACAATAATAAAAGAATAGAAGAAAATAATAACAACATGTTCGTTAATATAGAGATAGAAGTAAGAGGAATTTTAGTGAGAAGTGAAGTAGGAAATGATTTAATTTCAGTTAAAGTAGTAATAGTAGAGAAGTAGGTAAAATTCCGTGAAAAGATGAAAATAATTTAAGTTCGGCGAGGTTAGTTTGTGAATCTGAATGGAGGTTCAAAAACATCTATACGCATCTATATTTAACTTTATCTTCACTTCAGCTGCCAGTGCACTTCTTATCTTAATTAAATACCAAAACGGGCGCTAATTATATGCAAATTAGTGCGTCCATTTCAGAATAACACTAAGAATAAATAGGTAGTATAGAACCATCGAATCCTTGTGTTTCTTTGGGTGATGCAGAGGGCTTCTGATGAAGGCCCAATTAGATACGAAAACTGATTAAAGATGTTTATCATTTTATTCAATTTACAAGTAAATTCGTATTTTCTGGCATTTTTACATTTCTACATATTAGATATGTGTATAATTATATTCACTCTGGGGCAGGCACTTATGGTAATTACTTATCAAGTAATTACCATAAAGAGTGCTAATTACATGCAAATTAGTATGTCTATTTCAGGATAATACTAAGAACGAATTGGTATATAAGCCCATCAAATATTTTTGATGATATACACACCTTTTGATGAAGAAACAAGTAGGAACGAAAATTGATTAATATTTTTTAATAATTTTTTTTCAATTTAAAGGGAAATTTATGATATCTGGCATGTTGACGTGCCTTCATATTAAAAATGCTTATATTTAAATAGACATTGGTTCAGATTCGTTTATACACTGCATTTATTAAAAAATTATGCATATTGAATGCATATGAAAGAGC
>OZ024741.1:185372489-185392489 GCA_964016885.1 Eledone cirrhosa
GCAGTGATTTTCTCAATGGCTAGGAATTCAGTCCACGCTTCGCTATTTCCTCTCCACTGAATAATTTTTTTAATAAGTTTCCAGAGTCCTTGCTATGCCTGGAAACTTACACGAAAATAGACTTTCCAGACGACGGAATGCTTTTCGATATATTCTTCGGAAAATATATTTACTCCATCCAGAAACTAATTAGTTGGAAGTGATATTTTAGTAAGTAAGTTAATTTTATAATTTTCTTATTTTACGTCTCTTATATTATTGTTCTGCAACCCCATGCATTGAACCACAATGTTATTAAGACAAAACCTATATATTTGCTAGCATTGATATGCATCTGTATGTATATAAATGTTACTAGATATAAATTCTTTATATATATATATATATATATATACACATATACATATACATATATACACACACATATATATACACACACACATATACATTAATAACAATAATAATAACAACAATAACAACAATAATAACAACGACAACAACAATAATAATATACATATACATATATACATACACATAAACATATCTATGCAGACACACACACACGATAGCAACTAACAGCGCTGCGATCGAATGTGGCGTTTTAGCCCAGCCAATGATCTAAAGTGTCTTGTACAGAGTCGGCAACCAAAACATTCACTGGGAATAGTCGGCTGTGGTTGGAGTTCGTGTACTTTTGCATGTCGCTTGAGCCCTCCTGCTGATTTACATTCTCTACCACATGTTTGGCAAGCATGAAGAGTAGCATCTCCAACAGCAGCCTGGTAGTCAACCACTGGTCTTACTTTATGACTGCGAAGATGACTTTCGAGTCCAGCTTTGCTTAGGCAGAGTCTCGCACATACGCTGCATGTCAGCACCATAGGAGGACCCTCGCCGCCTGGAAGTGCAACAGCAATGCCCTTCCTCACATCCCGCTTTACTTTCTCGTATGCGATTCGAGATGCCTCAAAGTCAATTTTTCCCTCATATACAGTCTTTCTCCATTTATTACGATCAGCAGCAATATTTTCCCATGTATCAGCAGAGATGTTAGCGTCTTTCAAAGAGGCTTTCATTGAATCCTTATACCTCTATATATACATACATACATACATACATACATACATACATACATACATACATACATACATACATACATATATATATATATATATATATATATATATATATATATATATATATATATAAATTATCAATTACATATTAATCAAAACTACGTTCAAAACATTTTATTGCTGACAATCGTTTCTTCCAAACTTTCGTTTGGTTTCTTCGGAGCACTAGCAAAGTTTAGACATATAATTAACTTCCTATTCAACTGAACAATAATATAGATACATCGATATTAATGTTGTCATTAACAGTTTCATATTTACAGAGTGGAATGGATGTGACAGAAATTACAAGAGAATTGTATAATAATTAAAGAGGCACAGAGTGGAATGCATGTAAGAGAGATTACAATTATAATAATTAAATTGTGTAATAATTAAATTGTTTAATTTATATTACTGCTCTGTAAAACATCTGATGTATTTATATTGAGCTATTTTTCTTACTGGTAATAAGGTACTAATGAATTACTGACCTTTCCTGTTCATAGTTGTATAAAGTGTATATATAACTATAAATAATATTATATATATATATATATACATATATATTCTTCGGATATCTGTTTGACTTAAAAAGCACTGGGAGAATTCGGAACTTGACATGTATTGAACACAACGTAGTAATAGTTAATGTCTATGGTTGGGAAAATTTGGTAAATTTCCCCTGGAAAAGGTAAAACATTATATATAGACGTACTTTTGAGGAATCGAACCATTTCCTCACATATATCGTGTGAGCGTGTTTACTTTTGTTTTAAGGGGTTCATGGCAACCGGTTTTCGTCTTCCATAAAAATTTAAATACATTCAAAGATGTATGTAAACATACACACAAGCATACAGATTTAGGACCACAGTAATTTTCTTTTTTCTTAGTTAATGTTATTAATGCATGTTAAACATTTTACTGGTGTTCTTGTTAATTATAGCTACAAAATATATTAGGAAAAAACAAAACTTCTCCAAATTTTTTAATTTTTTTATTTCGAAAAGCTCATTTGTTCTGTTATTCTCGTTATCGATTTAGTTATCATTCGTTTTTTTTGTTTTTGTTTTTTGCTACTGAAGTTGTCATTTTTGTTTCTGTTGCTCTAGTTTTCATTGTTAATAGTGGTATAGTTGATTGCGTTGTAGTAGTTGCATTTGCATATTTGTTCTCGTTTATGTGGCTCTTTCATTTGCCCGTATTTTTTTCATGCTTTCCATTTAGTTATTCAAATCAATTTAATTATCGGCTCATAACCATCATTTATCATTATCAGTGTCATCATTATCTTCACCGCTATCATCACCATCAACATCGTCGTAGTTTTCGTCATCTTCGACATTGTCGTCGTTCTCATTGTCGTCATCGTCTTTATCTTAGTCACAGTCATCCTTTTCGTTATCACAAGTGTTCCTCTTACTAGTAAAACCTCATGAGTAGATCTCATTCCATCCAACTCCACATACTGATTATTTTTCTCATGCCTACTTAAACCAACGTACATTGACATATTAATAGCAGAAATACACACATACATTCGCACATACATACATACATGCATATATTACACAAACACGAATATATACTGAAGACGAATCAATAGTCAGAAACAAAAGTGAATTCTGCCCACAGAACGGGAGGAACACAGCACTGGCCCCTACTGCGAACGCACAATCAACTTTCCCTATGAACAAATTACAAATAAACACACGAAATCGAACTTCTCCAAACACGAATGGGAAGAATTATTCACACTGCGAAATAATACTGAAATAACTATCAAAGAAGCCGAGAAAGAGAGCACTGTGGTCATTATTGACACTGACTACTATAGAGATCTGGCACTCAAAATCTTAGACGACAACAAGTACTACGAAAAAACAAACTAAAACAATGGGGAACCTCCTAGCATTGCTATAAAAATACCGCAGTAGCCTAACCACAAAAGAATTTGAATACATAAGTCATTTAAAATGTAATACAAGTGCTTTCTACGGCCTACCGAAGATACATAAATGTAAACTCATAAGCAACGCATGTGACACTTCGACTGACAAATACATACAATTAACACCCTAGAAGACGTAAAACGCAGACCAATTATAGCAAACCTTGCATGTGAAACCCACAGACTTAGTAACTTCCTGGACATCCTACTAAAGCCCTTACTAAAACATATACAGAGCTACATACGGGATGACCTTGATATCCTGAACCACCTACCCAAAACAGTAAGTGAAAACACTATTCTCGTTTCCTTTGACGTAGTAAGCCTCTACACTAACATACCCCCATAACTATGGAATAACAGCAATCCAGTTTTGGCTAGACACTCACTAATCTGAAATACCAACACGCATCAACAAAAACTTCATTATTGATGGACTCTGATTTATCTTACAGAATAGTTATCTTTACTTTCAATGACTCAACATAATGAAAATCTCTGGGACTGCAATGGGCACAAAAGTAGCCACCACTCACGCCAACTTAGTCATGGGATTCCACGAACAACAAATCTACAACCAATCCCTTCTATTATTCGGAGACTCTTTCCTTACACATCTCATTAATAATTGGAAGAGATAGCTAGATGATTGCTTCATACTATGGCAGGAAGACATGAATACACTCACTCTTTTCAAAAATATGATTAACAACATTAACAATAATATACAATTCACAATGGAATGCAACTCCAAGAAATTAGCCCTCTTGGATATTCTCATTCTAAAAACAGATGGGAAAATAGTAAAAGACATCTTTTATAAACCCACGGACTCCAAACAGTACCTCCTATTAACATCAAATCACCCAAAACATACAACACTTAACGTTCCTTTTAATTTAGCCAAACATATATGCACCATAATATCAGGCCCAACTAAACGGGAGCAAAGACTAAATGAACTCAAAAACACACTTACCTAAGAGCCTTCCCACATGACATAATTAATAACGGAATAGACAAACCAAAACACCCAAATTTTCATCATGAGTGGCAGAGGGCTCAATAATTCAGATAAATCAGAGCTATAACTATCGTTAAAATACCAACACATAAAGATTATGCCTAAAATCACCCATGCAACCCAAAAAGAACGACCAGGAAGATTCGGGTCACTCAAATAAAATATCAATAAATCAATAATTTAAATGAATGTAAAAAACTTACCCGGACCCGCTAGAAAGGTGTTAAATCTAGCTTCTTGGGTTTCTGCAATTCCTTAATCCGTTCGCTATCAGCCCACATAAAAATATATAAGACTTCTAGGGAACGAATGGACCGGAAGAACTTTATCTACGGGTTCCGTCCGCCGAATAAAGAAGTTACCCTTAGCCAGACACGCACATGGTGCCCAGCAAGGGAGATAACCTCTATATTAGCGAAAAATTATCGGTAATGTGGAAATCACATATCGAATCATCTTCAATAATTGTTTCTACTTTTGGCACAAGGCCAGCAATTAACCAGTGCATTACTGGTACTTTATTTTATCGACCCCGTAAGGATGAAAGGCAAAGTTAACCTCGGCGGGATTTGAACTCAGAATGGCAAGGGCCGTAACTCTATGCGTCAAAGCATAGCGTCCGACCCTCTACCGATACTGCCATCTTCAATAATGTTGTTCTATACTCAAGGTCGAGTAAAATATTGGGCTGAAACAGACTGCTTTTTCTGGTAGTCCTGTTATTCGAAATTAGTCCACATTTGATAATGAAACTATGCAAGTTTAGAAATGCGGGGACCCTCAATGCGGAACTTATGAAAACCTTGAAGAGGTGTATAACTTAATTGTTATAGTATTCAGTTCACGATCAATAAGGTGTTAATTTTTATTGCCAATGGCATATTTTCTCATTGAGCAGGACACTATTTCATTTGCTCCTGTCAACTCATCAGCAAAAATTGAATTGTACTTGTAGTTGAAGTGGCTAGCCTAGTTGACAGCAATAGGGTCATCACAGATTTACCTCTTCCTTTGTCTGTGTTTTTCTAATCAATTATGTGATCCAGTTTAAAGATCCTACACTCACACTTGATGTTTTTTGGTTTTCAGTTTTACAACCATTGTCAAATTTCTTTCAGCACCTTTCATAGACTGTCAGCACTTGTTGTTGCGGACCACTTTACACTCATCATTCAAAAATATCGTGTGAACAATTCAGGTATATATAAATATAAGGCAGTGAATTGTCAGAGTTGTTAGACTGTCAGATAGAATGCTTTGTCATGTTCCTTTCAGCTCTCTGTTCTCTGAGTTCAAATCCCGCTGAGGTCAACTTTGATTATCATCAAATTTGAGGTAAAAAATAAAAATAAAATGTACCAGTCAAATACTAGGGTTCGTTTTAAAAACAATCAGATTTTCAAAGTTAATGCTAACATTAATTGCAAAACAAACTTAATTTACTGGGCAACCTGCCCACAATGTAAAGAATACTACATTGGTGAAACCGGAACGGGTCTACATAACAGAGTTCGTGTACATAAACAACAAATTAGAGATCCCTCTGTCAGAAACACCACATGCAGTGAATACTTTGCAACATGTGTAAAGGGAAAATTCAAAATTTTCCCCTTCTTTAAGATATGGTCGGACAACGAACATTTCCGGAAATATAAAGAAGAGTTCTTCATTAGAAAGAACAAACCACTACTGAATATTGAAAAAGGAAAGATATTGAAATAGTAGTTGATGACACACGTACTTTAAAACATTCGATAGTTGAAGAGAAGAACAACCCTCGGAGGTACACTATCATTTCATTAATTCCCCCACCCCAATGTATATGTGAACTTAAATACTTGAAGTGATGTGTATACATATGTGTGTAGCTGTGTATGTAGGTGTACAGTTATGTGTATACATGTGTGTGTATACATGTGTGCATGCATGTGTGTGTGTGTGTGTGTGTGTGTATAAATATATGTGTATATATATATATATATATATATATATACATACATGTATATATATATATGTGTGTGTGTGTGTGTATATGTATATATGTATATACATGTATATATATATATGTGTGTGTATGTGTGTATATGTAGGTGTATATATGTGTGTGTGTTTATGTGCATGTATGTATACAGGCTGTAAATACGTTTACATGTAGGGAAGTGAATATGTAAGCTAGCATGAAACAAACACACACACTTCCCCTCCCAAACCAATATCCCCAACTTACATATCTGACAAATATTCCAAAACTATCCTTATTTTTCTCTTTGCTGTCATCCCATCCCAAAAAGCATGTATCTTACACCTCATTACCCCCCCCCCCCCCCCAACCACCACCACCACCAGATGCACACCTATACTGATCTTCAATATAGAAATTGTTAAAGGTATACTTTATAGTTGATTCAGCTATAAGAAAGGAATTTGAAAAACATCTGCCATTATATTCATCAGAGGTCATTTATTGAAATGGAACCACCAGCAGGCCACATTTACAGCACCTTTCTTAAAAACTCTTTAAACAACACAACACCATTCCAATCAATTATCTTGCTGTTACTATTAACTATTTTCTGTATATATTCATATATTTATATATATGTATATATATATATATATATATATATATATATATATATATATATATATATATATATAATATTAATTGTTCCTACTTTTAGCACAAGGCCAGCAATTACCCAGTGCGTTACTGGTACTTTATTTTATCGACCCCGTAAGGATGAAAGGCAAAGTCAACCTCGGCGGGATTTGAACTCAATATATATACATTATATTAATAAATATATATATATATATATATATTATATTATATATTATATTATATATTATATTATATATTATATTATATATTATATTATATATTATATTATATATTATATTATATATTATATTATATATTATATTATATATTATATTATATATTATATTATATATTATATTATATATTATATTATATATTATATTATATATTATATTATATATTATATTATATATTATATTATATATTATATTATATATTATATTATATATTATATTATATATTATATTATATATTATATTATATATTATATTATATATTATATTATATTATATATTATATTATATATTATATTATATATTATATTATATTATATATTATATTATATATTATATTATATATTATATTATATATTATATTATATATTATATTATATTATATATTATATTATATATTATATTATATATTATATTATATATTATATTATATATTATATTATATAATATATTATATATTATATTATATATTATATTATATATTATATTATATATTATATTATATATTATATTATATATTATATTATATATTATATTATATATTATATTATATATTATATTATATATTATATTATATATTATATTATATATTATATTATATATTATATTATATATTATATTATATATTATATTATATATTATATTATATATTATATTATATATTATATTATATATTATATTATATATTATATTATATATTATATTATATATTATATTATATATTATATTATATATTATATTATATATTATATTATATATTATATTATATATTATATTATATATTATATTATATATTATATTATATATTATATTATATATTATATTATATATTATATTATATATTATATTATATATTATATTATATATTATATTATATATTATATTATATATTATATTATATATTATATTATATATTATATTATATATTATATTATATATTATATTATATATTATGTTAATAAATGGAAACTTTATTTATAAAACCATAATTATTTTATTATATATATTTCAAGGGCAACCAAGGCAAATTTTGGTGCGCTTCCATCAGATAAAATACAAAATTTGTTTTATAAATGTTGACATACCCGCCGAAGAACAACCTTGACGGTTGGAGGTTCGCTGGATAGTCTGTATATATATAGTTTGTATATATATATATATATTGAAGATCTTGAGGATCTTCGGTTGAGTGATTACAACTCTAGCAGTGATGAAGGAGATGTTGTCAATGACAACAAGGTACCAGGGTTGACGTTAGCAACGACGGGCGGGAAAGATAAGAAACGGAAGCAAGCACCATCATCGTTATCAGCAGAACATCACAAAGGAAAAACAAAGAAAATGTCAAAAAGACGTCCAAAAGTTGCAATACAGTATGAGACCGAGCTGGAGCAACCTTCCACCTCCAAAGAGAAGTTGAAATATTGAAATGTTATTGGAGGTCTGGAATGAGGGTGATGGGGGTGGGTTGAGGTGGTGTGGGTGAACTGGAATTTAAACATTTTGCACCTTTTTGTCTGTGTATGTATGTGTGTAAGTAGGTATGTATATATGTAGGTGTGTATGTAGGTATGTATTTATATATGTAGTTATGTGTATTTATGTATGTAGGTATGTGTAGATATGTATGTATATATGTAGGTATGTATGTGTGTATGTATGTATATATGTAGGTATGTGTGTATGTATGTATATATGTAGGTATGTATGTGTGTATGTAGGTATGTAGGTATATATGTATATATGTAGGTATGTATGTATGTATGTATTTATGTAGGTATATATGTATATATGTAGGTATGTATATATATATGTAGGTATGTATGTATCTGCAACCCCTCCAAGCTTTCTTGGTGAGGAGGGTGACTTTGGACATCCTGCAGGACTAAAAACAAAACCTGTCAAAGGGCAAAGGAGCTCTTAAAAGTCAATGGCCATCCAAACTCAGCGGGAGAGATGACCCCTAAGCCTTTGTCAAGGCAGAATTCTAGGAGAAGGAAAACTCTGATATAACACCTGCAACTCTGATGGTATCCAATGATGTTGACGTGTTCTTCTTTTTGGTAAATATCATCTTGCTTAAGAGAGTGGGACTGGCTTTGTGCAGTGCCTTTGCTCACTATAAAAGTTCACGGCACAGGCATTGCTTTATATCTGGAGATCTCTCTGCACTTGTCGTCACATGGTACCATGGGCCCAGCACTATGTGTCAATAATTGTCACAAGTGTAGTGTTTGTACCAGAGTTTTCAAGTCGCTGACTGGACTAAAAAGTCACACTCGTTCAGCGCATCGCTAGGAGTTCTCCTACATGGATATAAAGTAGTGGCCGTACTAGAAAACGAGTTGACAGCCACCATATATGGATATATATATATATATTATATATATATATATATATGTATATACATATATATATATGTATATATATATATATATATATATATGTATATACATATATATATATATATATATATATATATATATATATATATATATATATATATATATATATATATATATATATACGTAGGAAGTGTGGGAAGGAACCAGATGGACCATAACGCACCAGAGTCGAGAAACAGCCGTCGAAATAAATAAATAAATAAATAAATATATACACAAGCACAATAACAACAAACACATATAAACACACACTAGTAAACTAAGATAGAATACAATAACCAAAACACAATCACCCAAACGCGAACACAAACGCAAACGCATGCGCAGAGAAGAAGACAAAAATAAATAAATAAATAAACAGATAAAATAAAAATGACGTAGACATACAATACATCAGGAGGAACATAGTAGTACCACAGATGATGTTGCACATGTGCAACGGAAGAACTTTGTTAGACTATTTATGTGTTTATATCTATATTATATCTGTATTTTTGACCGTTGCTCAGTCAATGGTAAACATTGAGGACCAAATGAATTATCTGTGGAGATATAAAAGATACAGAGGCGAAAACCAGCCAAACAGTGAGTGTGTTCTGTTATTATTTCTGGCAATATTATTACAACAATATGACCCTCCCCAAGTATATCAATATTTGTTTCGACACACGATTCCATATCAAAAGCCTCGCAAAACAAATATATATATATATATATATATATATATATATATATATATATATATATATATATATAGTGAAGATGAATATTGAAAATGGCCAGAAGTATATTCAAAGATCATGTTGCATTAAATATAACCGATTTCTAATGGCATATCAATTTCATCATATAGTAGATATTAAATATTTAATATTAAAAAAAGTATTTTTCATTTGGGCAGTTCTAATATACGTGAATTTTCTGTCAAAACGTTTTCTTATATAAAGGTGTGAGGTGGAGGTGCAGTTCAACAGATCAAGGATTCTATTGAATTTACTTGTTTAAAAATAGAACATATTTGCAATATGTGAACACTTCCCACACTCATCAAGGTGGCTCAATAAATATCTCTTTCGATATACCTGCATTTTAAAGTAAAATATCAATTTTTATAAAAATCGGCTATTCAATTGTTGTATATTTATTCAATTAGATTAATGATTATTTGTGCTATGTATCTGTCTCTCGGATATTTATGACAATCAATTACAAATATCTGAATTATCATTCAGATATTTGCAATTTAAAATGTATACAATAATTTGAAAGATGGTTATATATAATAAAGAAAATAAAACAAAAGTGTTCACTTATTCAACTTTATTAAAAGGTTATCTTTTATAAAGGGTTTGCTATTAACGAATATAAGAATGCTTTTCTCGTTTGAATTTTTATGATAGGATAATGTTTCAGGAACATCCAATATACGGGAAATACTGCTTGGAATGTAGAAATTCCTAAAAAATTAATGATAGAAATGTCAGCAAGAATTCAAAATTTTGATCACATGTCTTTTATAATTTAAAATCCTAAAGGCCACGACAGAATGTCATATTTTGAGAGACAGAGTTCATGCCACGTTGGAACAATAAGCAAGAAAACACGATGACATGAAAACAACGGGTCGTCATGTATGTGAATGGATGATAATATTACGCATTATGCTCAGGATAAAGAAATAGATAAATGCTTGACACATTTTCTAATGATTGGTAGTATATAAAGACTTAATAAATCGATGTTTTGCGAAAATAAGTTATTGCAAGTTGTACTCTCATTTCCTTACTGAAATAGTCTGAAATTTTTAACGCAATAGAGTTAAAATTCAAGGAATTTTAGAGAGTCCTCCTCTCCCCTCTCTCTGTTAACTCACTTTTTATAGAGATACACACACACACATATATATTCAATATGACGAAAGATTAAGGTTAAGAACTTAAATTCATTATTTAATTTCTACGTCCGTTTCAACCCGTGTGCAATAGTAAATGCATATGCAAACAATTGGAAATAATTAATTATACAAACTACATATAACTGACAAGGAACAAAGTATACCAAGTTCAAATAGTTTTAAGAATAGACATCATACAATACATTGAATATAAAGCAAGCAATTAAATATGAAAAACATATTTTGGTACATGGAGTTGTTAGACCGTAGAAAACTGTAAGTTAAGTTACAAATAATTATGTCTTTACTATTTACAATGTTTGATAATTTTTTCTTAAACCGTTAGAACAATATTTCTTGTTAGACTTGCAAGAGTGGAAATTATTTAAGAGGCAGTAGCAAGTAGGTTCAGGTAAAAAGCATTATTTATATTTACAATGTTAATATCAATTTTCATTATATAGTTAGAATAACATTTGTTAGATTTGGAGGAGTGGAAATTATTGAAGAAGCAATTTCAAGCTGTTCGTATTTTACATAAACACTAAATATAAATATATACGAATATTACAATTAATAATATCAATAACAAACCATCTTCTGTTTTTTGGATGGTCTGAAACTGTTTGGGAAGTCCGAAATGCAAATAGATGTTTAAAGCAGTCCAGATATGTAGCAGTGATATCGGTATGGAATGTGGGATTACCAAAGGGTCTGTGCTCAATATGAAAAGAGGGAAAAAAGCATACTGTAGTGGATTAAAACTGTCTTTGGGAGCAACCTCGGGGGAACTGGGAGATAGTCGATACAATATTTTGAAATTTTAGAAGTGGATGATATTTTACATGGAGAAATGAAAGAAAAGGTTAGAGAAACGTTAAAAATCAGTAAATATGAGTTTAGAATCGAACCAGGATGCGGGATATTTACTCACGACAATGACTGCCTGGGCAGTTGCAGTGGTTAGATATAGTGTGTTCATTTTCAGGTGGATGGAAGAAGAAAGGAGAACGCTTGCAAAATATTTAGTAAAGAGTGACGAACAGTTGTTGCAGCATGCAGGAGAAGATATGGGTGTAAAAGCAGATGAAATGGGAGTTAAGGAAGTGTTTAAGAAGAGAGCTGACGAATGGGGAAAAGATCTTTTGGAAATGAGAATGCATTGGCAGTTTGAAGAAAATACACAGAGTATCATGGAAACGACAACATGGACATGGCTTACGCATGGTGATTTGAAGCGTACCACTGAAAGTCTTATAATTGCAGCACAAGATCAATCTCTTGCTACCAATTCGGTGAAGTATAACATCTACAAAATTTTAGACACCCAGAAATGCAGACTCTGTGGAAAGAATGTGGAATATGTAACCCACTTGTTATTTGGGTGTGAGAGCCTTCACAAAAATAACGCATGCTACAATGATAAAGTCAGTTTGTACCGTCTTTGTTTGTTATGGCAGAACTGTTTGGAATACGAGAGCGCAATGTGAAAGTGGTACCAGTTGTGATCGGACAGGTAAAGCCATTAACGTTACATTCACCAACCATTTAACAAATGTACTAGGGGCAGCACATCCCTCTCCACTTTCATCTTCCTACGTCGTAGAGGAATAAGTCTGTCTTCAGTCATTTCAACCCTGTCCACCTTACAACCACATTCACTCTAGTCACCAGACTGAGGAAATTTGCCTACCCTTCCACCCCAAAGGAAGGCGGTGGGGCAATATTCACGATTGACTCGATTGATTGCTTGATCCGACGACTGACGGCAGTCACATCCATATCTAATGACCGTAGGTCATTCAGTATACGATATTACTTCTAGCTCAATCCCAGGCCTCGAACATTAAGGCAACCCATACTTATAATAGTCATGTTAGCTGGCTAGCTGGCTGGTTAAGAGAAAAAAGGGCTTAGTTATCCCGCGGGCGTTAGTTGAGATCAGCTGATTCCACCTCCATGTTTGGTGGGGTTTACTTTGGGAATTCCTTTAAAAGCCTGCTCGTGGCTTTTTCATTAGTGTTTGCCTCATCGCAAGGCTCTCCCCAATTTTTTGGGAAGTACAGAGTTACCTTCGTACCATCATGATCCCTTCCAACTCGCTAAATGTGCTGTCACCAAAATCTCCCTATCTCGATTTGTTTGCTTCGGCTTTTATGGACATTAGTTTTTCTATGGCTCTTCTTGCTAGTACGATTTTATTTTTGTGGATATGCTTTGCTGTTTTTGGTAGTGATTGTTTCCGTTTAGGTGGTTGTGGTAGTATTGTTGTTGTTGTTGTTGGTGGTGGTGGTGGTGATGTTGGTAGTGTTGGTGTTTTTGTGGATGCGTCTGTGTTTGTTTTTTCTGTTGTGTGTGATGTCAGGTTTTTTTTCTTTTTTATGTCTGTTTACTCTATTCTTTTTTGGGTGTTGTGATTCTTCTTCCTCTTCGCTACAAGAAGACAAGTTCCCGATGTGTGTTTCAGATGCTGGTGGGAATGTGTTTTTGTTTGTGAATGTGTATATAGGAAGGGGAGAGAAAGTAGGCTTGGGAGAACTATTCTCACCTTCTTGAGTGATGATTTTAGAGTCGGCCATTTTGTTGTTGCTGGTGGTTTAGCTACTAGTGTTGTTTGTGATGTTGCTTTTGTTATTGTTGCCGGTGATGGAGTTGTTTGTGCCGCTGTTGTTTTCCATGACACTATTATTGGTAGCGATTGGTGTCGGCGACCCCTGCAATTATCAGTTAAGGATAAAATGCACTCAGATGAGTGGATTTACTACAGACGATACAATGAAGTATTCTGCCCTCAGTAACAACTTTGATCTCGTGCCCGTCTTCTAGTTTCACGTAGTCCGAGATGTTTTTGATTACTTCCGGTCCGATTTGAAGAAATATCTCAAAATGTGCAGCCACGCATCCCAGGAGCCGCAGCAGTTCCAGGCCTGGCGGCATCCTTAGAGCGCGTGTCCTTACGCTTCTCTCCACGTAGAACAACGAGATGCTCCCGAATTCCTTATCTCTTGCTATGTGCTTGATTTCATTTGTGACGCATTTCAATGCTGCGTCCACTTGTGGTTGGGAGGCAATCTCTGATTTGCGAGAGTGCACTGAATTGCATCTATACTTGAGAGTTCTGCTCTCTTCACTTGCTAGTACATTTGCCTTAAATCTTGTTCAGCCCAGGTCTTTTCTCTTTGTATGATTTCTGCTACCTGGACCTAACGTCCTTCTTGGAAATGTCCATTGCTTAAAGTGTTTGGCAGCTGTGGCTGCAAGTATATATTTGTTGTTGTCTTTATTCACCTTGTTGCTGCTGGTATTGTTGTCGTTATATTGCTGCTGTTTTTTTAAATTTTCATTGTAGCTGTTTCTGTTAGATTTGTCGTTGTTCACGTTGTTGCTGTTGTTGGAGTTTGTGGTGGCATTTGTTTTATTATTACCGTTGCTATTGATGCCGCTGATGTTCCTTTCCTTTGTTACTTTTTTCATAGGTTTTGTTGTTATCCTTGTGTGTGGCATTGTTTTCATTCTTGCCGCTGTTACACTCGTTCGTGTTGTTGTTATTTTTGTTAGAGTTGCTGCTGTTGTTGCTGTAGCTGTTGTATCTTTTGCTATTGTTGTTTTCGTTGTTATTACAATTTACACACTTTTCTTTTGATTTTCTACCATATAAATACGTTTTTTAAATTTTTATCTTTGCTCTCTTCCGATTGTTGACACACGATATCCTTAACTCTCTTGCTCTCCTTCTTTATGTTAACAGTTTCTGTGTTAAGTCGTGGTGACTTCTTCCCTACGCTTGTATTCAGAAATGTAAACAAATGTCGAAAAATAAAGTTTTCGCTTATAAATAGCCCCGTACGGGGGCCTTTCAACACAAATACTCTACCTGCAGGAGGTAGGTATACTGAAATAAATTTTTATTATATTTCAAACTTAAATGAAAGTTTAACCAAGGCAAAAGAAGGATAAAATGCATTTGTAAAAGCAGGAGACGATGTTAAGCGTGGCTTTCACTTAGGGAGTCAATAATAAAAACAATAATAATAATAATAATAATAATAATAATAATAATAATAATAATAATAATGACTTCTTTATTGGCCACAAGGACTGACATCAAGAAAAACATTACAGACGACACAGGACGGTACGATGTGGGTTTTGTACGTGTAAAGATTTGTATTATTTATATAAGAAAAGAAGAAGTAAAAGACAGAAACATATATATATATATATATATATATATATATGTGTGTGTGTGTGTGTTTCTATATATATATATAGATGTGAGAAAAACCACAGACCCTCCATCTCAACTCACCTTTTGAAAAGCAGAAGAACTGCGAAACCGGTAAAGGAACCAAATAAATATATATATATATTTTTTTAAATAAGACTCCAGTTGCATTTTCGATTTCATCTCTTTTTCTCTATACTTTCACTCGTGTAGGACACCTCGGTTATTTTTCATTTTGTAAAAAAAACCTCACTTTCTAATATATATATATATATATATATATATATATATATATATATATATATATAAACAATAACAATGAAAATTAAAACAATGAAAAATTCCCCAATAGAGGGAAAACCTGCGAGGCTTACTCGTGGCGAAAACCACACAACAGACCACGGCAACCACGGCAAGCGCCCTCTCTCAATTGTTCCATTTATCAAACTACAGGCGTATATTCAGAGCGGTCCAGTTCACTCGGACATTCTCGCTACATTCACCCACCATTCAACAAACTTGCTACAAGGCAAAACTTGCCTCTCCATCCTGATTTTCCTCTTCAAGTGAAACTTGAAAAAGTTATTTAGGGATTCGCCGAAGAGGAAAGTGTCTGTCTTTAACCATTTTAACCTTGTCCACCACACAATCTCTTTCGCCATGGCCACCAGGCAGATGAAAATCGCCTAGCCTTCTTCCTTGAAGGAAGACGGCGAGACCATCTGCACAATGGACTCAGTCGATAACCGGATCAGTCCTACACGCGACAGCAACTGTTCGACATAGCTCCACGAGTCAGCAATGCTCGGGCACTGAACGAGTGCGTGCACGACAGTTTCGTCGCTCTGCGCTCATCTCGGACAGGCTCGGCTGACGGCACTTCCGTGCCTGTAGAGCTTATCTCGAACCGGCAGCGCTCCCCGGTAGCACTGCCAGGCCAGGGAGTTTTGGAAGTTATCCATAGGCCCTGGGCTGAAAGTTCTCCGGAAGAGAGCAAACAGCTGATCTTCTTCGACGCCCAGGATCTCTCCGAGAATGTCGTTACTCTTCCCCTCCACTAGTCCTCTATAGAATGCCGAAGTGGATGTTCCACCGATACTGGTGCCCAGCTGGCAGAGGGCAGTGGGCGCCTGGAGACATTCCAGTTTCCAAGCGCTATCCCTCGGTCTTTTTCTGACCCAGGACTGCAGCTCCGTCAAGGAGACGAGCTGTGGGAAAACGTGCCTGGCGAACGGCGACAACACCTGTTCACCGTCAAGGAAGCACCAGAGATGCCGCACCCCCAGCGCATATTTGTGCATCATCAGCCATGGCATGCCCAGTCCTCCACGCAACGGGTGTTGACAGCGGAAGAGGAGGCGCTCCATTTTGGTGAGAGTTGGGCTGGAGCAAGGGACGACGGTGAGGCGGTAGCAGATGACGAATGCGATGTACGCATTCGCCACCTCCGCCCGGCCTTTCAGGGACAGCTTCCTCTCGGCCCATTTCTGGGTGGGTGAGGCCACCCTGCTCGTCACTTCGTTCCAGTTTTTCTCCATCTGGAGGTCCGGTCCGAACCAGACCCCGAGCAATTTAATCCGTCCGTCCAACTCCTGACGACGTTGTCGGATGACATGGACTTGCCTCTCTCCGTGCCGAGCTGCAAGCCCACCAACTTTTCCTGGTTTATCTTTGCTCCTGTCACCGCTTCGTATTCCTTGAGAGCGGTGCCGAGCATCTGGACGTGTCTGGTGCTCGACACCACAACGGTGAGGTCGTCGGCGTAAGCCGACTCGGATTTCCCGCAACTTAGTTCGCGTGGGACGCCCCTCATCGCCCCCAGTTTGTGCAGTAACGGCTCGAGAGCCAATACGTAAAAGAGGGACGAGCGGGGACAACTCTGGCGGACTGATGCTGTACGGCTGCGACAGGTGACCGTTCACCCTCACAACATGCGCAGATGTCGCTGTACATTGCTGCGATCCAGCCCCTGAAAACGGGCCCGAAACCAGCTGCCTCGAGAACCACCGCCAGGTACCGATGGTCGACCCTATCGAATGCTTTGGATTGATCCAAGTTGATCAGTGCCCCACCCGTGCCAGGTTCCTTAACCACCCTCTCTATGATGTATCGCATGAGGTGGAGGTTGTCGTGTATGGAACTGTCCGGAATGGCACATGTCTGCGCCTCTCCCACCAGACCCTTGACGACAAGCGCCAACCTCGTTGCTAACACCTTGGCCAAAATCTTGAACTCTGCGTTTAGCAGGGTTATGGGCCTGGAATTATCGATAACATCCCCCTTGTTCGGGTCTTTTCTCAGCAGCGCCACCGCTCCCCGTCTCACAAAACTGGGAATGCTCCCGTTCTGCTGCCAGTTGCAGTAGACCTCTGCCAAGAGGTCACCGAACAAGTCTGGCATAAATGCATAAAGCTCGTAGGGCAGACCATCTAAACCTGGCGATTTACCTCTTGTGCAGTTAGCCATCGCTTCCCGTATTTCACCGGGTGTTATTGGCATTGCGCAACATTGTGCTGCGGTTGTCGAGAGCCGAGGCAGTCCGTCGAGGTATGCACTGAAGTCCATTCCCCGATCCGGGCCGCCGCTGCTCCCGAACACTTCAGCAAAGTGCTGCTGAAAAGCTTCACACATCCGCTCGGGTTCGAGCATCACGCACCCGTTTTGGTCAGACAAAGACCGAATGGTGGCTTTGTTGCCACGTCGCGCTTCTGCCCCCACGCCCGGGGGGCCCATCGGACGGCGTTTGTCCCTTCGTGTTTCAGAGCACGCGCTCTAGCTCTGACAACACAGCCTTCGTGTTTTGCGCTGAAGAATTGGTCGAGTGCCAATCTCGCCGCAAGCCCGTCGGTTGCGATGCCTGTCCTAAACGCCTCTTCTAGCTTTCTGACTAGCTCTCCCTCTACTCTATTTTCCTCTATCTCTACTCCTTTGCTAAACTTAATCGACTCTACTTTAATTGCCCTTTTCAGGGCGAACCTCCACCTGTTGTTGACGGTCGCTTCCGTCAACGCCCGCTTAACTAATACGCTAATCCGGTCTCTGTAGGCTTTGAGCGCCGGGAAAGACGCGTTTAGCTTCCCATAACCAGGCCCTTGTCTATGAGTCTGTCTATGTCGATCTCACAGATCACAAATTTGTGGTCTGTATAGTCGAGTATTTTAAATTGTGGACAACTTATACTAGCCTTATCTAGTTCTCTGCAGAATACCTTATCGAAATACGATCTGGATAACTCGATGCGGTTTGTCCGTGTCCACATTGGCACATTCGGGTGATCCAATCAATACCTGTCAGACAGTTCAAAACGTCTGAGCAGGTTGGTGAGGCTCTAGCACCCTCCTCCCCTATCCACTAGCCCCACACAATCCCAGCGCGCATCCAAGATACCGTTCTAGTCGCCCACTAACACTAAAGAAAGGTCTCAAGACGTCTGAAGAAATCTGACCGTCCTGCCCCTGTTGAGGCGTAGACGGCTACTAGCCTGAAAGCATTGCCTTCGCTGCCGGTCACGTCCAACACCACGGACTTACCTTCTGGGTCTAGGAAGATGGCCCGTTCAAGCCTCTCCGAAAAAGGACGGCAAACCCTCCCCCCGATCTTGGACGGCTGGGAGATGCGTATACATCGTAGCCGCCGAAGATTGGTGCGAAGGCTTGTACTTCGGAGATTCTGGTCTCACTGATGGCCACCACATCTATGTTTTATGACCTGAGGTCGTTGAGCAGGTGACCCTGCTTCCAAGATGACCCCAAGCCACGTGCATTTATACTGCCTATTCTGAGTACGGCCATGTTGGATGAGAAACGGGGCAAGTGTGAAAGGGTCACTTACCTTGATCGTGTGGTGAAGGGACAGTAGAACCGTCCCTTTCACTGGTCATGGGTGTTTCCAAGAGGATATCAGTGTATATCCTCTTGGTAACCGACCCTCTGAAGTCTCCAACTGCGTTGGGGAATTTTTGTTTTAAAGGTTTGTACTGTTCTATTGAGATTTCAATTATGCTTATGTTTGTCGGGAGAGTTCTTGGTGTTGGTGGGGTGTAGTAGTTTTTATCTGTGATGTCTGTGTGCTGCTTTATATATTGTATGAATTCTTTTTTTGCCATGTTTATGGCTGTGTACCTTTTGGGGGGAGGGGTGATTTTGTTGCTGTTTGGTGTGTGTGTCTTGTTGTGTTTGCGTTGTTGGTGTTTTTGGTGATGCTGATGGTGATGTGGTTGTTGTTGTCAGTGGTGCTTGTAGTGGTGATGGTGGTGGTGTTGCTGCAAGTTTCCTTGCTGCCTTTACCCCTCTTTGTATGAATTCGCTTTTGGAGGGTGAATCTAAGGGTTTTTTTGTTTTTTGTTTTTTTGTGGCAGACCGTTTGCCACTTCACTCCCGCCTCACACTCCATGTCGGATTCTGTGGCGTCTGGGAGGGGTATGTGCTTCTCTTCGGCAATTGTGTTGCTGGTGTAGCTACTTCAAATATAGCTATTGGTGTTGCCGCCATAGATGATGCTGCTTTAGTTGTCCGTGGCCTTGGAACGGGTGCTACGGACGTTGCCATC
>OZ024741.1:185394989-185429989 GCA_964016885.1 Eledone cirrhosa
TATATATATATATATATATAGGTATATATATGTATACACACACACACATATATATATATTTATATATATATATATATATATATATATATATGATAGCCAAACATTCATTAATGAAAGCAACCTCTTTCCCGCCATGTTATTGTCCAAATTACCATCAAATGAGAAGAACTCACAATGATAAACATACAAAGAAAACTAAAAAAATAAATGATAAACAAATAAATATTATACGAATTAGATAATATTAATAAAATATATGAAAATGGCTCTTCTTCCGCTTTTGGCGAAATTTCGTTCAACATCAAATTCTTACTCTCACAAACAATTGATATAGCTATTTATCTCTTACTAATTATGATGTATTGGTTATTAATCCTTACAGGATATAACCTCCAATGTGTTTCACTATATATTCGTCTCCTTCATTCTGTTTGTTTCTGACAGGGTAGTTTTGTAATGGCGGGGTACGGAGGTGAGACTAATGCTGTGGGACGAATATTTTTCTTTTGTAATTTGTTTATTTGTTTTTGTGTTTTTGTTAATAATTCAATTGCATATTGTTATATATTTAATACATTTTTGCATACATTTTTCATGATTATCTGTTTTAAAATAATTTGGTATTGATGAAGTTGTAGTTGTAATTATTCTGTGTGTGTTGAAAAGGTCGTTGTCAGGAAAGGAGTGGACTGTTTTTAATACAATTATCACGATTTACACTACTCCCATGGAGATATATGTCACCATAATTATCACCATCATCCTGGCTATGTTTCATTGGAATTATTCATAAATCTTCTTCTTCTTCTTCTTCTTCTTCTTCTTCTTCTTCTTCTTCTTCTTCTTCTTCTTCTTCTTCTTCTTCTTCTTCTTCTTCTTCTTCTTCTTCTTATGGTAACAGGAGCATCATCTAATTATCACCGAAACCATCATTTTCAAAATCTTAATCATCACGAAAATTATAAACATCTTCATCATCATCATCATCATCCTCGTCGTCTTCGTCCTAATAAACAACATCGTCATTATCATTAGTACAACCAACATCAATGGTAGATCCATTATTATCATTATATATATATTGCTTTCGTTTTAATTACTTTTATTTATATTTTGTTGCTTTTATCAATTAAAAAAGCCATTAAAAAAAAAAGAATATAATAGCGAAAATTATCACCCCCGAATTAAATATATTTTCGAATTCTTCTATTTCAATGTATTCAACTATTTTAGTGTGAAAATATGGAATTATATTTCGCAGAATATCTTTAAAATCTAATTTCAAATTTTAAAAATCAATTATATTTAGATTTCATTTATTTCTATTTTTTATTTTTATCTCAGTCGCAGTAGAAACAGCAGCGAAAATAACGGCAGCAGAATGTTACGTAAAACAACAAGAACACCCCTGTCAACACCACCAAGAAAATAACAACAGCATAAACTACAACATTTACAACTATCACTACAAAAGCGGAGGATATAAACACAAGAAACACAATTATAGCAACAGAAGTAACAATACTATCAACATTTACAACATGTCTTATAACATAAACAACAGCAACGGCAAAATCAATTCTTTGAAATTTCAATATAACGCTGTAGATAAGACAGAATGTAAAACGAAAAGTAGAAATATCCCAGATTATGATATATTCAAACACAATAGACGCTTTCCGCACAAACGCTGGAAGAGAGAGGGTTGTTGAATAATCTGAAGTCACTAAGTACAGAGCTGGAAGCCATTAACAAACTAAAGATTTGTGACATACAGCTGTGCAGATCGAATGACGTGTGTAGTGTTGTTTGAAAAAGGAATGGACCAAACGGTAAGCGGGGTTGTAGATCGTTCACCATAGAAGTGACTAGCAGCAGATTTAGTAATGATTTGTGACTGGTTGTATATACGATCTAATAGTAAATAGGAATCCGAATGTTTTAGACTACTAGGGTTTTTCTAGCACTATCTTTAAAAATGCCCTGGCAGTTCCCATTGTCTGGTATATATATATTAGGTTGTCAAGTATGAAATTTGTAGAATTTTGTAGAAAAGACACAGATTTCTACAATTGATATAAGCTGGCTTTCCAGAATCCATGATATTAAAACTAGACAAACCACAGATAGTAGTAACATTTTTCATTAGATTATCCGTTAATTACCTTGACTAGAGTTTTGGGTGGTTGGCTGTACTGACCACAAACTCGACGTATATTCAGTCAATTTAGGTAGGACGAATAATAGGGTACTTCGTTTTTGAAAGTGAATGTACCTTTCCTGGAATAGAAAAGTTTCAGAGCCACGATTAGCGAAATATTTAATCGGGAGTGGAGTTGGCTTCCGTTGTTAATAACATGTGGGTAGTTTCAATGAAAAGGGAAATTGGTGAGAATTGTGTCAGCATGTTTAAGTGTATTTCAATAGTAAAAAGTAAATTAGAGAAGGGACTAGCCGGTTAACTAACATGACGAGCAGTATTGCCATTGTCTCTCACTTGTTTGCAGCGAGAATATTCCTTAGTCACTCTCACCAGTGAACGTTTTGACGCAAAAGATGAAAAAAAAAAAAACGGCGTGTCGGCATTATATAATCAAATGGGGTATTTTCCGTATGTTTGTAAGTTCTGGGGTTTTAGTTGTATGTTTTTGTGGGGCTTTTTAAATCCCGCAAAGTATCTATTATTATAGGGATTATTTCGGTTTTCATTATTCCCGTCAGGTTATTTGTAGCTCCAGGCCTTTATATTTGGGTAATTTCTCCCTTTCCTTGATGGATATATTTTTGTCTGTGCAGATTGATACAGGACTATTACTATTATTGAAGGTTGTGAATCGGTGGTCTAGGAAGAGTTTCGGAAACCATGTTTTGTGACATATAGTTACGTCCCTTTCCGCTCCAAGTTAAAATCCCGGCGAGGTTAGCCTTCCCTTTGATCTTTACGGCGGGGTCTATAAAATAAATTACGAGTAACGCACTGGGGTCAATTTAATCGATTTTCCCCTTCATCGAAAATATTTGGCCCTGAGCCAAAATCAGAAACCCTTATTATTAGTATCAACATCACCAGAAAAAAAAATTTAATTGAAAGAATCTCATATTCAAACAATCAGAAAAAACAAAATAAAGATGAATTTATTAATATTATTATTGACTTTATTAAATTAAATATATTTTTCTATCAATTTTTGTATATTTTCTGTCGGTTAGACATAACCCTCTCCATGCTGTTTTTTTTATGGGAAATAAATAAATAATGATGTTGGTGATGATATTCTTCCTCATTAGTAACACTGTTATTAGGTTCAACATTATTATTAGTTCACTTTTTTTATAAACACAAAATGTTCCATTTTCGTATATTTTGATATTTCAGGGGTGAGAAGGGGTCTATTTTTCATTTCCTTCCTTTCTTTATGCTTTCCATTTTCAGTATTTCCGTTATTTTCCCAATTTTCTCCTTTTCCCTCGATTCCTATTTACATTTTCCTTCCTTTTTTTTTTCATCGCTCCTTGCATAATTTCTTCCTATTTTTCTTTCCCTCTCTCTAGAGATATTATAAGCAAGAGACAATATTACTGATCTCCATTTAGCTCCTATATTCCCCAATCTAGTTAATATCTTCTATCCACCTTAATCTTATCTCCCGTCTCTTAAATTTGCCTTAAATTGTCGTCTCATTTCTTTAAAAAGATTTTGTTTTAGTATATTTAAACGTATATTTATTATTATATTTTAAATATATTTACTTCTGTGTTTGTTTATTATTATATTTTAAATATATTTACTTCTGTGTTTGTTTATTATTATATTTTAAATATATTTACTTCTGTGTTTGTTTATTATTATATTTTAAATATATTTACTTCTGTGTTTGTTTATTTTGGCAATCTTTCAGGTTGGTTTCGGATTTTATTCATTAAGAATTCAATAATTAGTATAATAACAATTTACAATCATAATAATTGTTTCTACTTTAGGCACAAAGCCAGCAATTTGAAGGTGAAGGAAAAGTCGATTAAATAGACCCCAGTGCATTACTGGGGCTTTATTTATCGATTACGTAAGGATGAAAGGCAAAGCTAACCTCTGTGCGATTTGAACTCAGAATGTAAAGAGCCGAAACTCTATGCCACATACCAAACAATTTTACGGCCGGCTTTGTGAATAATAATAATATTATTAATATTCGGATTGCAAATGAGACTAAACAGCCGATGTACACATTTGAGAATAGTATGTATTCCCTGCAGATCCAGGGGATAGAGGAGGCGAGATAATACACAAACTTGACAAGGAGCAAGACACTGCGAACCAATTAAAAATTGTAAATTGTCGTTGTTTTCTATCAGTTGCCGCTGGAACAAACGGATGACATCGTCATCTCTACCACGTTGTGTTTTATGAGGTTTTCACTTGTAAAAAAAACAACAATATTAATGATATTATGATATTATTATAATATAATGTGGATTGGCAGTATCGGTGGAGCATCAGGCACCATGCTTTGCATATAGCCCTTTACATTCCGAGTTCAAATCACACCGAGGCTAACTTTGCCTTTCATCCTTACGGGGTCGATACAATAGAGCACCAGTAATACACTGGGGTAATTGCTGGCCTTGTGCCAAAAGTAGAAACAATTATCATAATTTCATTATCATTCACTCACGAGTACAATATATGTGTATATAGACACACTCTCTTTCTAACACACACACACACACACACACACACACACACATATATATATATATATACACACACTTTTGCTAATATATATATATTTTCTCATTGCAGTTTACAAAAAAATCATTAACCTCAATTATTACATGAACATAATAAAGAGATTGCTTTTATTTCTTCACACTCATGCCATTCATTTTACTTATAACTCGTTCCAGTAATCCTCACACACACACACACACACACACACACACACACACACACACACACACACACACACACACACACACACACACACATACATATATATGTATACATGCACACGCATAGACACACATACACATATATATATATATACATGCATACGTATTCTTACGTATCATCTGTTCCGAAATATCAGAAATATATTGCCATTACAATTATAAAGGACACTACCACCACCGAAACATTCACCATCCCCCCTCCGCCATTTACCTCTGTATTGATCACTATTGCTTCGATCCACACCCCACCAGCTACCTATCATACAAACACAATGTTCCATACAACAGCTTGTCGTTGGTTTATGTTTGTTTACGTATAGACTGACATTGACAAGTTTGCTGGATATACAGTATATATATACATATATACATATATATATATATTTATATATGTATATATGTATATATGTATATATATATATATATATATATATATATATATATATATATACTTATATATATATATATACTTATATATATATATATATTTATATATGTATATATATATATACTTATATATATATATATATATATATACAGTATATATATATATATATATATATATATATATATATATATATATATATACAGTATATATATATATATATATATATATATATATATATGTATATATATATATATACAGTATATATATATATATATATGTATATATATATATATACAGTATATATGTATATATATATATATATATATATATATATACTTATATATATATATATTTATATATGTATATATATATATATACTTATATATATGTATATATATATATATACTTATATATATATATATATATATACAGTATATATATATATATATATATATATATATATATATAAATCTATACCTACATATATATATATGTGTGTGTATGTATATATAAACATATATATATGCATAATATGGAATATACTTAGATACACATATGTGCATACACATATACATATATACATACACATGCTCAGCCATATATGTATAATACAATGGAACTGGATATTGTACTGTTTACAATAGCAATTTAGAGACTTGGTCACAGCTTGGTTTTCCACCCGTTTTCAACATAAACACACATACACACACACACTTATACTCACTTCAAAACAATAAATCACACAAATATTACAATGACTATCATATACGAGTGTTGTGATGTGTTTGTGTATGTGTGTGAATATGATGATTGAGGAGTCAATATTCTATTTAATTACTGTGAATGAAAGCTTATTGAATCATACTTTACACCTGTCTCAAAATATGTCTGTAGCCATTTATATTTTTAAGTATATTTAGTTCTATATATATATCATTGTCAACATAAATAGCTAACGTTTACAGCAGTATATATTATATTACCTGAAAACACAGATTTCTTCTCAAACATTGCATCGATTTCTGTATAAGCTGCTGCATTGCATGTCAATTTGAGAATATTTGCATTTTAGTTAAGAGATTAATAGAAAAAATACAGCGTTTGAAAGAAATTAAGTACAATAGATTAAAGAGGAATAAAAGCTTATTTTCTCTTTTATGGTATTGATTCTGTAATCAAGAAGAAACACGTGTATAATTAAAACGATACAAGAAATAAAACAATTGAACATACATAAAGCATGACAAAAATAAAATCTCCCGTCTATATATACATACACACGCACTCACTCACACAGACACACACATTCACACACACACATATATAGGATTAAAATAAAAATGTTATTTCTCACCCTAACACAGCTGATACATAAATGTAAGTATGCACACACACACACATACTTATATATATATACATACATACACACGCACACACACATATATATATAAATATGTATATATATATACATACAGATATACATATACGTATGTACGTATATACACATAAATATATATATATATATATATATATATACACACACATATATACATATACGTATGTACGTATTGGTTATATCGAACATTAATAATAATGTTCGATTCGGCCCATTCTGAACGACTGCCGCGCCAGCGTCCGATCGTCACCTGTCTGTCAGCATGTTTCTGGGTTATTACTATATATTTTCAACTGCTCAACAGACTGCCAGAGGTATACAGCCCTAGTGAATATTAATGACACAGAAACATGTTGATTGTTCCTCAAAGCCAGTGCTGAAAAACAGGTGACGAATAGTCACTGACACGGCAGTACATATATATGTATATATATATATATATATATATATATATATATATATATATATATATTGGAAAATGTGTGTAATCCTTGGTACAGTTAGGTATATTAAGATAGGGGGGAAGAAAAAATGGCTTCACTTGTGCTTTCAACAAATTTATTTTCTTCACAAAATCCAAAAAGAATTTTTCTTAAAAAAAATTATTTTATAAATTAAGTTGTTGGTTGTTGGTTAGGTCTTAGGAGTTCTTGGTTAACGTAGGAGGTATTGTTTCGTTTTTAGAAAGACCTTTCACGCTGAGGTGCGCTTGTCAATATATATATATATATATATATATATATATATATGTGTGTGTGTGTGTGTGTGTGTGTGTGTGTGTGTGTGTGTGTGTGTGTGTGTGTGTGTGTGTGTGTGTGTGTGTGTGTGTGTGTGTGTGTGTGTGTGTGTGTGTGCGTGCGTGCGTGCGTGTGCATACTTACATCTATATATATATAAGCATATACATATATTCATATATAAATGAAAATAGAGAAATTAATATGAGCAAGAAGCCAACAGTAATTCGTACATATAAGTGACTATTACGTCAAGATGGAAAATATTTAACGTAAGATATGAGAAAATAATTCAATCTCAATTAAAAAAAATGTCAAGACAGAAATTTTATCCACAGATTTTGTGTAATGCAGGGAAAAAACCAATAGAGTCTTAACTCAGAATAAAATTAAGGGTAAATACTTATCGTTCAATTTGGAAAAAATCTACAAATGTTCTATATAGTCTTAAAAAGACTATTTCACGAAACTTTTCAGAGGGGTTAGTCACGGTTGGAACCGTTCATCAGTAGAGCTCAACACGATAACTAAGAACCACAGCTAAACTATGCCAAAAGGAATTTAAAAAGCATGAATATATGTATATGCTTATATATATAGATGTAAGTATGCACACGTACACACACACATATACACACACACATACACACACACGCACACACACACATACACACACACACATATATATATATATATATATATATATATATATATATATATATATGTGTGTGTGTGTGTGTAGGCGTGTGTGTGTTTGAACGGAAAATAATATAAAAAAACCTGTAAGAAATGATTATGTTTTTTCTTCTGATGTGAAATATTAAAAGGTTAATTGCAGCTAAAAAATTGGAATTGTAATATGTTTGTTGTTTGCTTTTGTTTCTACGTTGCTCTTTATGCTTAGTCGATTCCTTTCTTGGTTTTGATTTATGTTGTCACTGGTTCTTTTAAATTTTGATTTCCTTTCCTGTGGCTTGCTCATTAATTATCACTGATGCTAAAAAAAATATATAATAATAATAATATTGAATATTTAATCCATAATTCATCTGAATGTCACAGATGTTTTAGGTAACTGTTACTTCTACGTTGATCTGTGCCAATATGAATGATGGCATTCTGTTTGAATTTGAAAGCAATTAATGATACTTCATTTACAAGGTAAAAAGAGGAATCTCTATATCTCTATATGGTTGCACAACCGATCTGTTCGAAATATTAGCCAAATTCATCGATTATGACAGTATATCATCGAACGCAATTGGATTAAAGACAATGTTAGTGCACTGAAAATGCAGCAAAAATATACCAAGCAAGAACTATCTGACATACAATATTGGCAGTATCGGTAGAGCGTCAGACACCATGCTTTTCAGCATAGAGTTACGCCCCTTTATGATCTGAGTTCAAATACCGCCAAGGTTAACTTTGCCTTTCAATAAAATAAAGCACCATTCACGTACTGGGGTCAATTTAATTGACTTTCCCCTCACCGCAAATTGCTTCCCTAGTGTCTATACTAGAAATCATTATAGTTAAATCGAAAGAAGTATGAGATACGTTGAACTAGAAAACGATTCAAAATTATTGTACGTAAAATTACGAAAATGCCAAGTAAATAATAGTGAAAAGATATTAATAGACACAAAACACGACCAAGGAAATAGCTTTCATCAAAGTAGGCTCTACATATGACAGACATTTATGGGTAACTAAAAATTAATATTTCCATATTCCATAAACGCGCACACCGATGGCATATTAAATAAATTACCCATGTTAAGGACATCAAACGGGGTGAAAAATAATTAATACATGATTATATATATCCATCATGTTAGCTATCTAGACAGCCCATACTTAAAAAACACATGTGGACACACACACACGCACACTTATACAGCCAGCCAGACAGACAGACACACACACACACACATATATATATATAATAATAAAAATAAAATGTGGAGAAGGAGCACACGATTTGGAATATATATATATGTGAAAATAGGGAGAAAAAAGACGATTATTAGGAATAAAACTTTTTTTTTCCTTTTTATTTTTTTCTCTTTTTTCCGGGTTGAAACATTTAAGACAAAATATTTTACTTTGTGTGAAGTGTTAAGGTATTAGTTAATTTATTTATTAATTAAGAATGACATTTATTTATTTATTTATATATTTATTAATTGTCTATTACCGGTTTCAGCATGTTATGCATTATCAAAGGGCGAATTTGTATTGGTGTAAAATGTTGATGATGCTGAACGTGTTAAGGAAATGGTGAAGAACGAATAATTTTATTTACAAACAAGGTTTTTGAAGTGAAAAGAAAAAAAAGAAAAGAATGGGGGGGGGGGGTAATGTGATACACCAAGAACTACAAAAAATAAACTCTAATTTGTCAATACTCATCAACAAACTTAATTCTACAAGTGAGAAAGCAATCCTCAAATACACATCCTATGAAATCAACGACAATAAAAACACACCTGAATAACAACACACATCCTATTCAAGCGAACGAATAAACACATGACACTCATACACTTACAACTTACCAATTAAAAACAAATTAATACTACATTGGTACACATCTCTTAAAAACAGGAAATTCTCCTTTTGGAAGATGATACAAAATAATAACAAAGCGGAGATCTATGAAAAATGGATTAACTCATCCCCATTAATCATCCCCCGAAAACTACAAATTAAATCCATCCCAAACGAACCAGAGACACAAAGACGCCTCAGGGAAGTTTTATGGCACTTGATAACATAAAAACTGAAATTGAACTCCTTAAATTGAGAGCCCAAGCATATGAAGATAGGATCAAATCAATTGACGATGAGATTAATGAAGCAATTACCAATAAAACCGAAGCCACAACCCTAGAAAATATTTCAAAATTATGGTTAGAGGACTGTAATAAGGAAGAATTAAAATCCCTTCAACGCTGGGAAATAAATGAAACCTGGTTCTCTAACTATGAAACACTTTTCCAAAAAGAACACACATCCCAAAACCCCTTCATTAAAACTATAATAACAAGAAAACCCAATCATCGTCCAAACACCACACAACAACCAACAGCAACAAAAAAACAATACCTCCCCACATACCAACAAAAGAAGACATCACCTCGACCCTACCTCCTATACCCACCACATAACTATCACACGGACTACCAAGCAACAAATATAGTAATAGAGAAACATCAGCTACAAGATAGACTACAACTTCTCTCCTACCAGGAGAAACTATAGAATCCCCCTCCCTTACAACACTCCCCCTAATACCCCCACGCAACAAACCCACAACCATCATTACTTTCAACATAGAACCCAAAATACACAACTACCACACATGCCACATAGGGTCTCACAACCACACACCAACTATAAGGAAACCCTAATCTACACTTCTCCACTAGCCACATCCTTCTACAACACCACCAGGTGAAAATTCAACCACACGAGACCCTAAACCACTACAACCACCATAACTACACACCATACAACAACAGCAGGACTCAATATAACTACACAAGACAACCCTACTACAACTACCACCATGTCTACACACACTACAACAACAGCAGTGCTCAACACAACCACACGATACAACCCAACTTCAACAACCACCACAACTACACAACCTATAACCACGTCCATCAAATCTACACACCCTACAACAACAACAGCAGGTCTCAATACAACCACACGATACAACCTAACTTCAGCAACCACCACAGCTACACACCATCTTACAACAACAGCAGGGACCAATACAACCATAAGAGACATCCAAACTTCAACAACCACCACAACTTCCGTAGTCATTTTTTAGACACAGCACACAGACACAGGGTAACAATCTAACACAAAACACCCAGGAGACACAAAATGTAATAACAATCGTTAATTTAACCTCTAAAGAATTAACAACAGACCAAATCAACATACTCTCCAAAGGTCTGAAATTTACAGCAACTCCCCAACGTCTAAACTACCCCGAAATGAAGGAAAATATTGCAGAATTATGTAGAAAACTAAGACTCAGCGAGCAACTATACGACAAATACAATGAGGATGACTCAATAGCCAGAAATAGAAGAAACCTCACCCCACCAAAAGGCAAGAACAAATTCCTCGATCAATTCTGCGGACACATTACTAATTACCCATACCACCACCTACACAGACATAAACAAAAACCAAACCTAAGCAAAACAGAATGGAATGGTCTTAACAGTCTAAAGAACGAAAAACCCTAACAATCAAAGAGGCAGATAAAAGGAGTGCAGTAGTCCTTATGGAGACAGATTACTACACGACTCTAGTACTCTCAACTCTAGAAAACAAAACATATTACGAAAAGGCCCAACACTACACAAAACTGAAAATAATGAGAAACCTAAAATCCGTAACAACCCTTTACAAAGATGGCCTACCGACAAGGAATACAACTACATCACCAATTTCAAAGCAGAACCAGACTCTTCTACGGTATCCCAAAGACATACAAAAGCGAAGTAATAGGCAGGGCCTGCAAGCAAGCCACAGACATTTACATCAATATACCCCCGCCTAAATGACCTTAAATTAAGACCCATAATAGCAGGAGCCACATGTGAAACCCACCGCCTAAACAACTTCCTAGATATTCTGCTTAAACCTTTCCTAAAACACATAAAATCTTCATAAGTGACGACCTTGACATGTTCAACCACCTCCCAACAGCACTTATTAATTAACATACCCTACTAGTAACTTTTGATGTCATCAATCTATATTCCAATATCCCACATAACCTAGGTATAGAGGCAATACAATTCTGGCTTGAAAATTTCCCTAGTGAACTTCCACAGTGCATCCCTAAAGAATTTGTTTTGGAGGGACTCAAATTCATCTTGGAAAACAAATTCTTCGAATTCTATGCCAAATACTACAGACAGAAATCTGGGACTGCCATGGGCACGAAAGTAGCCTCCTCATACGCCAACCTTGTCATGGGATATTTGGAAACCACCCTCTACCGGAAAGTTCTAGACAAATACGGTAACCACTTCTACCTACACATAGAAAAAAAACTGGAAGAGATATCTAGACGACTGCTTCATCCTCTGGCATGAAAGTATAGAAAGACAACACAAACTTACAATTTACAGTGGATTAAAGCCATGAACAACTCCCTTTCCTCGACATCCTCATTAAGAAAACAAACAGAAAAATAGAAACAGACATATACACAAACCCACAGACTCCAAACAATATCTTCCATTTAACTCGTGCCACCATCGCCATACCAAAATGGCAATTACTTATAACCTAACCAGAAGGACTGCACAATAATTTCAGATAAATACACATGCTACACACGACTAGAAGAATTAAAGAACACACTTATCAGCAGAAACTACCCACAATCCCTAATCAACAATGGATTCCAACGTGCCCTAAAACTCAACATCCAGGAACTCAGACACCCCAAACCCAGTAATGAACCGCAACAGAAAACTCTACCATACATCTCCACACACAACCCCCTCAACAATGAGGCACTCGACACCATCCTCCAGAACGTTCCTTTACTAAAAAGAGACCCAAGAATGAACAAAATCCTTCAAACACACAACATCATAAAGACCAAAAGACAACCTAAATCCATAAAAAACATCCTCACACAAGCCCAAATCCAACCAACCCTCACAATGAACCCTACAGTAAAAAAAATGCGGAAGGCCCAACTGTGGCATATGCATAAATCTAATAGAAGGTTCAACATTCCATTTTAAACAAGGACAACATTTCACAGTTAAACACAACTTTACATTTGCATCTGAAAACCTAATCTATGTTTTGACCTGCTCAGGTTGTCAAGAGCACTACATAGCACAGACAAAAAACAGCCTCTGACAACGTATGACCGTCCATAGATCACAAATCAAAATACAGGAATACAGAAAGATTGCTTTTAGTGAACATATCGCCAATTGTACACCTAACGAAGATCCAAACTTTAAAATTTTCCCCATTTACAAATCCATAGACAACGCTTCTTTCATCCATCGTACCAATAGGGAAACGTACTTCAAAACAAATTCCAACCTCTACTTAATGGACTAAATTTCGGACTAAACTAAAACTGGAACGAACAATGAACGAAAACCTAATTCCTATGTTCTCTAAAGAGTTACATCCCTCACACCCTACCTAATCCTTTTTCTGATATAAATGGATTAGCCCCTCTCATTTCTCTCTCCCCTACCTGACCACCCTGTATTACCTCCCCTGCATATTAACTCTCTAAAAAGGTAAATCATATCAAACCCCAGACTACCATTTGCCTCCATCATAGATCAACTAAGCACACTTGCTATAATAACACTTTTTGAAACTGCTTATCTTCAAGAACTATGCCTGTAAATAATATTATTCTTTCTTTCCCATTACCTTATCATGTTCCACATTACCCCACTTTTTTTTCTTTTTTCTTTTCTCTTCAAACACCATGTTTGTAAATAACATTATTCTTTCTTCCCCATTTCCTTAACATGTTCCACATCACCAACATTTTACAGAAATACAAATTCGCCCCTTTGATAATGCATACAATGCTGAAACCGGTAATAGACAATTATTAAATATATAAATAAATAAATAAATGCCATTGTTAATTAATAAATAAATTAACTAATACCTTAACACTTCACACAAAGTAAAATATTTTGTTTTAAACATTTTCTAACCCGGAAAAAAGAGAAAAAAATAAAAGGGAAAAGAATATATTTTTCTTCCTAATAATCGTCTCTGTCTCCCTATTTCCCACTCTACTACCCTATGTATTGAGTACTCTGGTGCGTTTTGGTCCATCTGGTTCCTTACCATAATTCCTTCATTATATATATATATGTATATATATATATGTGTGTGTGTGTGTCTGTGTGTGTGTATATATAAAATAATATAATATAATATATGTAGTAATAAACACAGTAAATTCTGTGTTTAAAATTACGAGGATAGAGAGGTTGGTGTGACCGATTTAACTTGAAGCAAACGGAAAATACAGGATGAAAAATAAAAAGTACTAACCGTTTCAATAACTCTTAATCTCCCGGACACATTAGAGAATCAATCTCTTTCGCCCTAAAAATTGTGTTTGAAACAGATAATCCATAGGCATCTTCAGCGGGAGAGAAGATTAAATGTGACAAACACCTAATACTAAATATTACACGAGTGAATATTTCATCTCGTGCGTGAGTCGTATATATATATATATATATATATATATATATATATATATATATATATATATATATATACATATATATATATATATGTATATGTATATATATATATATATATATATATATATATATATATATATATATATATATATATATATATATATATATATATATATATATATATATATATATATATACATATATATATATATATATATATATATATATATATATATATATATATAACGGCGATGAATTAGTTTTGCGAGGTTTTTTATAGGAAAAATAGTAAAGATAGAATACATTAACCGATACACAGTCACCCAATCACGAACACACATCAAACAAAACACTATACACACACGCAAACGCATGCGCAAAGAAGACAAAATAAAATAAACAAACAAACAAATAAATAAATAAATATATAGACAGACTAAATAAAAATGGCGTAGACATACAATGTAACGGGAGGAAACAATAGCACCACTGACGATGTTGCAGATGTGCAACGAAAGAACTTTGATAAACTATATATATGTGTTTGTGTCTATATTGTATCTGTAATATTTTTGACCGTCGGTCAGTCAATGGCAACATTGAGGACCGAATAAATTAGATTACCGATATAAAAGACACAGAAGCGAAAAGCGAAAACAAACCAAACAGTGAGTGTGTTCTGTTATTAATTCTGGCAATAATACATAAATAGGACCCTCCCCAAGTATAACAATATATATATATATATATATATATATATATATATATATATATATATATATATATATATATATATATATATATATATATATATATATAATATATACATATATATATAGTTATATATATAATTCTTAAGACGAAGGATTGATACTATGGTTGTTTATTTATATATCTACGAGCGTTTCAATGTAGCCAGGATTCTTCACCAATAACGGAGAAAAACCGAACATTCTCAGTTTATTTACTCCACAAAGGCGCTTTATTCCAAGTCGTGACTCTTTAGGAAATGCAATAAAGTATTAATTTGTTTAATGTCAAAAGGCAACTCCACCCCAAAACCACCATAACAACAACAAAATAAAAAAAGAATTACAGAAGATTCATAGTACATAAGCAGAAAGCAAGAGCGTATGCGTGTGAACATAATTACTGGACATGCAACATAAAAGGTTGTGTGTTATTTATATATATTTAAAAACACATTTATTTGTCAATTAGTTGAACCAGCGTTTTCGTGAAATAACATTTCAGTGCTCATTTTCAATTTTTATATCGTAAATATTTGAAAGTTGTACCATTGTTTATAGTATAATTCGTACTTTAGATTGTCTTTGTAAAAGAAAGGTGAGTTATTATTTTAATAAAAAAAAATTGTTTTAGATATATAATTCCCAGAAAGTATGTTTAGATATTTTTCTAACATTTTCTAGTGAGGATATATATACACATATATATACATATATATGTATATATATTATATATATATATATATATATATATATATATATATATATATATATATATATATATATATATATATATATACAAAATTAAGATAAATCAAAGTGAATTTAATCTAAATCAAAATGATGGGTGTCATGCCAGAAAGGCATGCGCAATATCACCCGTAAAATAAGCTCCAAGATTCTAATGAATAAGTCCGAGCATTTTATAACAACTAAAAATTGATTAACATATAAATAAACATATGAAACAATCACAGGGGATAATTTGTAAAAGTATGTAAGCACACATAGCTAGGTAGGTAACTAAATAAAGTTAACTAAAACTTCATAAATATATACCTTATAATATGATTAATCTTCCCTGTATATATTCCATTAAAGAAATATATTTCACCAATTAATCGAATGGTAAACCACGGAGGCCGATACTTGGATTTTCAACAAGGAAGAAGTCCAGCCATCTGTGTTTACGCATTAAGTTCAAATCAGCGACTGGTCAGTAACAAGTTCTGTATCTACTAAAAATACACACATCATACCAGCTTCGTCCCAGTGGCGTGAATAGGGTTATCGACAACTAGAAACAGCAGTCAAGTCCTTTCAACAGATTTAGCTCTACAATTAAAGTAAAAATTATCCCCTGTGATTGTTTCATATGTTTATTTATATGTTAATCAATTTCTAGTTGTTATATATATAGAGAGAGAGATATATAGATAGATATATTATCTATATTACTGCCCTGTAAAACAACTGATGTTCTTACATTGAGCTATTTCTCTTACTGGTAATAAGGTAGTAGAAATTACTGACCTTTCCTGTTTATAGTTGTTTATAGTTTAGTATATACATAACTATAAATAGTATATTTAATATTATAAATATATATATATATATATATATATATATATATATACACGCAAGCACACACACAAGCACACACACACACACACACACACACACCCACGCATACACAAACATACACATCCCCCCACACACACACTCATTTAATGCTGAATCCGGTATTGTAAATAAATTAATGTTTTAAAATTTCACCAAAAATATCTATCTATATATATATATATATATATATATATATATATCAAAATGAAAATCCGAAGGCAAGGTAAAATTCCAATCATTTAATCACGACACATGTTTCAATAAGAGATAGATCGATTGTGAAGCCATGATAGATTATCACTGATCGCATCAGGTGAAAATGAATTGTCTTCAAATTCTTGATATGATGGAGAAAAAATAACGATGTTCTCTCATAGAATTCATTCCCTCATATATATATATATATATATAAGAAAGTCGTTTTTATTGCTCACTATTAGTCATATAAAAGATATAAAATTGAAAATGATGTACATGAAGTCTTTAAGATAATACAATTATAATTGATGTAAACGGTTTCACAATTTCAAGATTTTCTATCATCCGAGGAATTATGGACGGCAAAGTCTATTCGGCAGGATAGGATTACAGAACATAAAGAGTCATAACTTAGTCACAAATACTTTTTGACCAGTATTTTAACAATTCTACCACTGGTGATGATTATAATGCTAATTGTTTCTACGTTAGGCACAAGGCCAGCAAGTACACAGTGCATTACTGGTACTTTATTTCATCGACCCCGTAAGGATGAAAGGCAAAGTCCACCTCGGTGGGTGATGCTTATAATGCTAATTGTTTCTACGTTAGGCACAAGGCCAGCAATTACCCAGTGCATTACTGGTACTTTATTTCATCGACCCCGTAAGGATGAAAGGCAAAGTCCACCTCGGTGGGTGATGCTTATAATGATAATTGTTTCTACGTTAGGCACAAGGCCAGCAATTACCCAGTGTATTACTGGTACTTTATTTTATTGACCCCGTAAGGATGAAAGGCAAAGTCTACCTCGGTGGGTGATGCTTATAATGATAATTGTTTCTACGTTAGGCACAAGGCCAGCAATTACCCAGTGTATTACTGGTACTTTATTTTATCGACCCCGTAAGGATGAAAGGCAAAGTTAACCTCGGCCGGATTTGAACTCAGAATGGTAAGGGCCGTAACTCTATGCGTTAAAACATGATGTCCGACGCTCTACCGATACTGCCAATCCACCGATGCTTATAATGATAATGATGAAGACGATGATTATGATGATGATGTTGATGATGAAAATGTGATGATGGAGGTGGTTGTGGTGGTGGTTACGTTGATGATGATGATGATGATGATGATGATGATACTGTTGGTCAGTTCAGTGGTCCTGATTTTTATGATATCCATCGTCATGAGGGTTATAAAGGGTACTGATAATCATCATCACCTTCATCATGAAAGATCGTGAGGTTTGTGGTGGTGGTGCTGTGCTGGTGGTGCTGGTGGTGGTAACGGGGGGGGGGTGATGCTGATGCTGATGCTGATGCTGATGATGTTGATGATGAGGAGGTTGATGATGAGGAAAGGAGGAGAGGAAGGGGGGGGGGGGCGAGCGAGGTGGGTAAAGAGGATAAGGAGGATGAGAATGATTATAAGGATAAAGTAGTAGAGGAGGAGGTGGAGGAAGAGAAAGATCTCGACGTCGAAATGATGGCGTCGTCGATGATGATGATGGTGGTTACTACTACGGCGATGATGCTGATGCTACTACTGCGGCAACTTCTGATGATGATTTATAATTGTATTCAAGTTTATAATATAAGATGCCAACCAAGTCATCCTATAATGCATTTTATTTAATGAAGATATAGGGAGAAGCTGCAGCATCTAACCAGTATGCGAAATACAACAGTATTACATGTAAAAACATCTTTGTTATTGCATTCTACGAACGTCTGTTTGTTTTAATGCCTTAACCAAACTCCTTACAACCAGCAACACCTGCAGTGGTTTTATCTCTGATATGTAAAGAAGTCTCTACCATAATACTTAATAATAATTTGAAACGTTTAATAATAATATTAGGATTTACTCACAACGAAGCAAACAAACAGAAATTTCATTATTGGAATCATATAATAAAACAGAATAAAAAAAGATGTAAAAAGCATTTATCACAAACACTTGTGGAAATATGAGTATGACATTGTAATGAAAACTCAAATTTCTGTCAAGCTGGGGACTATTTTACACATTAAAGTAGAGATAAAGACGTGAACGATATCTGTAACAGCTTTTGATACTTTTAAACAAAATGATATAGGGCTTATTTAAAATAATTACTTCTATCCCATTTCCTAACCTGCCATTCTCTCCCAGGAAATGTTAGTTAATGCTAATAGAGATTAAATATCGAGGTAAAAATTATTACAAAAGATAAATAGAGAAATCAGAATACAATGATTGTATAATCAATGGAATGCTTTAAATACAGAATGTTTCAGATATGATTACTGCTCTGGTATTAAGAATTGATTGATGGCTTGATAATAAAGATATCCGGTTACGTGGCGAAAATAGTGCGTAGAAATAGCAGCCACATTTCCGTTAAATATTATATTCATTAGGTGTTTTCAGTACACACACACACTCACACACACACACACACACACACGCACACACACATATATATATATATATGTTGTATATATATATATATATATGTTGTATATATATATATATATATATATATATATATATATATATATATATATATATATATATATACACATATATACATATTTATTCACACATATACATATACATATACATATACGTATACATATATATATATATACACACACACATATACACATATATATATGTATATGTATAGTGACGAAACATAAGTCAATTGCATGAACATATAATCCTTTTTTACTGCTATATATATTTCGATGATAGCCATTGAATGGCTATGACCTCATCAGGCAGTTAGTCAGTTCTTAGATATGCCAGATCTGTGTTTATAGTGTTGATGGTATCAGAGCCTTGGGCTATGTATATATATATATATATATATATATATATATATATATATATATATATATATATATATATATATATATATATATATATATATATATATATATTCGATATGCAAATTAGGCTGCACATATATATATATATAAAGAAAAAGAGATGAAATCGAAAATGCAACTGGAGTCTTATTTTTAAAAAAAATATATATATTTATTTGTTTTTTTTACCGGTTTCGCAGTTCTTCTGCTTTTCAAAGGGTGTGTTGAGATGGAGGGTTTGTGATTTTTCTCACATCTGGCTGTGTGAGAAAAACCACAGACCCTCCATCTCAACTCACCTTTTGAAAAGCAGAAGAACTGCGAAACCGGTAAAGGAACCAAATAAATATATATATTTTTTTTTAAAATAAGACTCCAGTTGCATTTTCGATTTCATCTCTTTTTCTTTATACTTTCACTCGTGTAGGACACCTCGGTTATTTTTCATTTTGTAAAAAAAACTCACTTTCTAATATATATATATATATATATATATATATATATATATATATATATATATATATATTCGATATGCAAATTAGGCTGCTCAGCAGTTAATATGCATAAGAAAGTATATACTTTCAGACGTTCAACCATCTGACAGGAAGGTATACAATGCTGACGATAGCTAATAAGCTTGTAACTAGTACATCGTTCCTGTGTCAGTGTTGAACAAAAAGGTGACGTGGTTGCCTAAACACTGTACGGCGTAATTCGAAAGAAACCGAGCATTATAATAAATGTTCGGTAAACCGATACGTGCATATATATATGTGTGCATGTATGTATACATATATGCGCATATATATATGTGTGTACGTCTGTATATATATATATGTATGTACGTATACATACATACATACTTACATTTAAGTAAGTGCCGTACTAAGAGTGAGAAATGAAATTTCGTCTCATTCTATTCTATATATATATATAGAATAGAATGAAACGAAATTATATACATATATATATATACATATATACACATATACATATATATATATATATATATATATATATATATATATATATATATGAAGGTATGTGAAGGCATGTGGCTGAGCGTTTAGAGAATTAGATTCACAATCTCGAGGTTGTGAGTTCGATTCTTGGACCGGGCGATACTTTATTTCACGTTGCTCCATCTACCTGTAGTTGCGACAGATAGATAGTATTAGCAACTGAAAAGACCAACAGAAACATTGTTTCCTCGGTCCGATTTGACGAAAGTCAATCGATATATATATATATATATATATATACATACATATATTTAATATACAATGGCTTGTACAGGACTAGGTCTGTTTCAATCGAAGGAAATAGTTCTAGTCATGTAGAAGCTATTTCTATATTAAATATTCATACACTATGTGTTGAGTACATTACTTACTGTGGTTACTCTCAATTGAAACCGGGATACACACACACACACACGCACGCATATATATATATATATATAAGTTTTAATATAGATGAGATTCTACAGGACTAGAACTGTTTCATTCTTTAGAAATCATCAGGAATCTTGATGATTTCTAAAGAATAAAACAGTTCTAGTCCTGTAGAATCTCATCTATATTAAAACTTTTATACTATGCAATGTATTGAGTACCTTACTTACTGTGGTTACCTCCGACTCAACCCGGAATAACGTATATATATATATATATATATATATATATGATGGACTCGCCATTCGATTTGACGTATGAGGATTCAACAGGCTCTTCATTTCATTGCTTTATGTTTATGCCTCAAATGACACTTCAATCCAGCTGCTGATTTACGCATCAATCGACATTTGGTGCAGGTGACAGGATCTTGAACAGTGCAGGCTGGAAAGCCTGTCAGGGTTCTGGTGTCAGATCTTATCTCACAGAGATGGGCTAAACAAGACCTTTATATATATATATATATACTGTATATATACTGTATGTTTATTTTAAAACATTTTGTGATGATGATGAAGGTGGGGGAGAATACAATGAAGTAGATAATTGTCGAGGGCGGGGATATGAATAAGAAGGGAAAAGGGTGTATGAAAGGAGGAACACCTTCCTACACCATTGAAGCAACAATAGTTCCGACACCGCTTTCGATATCATTACGGGGGAGAATGACTCTGCGGAGATCAGCCACCTCGTGGGTCTTTATATATTACATAAACTTTACATACTACATAATCTACAGACCCATTTCACATGACATACCGTGAGAGCTTGTTCTGGAGCAACGTCCATTTCTAACGTCTGGGCAAACAAACGAAGAAACCTACACTCACACACACAAACACACACAAACACATACACACACACATGCACACAATCACACACACGCACATGCACACAAACATACGCACGCATACACATTTCCACCTCAAATATACAAAGAATACTTTCCTTCCTTAACAACTCTATAACAAGAAACCCATTGGCCAGCATCTCTCCAAAATGGCTGACAGAATACGAACGTGTGACTTTTCTTATTTTTGCCTGTTCCTCCTTCATCTCTCTGTCTTTCTTTTTCAATGTTTATTTCTCATTCTATTATCTGATGAAATACTAGTGTCCGAAACGTTAAGACATTTCTCCTATTATTTCAAGCGTTAATCTAATTTATATCTTCATTGTACTGTGTCGTTTGCTATGTTATTCTTGTTTACGTTTTACACACACACACACACACACACACACACACACACACACACACACACACACACACACACACACACACACACACACACACACACACACACACACACATTCACACACACACACACACATTCACACATACACACATACATATATATATATATATATATAAATACATATAAACATATACACATACATATATACATGCATATTATATATAGATATCTTTCTTTATAAACATATACACACACAGACACATATATATACATATATATATATATATATATGTATATATCATAAAGGAAATCATATTACCGTTCAAAATCATAAATATTGATATTATTCGGTTTACTGTAAGATATATAATTATTGAAATACTATCAAACAGAAAGAATACCAGAATAACAGATTATTGTTGGAATAATGAAAGAAAAGAGTGCTCTTGAAGGAAGAATCGTAAAATAAACCCTTTTATTTTCTATCATTATTTTATACTTTGTATATTTTAGAACGTGAAGCACGAAATACTAAAACCATAGAACATAACTATATATCTATGAAAAAAAGCTAAATATCTATGAAAAAATGTTAAAATAACATGTTGTTTACGATAACAGTTGAGAATATGTTGATGGTGATAATAGTGGTGGTGGTGGTGGTCGTGCTGGTGGTGTTGCTCGTTGTTTTTGGTGGTGGTATTGAAGAAGAAGAAGAAGAAGAAGAAGAAGAAGAAGAAGAAGAAGAAGAAGAAGAAGAAGAAGAAGAAGAAGAAGAAGAAGAAGAAGAAGAAGAAGAAGAAGAAGAAGAAGAAGAAGAAGAAGAAGAAGAAGAAGAAGAAGACGACGACGACGACGACGACCAAGTGGTATAGCGAAAGAAAACACGAGACATTATGGAATGTAATTACTTCTGGAAATCTAAATCCAGTGTAATTTACTTCCCATTTGGTAAAAAGTTCCTATTTAAATATGCATATATATTTATATGTACACACACACACATACAGTCACATACATATCACCCCCATGTATATATATATATATATTTACATACATCTCTCTCTCTCTCTCTATATATATATATATATATACTTTGATTTCTTCTACTCCCTGTCTGATAAACATATCTAAATTATCTACCGACATTTACATAATTGCTATTTTCGTTGGGCTCACATCTCTCCTTTTTATATTCTGTATCTTGCTAATAACACAAATATAATTGCACGAGTATGTCTTTATCATTTTAAACAATATAAATATGTGTCTGTATGTATTTGTGTGTGCATACACAAATACATAGACACACTCATATATGTATATGTTGGGTTTTGAAAGTGACAGTATGAGATTACACTACGCAATTTAGAATATATGTTATCTTTTATTAACTAAGTATATATCGGGAGTTACTCAAGTTCCTAGCATTTGGTGATAAGATATTTGTCTAGATGACATCTGCATTGGCTTGAATATACCTTAATATATATCCTGTCACACACAGACACATACACACACAGACACACACACACAGACACACACAGACACACATAGACAATATATATATATATATATTTTAAAGAGTTAAACAAGATTCAAAGAATGAGTTTTACAGTAGATTGAAAGCACTCTACAGCATATATTTTCCAGAGTTATTAATATTAAATTCAAATATTAATAAAATAGATGTTCTTGTGATCAATTACATTTTATTATACATATTTCAGAGGTACTTGAATCAAGTTCAATAGTACGTCCGCATCAGATAAAATAAAATGATACATGACATACCCTGACATGTTAAATGGTTAAGATTTAAATGGTTAAGATTTAATCTTAACCATTTAACATGTTAGGGTATGTCATGTATCATTTTATTTTATCTGATGAGGACGTACTATTGAACTTGATTCAAGTACCTCTGAAATATGTATAATAAAATTTAATTGATCACTAGAACATCTATTTTATTAATATTTGACTTTAATATATATATATAATATATATATATATATATATATATATATATATATATATATATATATATATATATATATATACGATATTAATAAATGGAAACTATATTTATAAAACCATATTTATTTCATTATACATATTTCAAGGACACCAAGTTAAATTATGGTGTGCTTTCATCGGATAAAATATAATATAGGTCAGTTTTATAAATAAATAATGACATACCCTTAAAGAATGCAACCATTACTGTTGGTAGCTCCCGAATAGTGGAGTTGTAGCTTGAAATATGTATAATGAAATAAATATGGTTTTATAAATATAGTTTCCATTTGTTAATATCGTATTTTTACTCAAATATTTGTTGAGTGCTTTATATCAGTTATAAAAATATTTGCTTGTTGTATCCCAACAATTTAAATATAACTTTTACACACACACACACATATATATATATATATAATAATTTACGAACGTTTCTATCAATACAGTAAGAAACTACAACTCATCTTTATCGATTTCCTCAGAAACTTATACAACATGAATAGCATAATTATTTACCATTCACGTGTCTGAACAACTCCATTACGAAATCGTAAACAAATTTAAAATATAGTTGGGCAAACGTTAGAGCATGGAATGCTAAAGTCGTAATTAAAATTTATAAGTAATAATTGTTTCTACTTTAGGCAGAAGGCCAGCAATTACCCAGTGCATTACTGGTACTTTATTTTTTCGACCCCGTAAGGATGAAAGGCAAAGTCAACCTCGGCGGGATTTGAACTCACATCATAAAGGGACGTAACTATGCTGGAAAGCATGGTGTCCGACCCTCTACTGATACTGCCAATCCACCAAGTAATAATGCTTCTGGACCCTCTGGGAAGATTTGGTTGATAGGATAGTCAGGACAATGTATGCAGATACTATTGCATCCAAATTTAGAGAACTCCCTGGTCAAATTGGGGGCGTTGAGGCAGAGGGGAGATTATTAAGCGCAACAGTTTCTGCATCAACTGGGCGAAAGAGGCGGATGATAAGAGGACCCCTTTTTTCAATCAAGATGTCAAAGATGAGATCCGTTGAAAAAAGGAGACTTTAAACACTTTTACTTGGAAATAAGCCCTTCTTCTCGTATTTGCTGTACAAACAGGCACGAAGAATAGCAGCAGAGTAAAGACGTCCAAAGATAAGACATGGGAGTCATTTGGGGTTAAGCTGGAATTCGACATCACATCAGCAAATAAAATGTTCTGGCAGACCATCTACCGATGTCGTAATAAGAAACTCTCCTCCCACTCTGCTATCTATACGGAGTGCACCCTCGCGAGTTGGGGAGAATACCTTGCTGATCTCCAAAAACCCGCCCGATCACAGCAGCGTTGTCGTCTCTCTCAGTGGCTGAGGTCACAAGAGAATATAAAGAGGTCAAATGTAGCAAGGATGCTAGGGAAGATGAAATCCAGCCCGAGATGTTAAAAGCTTTCAATATAGAAGGTAATCTCTGGCTGACTTATTTAAATAATTTGAATGTGCTTTATTTTTGGTTATATTTATTCATTACACACACATATATGTATATATTTATATATATATATATGTGTGTTTGTGGGGGGGGGGGGGGTGTATATATGTATATATATATATTTAATAAGAGAGACGGTTTCATTCGTAAGTCTTCATTTTATTGTCTAATTCATTATAAGTATTTCAAAGATGCAACGGTAGTTATATATATTTATATATAAAACTTGAAAGGACCTTGTCATTGCGCTCTCAAAAAATCCAGTCATAATTTTACACAGGAGATTTTGATTGCTTTCATGTTTTGTTTGGTTTCCATCATCGCCTATACATGTGTCACAAAATTGCCAAGCTATTTTGCGTTCTCTGCTTGGTATATTAATCATGTGTTTTTAACCATAGAACAGGCTTACTTTGCACATACACCATATTGGGTTTGATACCACTTCGAGGCCTCTGCCGTTACAATACGTCAATATTTAATTTAACTTTCTGTTCATTATTAACATGGGATGGATTGGCAGTATCGGTAGAGCGTCGGACGCCATTCTTTGACGCATAGAGTTACGGCCATTGCCATTCTGAGTTCAAATCCCGCCGAGGTTAACTTTGCCTTTCATCCTTACGGGGTCGATAAAATAAAGTACCAGTAATACACTGGGTAATTGCTGGCCTTGTCCCAAAAGTAGAAACAATTATTAACATGGGATGGATTGGCAGTATCGGTAGAGCGTCGGACGTCATGCTTGACGCATAGAGTTACGGCCCTTGCCATTCTGAATTCAAATCCCGCCGAGGTTTACTTTGCTTTTCATCCTTACGGGGTCGATAAAATAAAGTACCAGTAATGCGGTGGGTATTTGCTGGCCTTGTGCCAAAAAGTAGAAACAATTATTAACATGGGACAGTTTGTCCTGATATATTTCTCAGTGAAACGGGACGGGTTGAATCATATGTACGTTGATGACAATCTATTTCCATACTGTTTTTTCTACACAGTTTCTCTGGAAAGTTTTATGTCTATTGAAGGGTAGGTTGTAGAACACGGATATATCATGTATATATGTATATGTATATATATATTTATATATATATATATATATATATATATATATAGAAATGGTTACACAACAGTTAGTTCACGACACCGAGAACAATTGTTTCACCTTAGCGGCTCGTCAGCTCGTAATATAATCTTTATATATAATCTTTATATATATATATATACATATATATAAAGATTAACAAGCACCAAAGTGTCACTATACTTTTAAACTAACATGTTTTAGACGATAGAGCTTCATTCCGATGATGTGATGTTACAAAATCAAAATTTTCAGGAATTTTTTAAAGAAGACTTTTTTCCCCAAATTTATTATTTAATTTCCCTTATATTTTCATACTGCGACCATCGGGAATATGGTATGTGTTAGTTTAATAACATATTGACTCTTTGGTGCTTCTTAATCTCTATATATCAGCTCTGCATCAACCCCATTGCATTTAGCATTATACCCTTTGGGAAAGTTTATACCCAATAATAGCAACACTGTTATTATTATTAATATTGTATATGTATATATATATATATATATATATATATATATATATATATAACGAAGGAAATGTGGTAAGTAACCAGGTGGACCATAACGCACCAAAGTACAGAATTAGCCGTCGAAACGGCTTGAGCTCAGCCGTCGGGGTCCTACTCGTTCCTATATATATATATATATATAGTTTACCTACTCTCATAGCTGTTTGTTGCATATGATCTCATCTCCCGCAGAAGATTGCCCCCGGATTATAATTTACAAACACAACTTTTAAGGTCGAAACAGATTAATCTTTAATCTGTCCGGGAGATAATACGTATTGAAACGGTCAGTACATTTTAATTTATCTTTCATTCTCCGCGTGATTCAGAGTTTATATTCGTCAAACCAACGTGGTCTTACTACCCTTGTAATTCTAAAGACACAATTTACTGTGTTTATTCCTTTATATATATATATATATATATATATATATATATATATATAAATTTTAACTAATGTTTCTTCTTAGTCCGGAGAAATTAACTAAATAAATAATCAATTAAACGGAGCTAATGGAAGTTTGAAGAAATAATTGATAAATGTTTACCGATATTTCTCACAAAGAGGTGTGAGTACCAGCGATGCCATCGGTGTAGTGACTGTCAAAAAGAGTTAATTGCAGGAATATTCTTCAAATTTCTTCTAAATGAAGAATCCTATTGAAATCCAATACGTGATGGTTATTGGTATTAATTGGTTTGCCGCCTGTCTAGATCAATTAATCGTATTGTTAATATAGTGATGATGTTGACAGTGTTGATATTGCTACTGGTGCAGACATTGATGATATATGCGTTGGTGTTTGGCACTGTTCACAAGAGACGGTGTTTTAGATTATGGTGGCAGAAGTAATGGCAGGGTTAGTAATGACGATCCTGACGTATATGTTGATGATAATTGTGTTGCTGTTGATGGCGATTTTGATGATGATGATGATGATGATGATGATGATGATGATGATGATGATGATGATTATGACGATGATGATGATTATAATGTTGGTAATGATGATGTTGATAATGATGGTAATGATAATGATCTTGATGATAATAATTGTTTCTACGTTAGGCACAAGGCCGGCAATTAACCAGTGTATTACTGGTACTGTATTGTATCGACCCCCGTAAGGATGAAAGGCAAAGTTAACCTCTTGATGATAATAATGATGATGATGACGGACGATGACGACGATGATGATGATAACGAACATGATGATGATGATGATGATGATGATGATGATGATGATGATGGTGGTGGTGGTGGTGTTGTTGCCAGTGGTTGATGGTGATGATGACGATTACGATGGTAGAAATTGAACTGGCGTTGCGGTTGTCTTGCTTGTGGCATTGGTCATTATTAGTATTTTAGGTTTCGGCTGTTGACCCTAATGCTGGTGTTCAAATTGACGTTGATGTTGTTGGATATATATATAGTATTGACGAACTCATTAATGTTATTGATATGACAGTCTTGTCTAGACACAGGTGTTAACGTAAAGGCCATAGTGTTGACTGGAGTTAGTAGATGGTAGTGGCATTAATGAAGGTAGTATCAACCGTCTCGATGAAATTGGTTACTAAATATTGCTACTGCTAGCGGTGATCATTGTAGTAGTTTTTCTGTTGTTGGTGGTGTGGAAGTACAGTAATGATTTTAGTGAAGGTAAAGTAATGGTTTTGACATGTGTGTTAAGTATACGTTCGTAATGTTGATTGGTGAGCATAATATATTCAGTGTTGCTGATAACGGTATTTGTATTGGTGTTAGTGGTTACTGTGTTAGTGAAAATAGAGTTATTTTGATGAGAGAGGAAACAGAAGTTTTTGCCGGTGGCGCGGGTGTTAGCATGGTGCTGTTAGTATCTAGTATATTCGAGTTAAATATGCAAGAAATGGTCTTCATCTTGATGGTGATGGTAATGCTATTATTTGTTGTAATTGTGGAGTTGCTGTTGGTGATAATGATGTTATTTTTGATTGTGTTGATGATAGTGATGGTTGTGATAATTATTTCTACTTTTGGCACAAGGCCGGCAATTATCCCAGTGCATTACTGGTACTTTATTTTACCGACCCCGTAAGGATGAAAGGCAAAGTTAACCTTGGAGTGATTTGAACTCAGACCATAAAGGGCCGTAACTCTATGCTGGAAAGCATGGCATCCGACCCCTCTACCGATACTGCCAATCCACTGCCCCTGATGGTAGTTATAATGGTATTGATGTTGCTGGTCGCAGTGGTGTTCGCTGTTGTCATTTCTCCAGAGGTGATGATGATGATGCTCGTATTGAAGACAACGGCAAGTCGATTATAATGATTATGAGCATAAGGATAGTGATATTGAAGATGGCCTTGATGATACCGATGATATGATGATGGTGATGATGGTGATGATGGTGATTTTGATTATGTTATTGGTGGTGATGTTGGTGATGATAATGATGATGATTATGATGATGAGGGAGATGTTCTGATAATGGGGATGATAATGATAATGGTGTTGATGTTGTTGTTGGTGGTGGCTGTAGTGGGGTGCTGGCAGTTATCTTGATCATAATGATGATGGTGGTGGTGAAAGTAATGTTGAGGCTGATGATGATAATTATAATTGTTTCTACTTTTGGCACCAGGCCACCAATTATCCCAGTGCATTACTGGTACTTTATATTTTACCGATCCCGTAAGGATGAAAGGCAAAGTAAACCTCGGAGGGATTTGAACTCAGATCATAAAGGGAGGTAACTCTATGCTTCAAAGCATGGCGCCCGTCCCTCTACCGATACTGCCAATCCACCGCTGATGATGATAATTATAATGATAGCTGTGATGGCGATGATGGAAATAATGGAGATAAATGGTGATGATAGTGTTGATGATATTGACGATGATGATAAATGTATTCTTACCACGGCAGCGTCTATCAGTCGCAGCTTTGATGTGTGAATCTTTCGTCCCTTGCTGTATGTCAATTTTATTTAAAGCAATATCTACAACAAGAATATTGAAGCAACAATCGCATCTCTAACAGCAATACTACAGCTATCCCTACCACCAACCGCACTGACACTTTATATAATGATAATTTGTATTTTTGTTTCAATTCTCTTGGTACGGTTCCTGATATTGTTGGCATTGTGACGTTGAAAATATTGCTGATACTATTAACAATGATGTAATAGTAGTTAATGTTATTGTTGTTGTTGTTATTATGATAGTGGATTGGCAGTATTGGTAGAGGGTCAGACATGCTTTCCAGCCTAGTTACGTCCCTTTACGATCTGAGTTCAAATCCCACTGAGGTTAACTTTGCCTTTCATCCTTACGGGGTCGATAAAATAAAGTACCAGTAATACACTGAGTAATTGCTGGCCATGTGCCAAAAGTAGAAACAATTATGATAGTGTCGATTTTATTGCTGTTGTTGATGATATTTTATATGTTATGGTCCTTGTTGTTATAATGTTGTTGCTAATGCTATCAATTGGTGCATATAATACAAAATATAACACAAAATATTTTGTGCGACGCACCGACTTTTGTTTGTTCATTGCTCGCTAACAAACAGACATGCACACACCTACGGCTAAATGCAACCACAACAGTAATGATTTGGGTTTTTTTAACCAGACATAAAACAACCTTTGGTGGTGTTTTATAACCAAATATATTCGATCATTATTAACTGGCAATAATTTGAATGCAACATATATTGGTTTCCATTAAATGCTCCCAATTTCCATGTGATGGCATTTTAACAAGTGATGCTCCAAATAAAATCAGGTATGGGTTATCGAACGGGCTTTGCAAACGGCTATTGTAAAATATATTTGGTGCCACACAAATGCTTTAAGTGAAGTAAACCGAGACTGCAGAAAAAGATACTGGCCCAAAATGTCAGCCAAATTTCACACCGCATAAGAAGTAAATGCAAAGGTAACGGAAGCTATGGCAGTAGCCACGTGCCCGATTACCGCGCAGCGGTATCAAAACCGGTACGGAATAGGTGCATAGTGAAACAATGTTATGGTAGTTCGACCTAGGCATGACGTGATTATGAAGCAAAGATAGGGTATGGCAAAGACAAAAAAATAACCTCTCATCTACTTTGCTGGGCAATTTGATACGGCGTGGCTGCAAAGCAAATTTCAACGCACGGGCGTGATTGCAACTTCTTAATACCGTAAAGTATTATATCCCTAATCAAATATTATATTGATTAAAATTAACATAGACAGCTTCAGTACAATATTGACGCCAATAAGTGCGGATATATACACTACCGCCACAACAGCAATCGCAAGACAAATATATATATACTGTATAAATATATATATATATATATATATATATATATATATATATATATATATATATATATATATATATATATATATATATATATATATATATATATATATATATATATATATATATATATATATATATATATATGTATATATATATATATATATATAGCAATAATAATAAATGTGAAGACTAATATATATATATATATATATATATATATATATATATATATACGAATGCTACATCGTGTCGACGAAGGTTATTAGTTATGCATAAAGAAACAATCGTTTATTGATTTTACCAATCGATAGATTGTTACTGAGTTATAACGCAGGGAACTGAACAATGACGGATGTAGACACAAACAGAGAGTGATACCAAACAAATGGCGAGAGAGAGATAGAGAGTGGAGTGAGTAATTAACGAAAGAGGGAAAAGGTATGGAGAAGGAGAATCAGTGCGATACAGACATAGTAAATTGATATAAATATACATGCATAGTCTGCTTTATTGGGGGAACTAGAATAAGAGGTGGAGAATGCTACATTATTTAATTGTAAATATCGTATTCTGATTCAATTGCATTGATAATATGCTGCAATGGTAACTTATTGCATTGGTAGCTTTCAGTATTGTTTCTTAGTATCTGGGCAGCAATGAACAAAATAGAAAGGTTATGGGAGTCAGATCTACCCTGTAAAATAAAACTATCATTCATTATATCGTCTGTTGAGTCAGTGTGTTGTGTGGAACATGTACATCAACGCTAACAGCAGCACTTGGTAAGAAACTAGATGGTGCATACATTAAAATGTTTAGGGTTGTACAAAACATAAACTGACGTCAACTAACTACAAATGAAAGTTTATACTGAAACTTGCCCAAGATTACAACTGTAGTTCCTCAAATACGGTTACGATTTGCAGGACTTTGCCGGAGAAGTAAGCAGCAGCAGGTTATACACAAGCTGCTATTGTGGGAACCAACTCACGGGAGATGTTGTAGATGAAGACTTGCTCGAACATTCATCGATCAACTCTCAAACGATACAAACTTCAGTAGGGATCATTTGGCAGGAATAATAGAAAATTGTGAATTGTGGAGAGAATTTGTCAGGAATGTTCGACTGTGGTCACAATGATGATAATGAATATGTTGTAACTGTAATGTATTATGGTACTACAGAATAGTGGAGGCACGTGGCCTAGTGGTAAGGGCATTGGACTTACGATCATAATGTCATGGGTTCGATTCGTGGGTTGCGTGTTGTGTTCTTGAGCAAAACATTTCATTCCACGCTGCTCCAGTATACTCAGCTGGAAACGAGTACCAGTAATAGCTGGGAGTTTAACTCTGCGATGGACTGGCGTCTTTTCCAAGGAGTCTCTTGTACTCTCAGTCGCTTCACGCCATGAAACTGGGATAAGCACCGGACAAATGAGCCTTATGGCTTAAGACACACTTTAGACTTTAGATATACACACACATATATATATATTAGTAACTGGAAGGGTTTATGATTGTTATATATATATATCAAATAGTTAACTTAGCAGCCAACGTATGCTTAGACTACAGAATATATTTAACCAACACAATAAAAAGACAGATGTAATCCTCTCGTCTCTAGATACAATATCCGTGGAATGCTATCTTATTAAAGTTTTAAGTTAACTGCATAGTTACATTTACAAATACAACTTTTTCTTTTTGATTATTTCATGATTGGTGTGATAACAGTGTTTTCTTTTAATGTTCTACTGTAACACATTATACATGTATAAATGTTTTAGCCAAGATTACATGTATAGGCACATGTAAAGTCCTTTTTTGTATATACAACATCTTCAAGGTTAGATAAAAGTGATTAGTAGATAGTGCTTCAATCCCGTGTGGATATTTCGACAGTGTATGAGTAAAGAATATATAAGCATTATCTCCATGGTACATTCCACATTATTTATCGATGGGTATGCATCAAAGGAAGAGATATTGAATGACAATTTCAAATTATAGTTACAATTACTAGTAGCACATTTTTTAGTCTGTACTCCTTTAAACAGACTTTCAATCAGAGAGGAATTTATCATAAACACATATTAGCAAAGAACAGTTGGCGCAGAAAATGTTATGCAACCGCACAACATAACGTTTACTAACGAGAAAAACATTTGTTTCACTCCATTATTATCTTTAAGTGCAGTATCAGTAGAGAGTCGGACGCCATGATTTGACGCATAGAGTTACGTCCCTTTGCGCTCTGATTTCAAATCCCGCCGATGTTAACGTTGCCTTTCGGGATCGATAAAATATAGTACTAGTAATGCACTGGGATAATTGCTGGCTTTGTGTCAAAAGTAGAAATAATTATTATCTTTAAGGGCGGTGTAGTGGCATTATCGGCAGAGCGGCAGACACCATGCTTTGCAACATAGGTTAGCTTTGGCTTTCATTATTACGGGGTCGATAAAATAAAGTACCAGTAATGCACTGGTATAATTGCTCGTCTTGTGCCAAAAGTAGAAACAATTATTATCTTTAAACGTTAAAACAAGTGCAATTAAGCAATTCATAGAGCTGGTAGACAAGCGTTTTCCAGTCAATTATCGTTAGATGACGATATTCAATACAAACAGAAGTACAGTTCATTACAATTGTTCTCTGAGTATGAAGGTATTTTTTTAGAAGAAAATCAGTAAAAGAATTGTCCCATGATTTCAATGTAGAAAAGCTGAAACATTCATGGCATGTAAGGTTGTTTTATACAAAACTGATATTACCTCAAA
>OZ024741.1:185437489-185442489 GCA_964016885.1 Eledone cirrhosa
CAGAATGACAAGGGCCGTAACTCTATGCGTCAAAGCATGGCATCCGACACTCTACCAATACTGCCAATCCACCGCTTATAATGATAATTGTTTCTACTTTTGGCATAAGGCCAGAAATTACTCAGTGTATTACTGGTACTTTATTTTATCGACCCCGTAAGGATGAAAGGCAAAGTTAACCTCGGCGAGATTTGAACTCAGATCATAAAGGGACGTAACTCTATGCTACAAAGCATGGTGTTCGACTCTCTACCGATAATGCCAATCCACCGCTTATAATGATAATTATGAGGAAGATGATGATGATGATGTTAGAATCCACGATGATGATGATGATGATAATTGCGACAACAGCTTCTAATTTAGGCCCAGTGCCACCAAATATGGGCAGAGTTGATGGTCAATTATATTTCCAGTAGTTTTAACAGTTTTTTACTTTAACGACTCCGAAGAAATTAACATCTAAGTTGATATCAGCGAGATTTGAAATAGGGACAAAATAGAGTTACGTCCCTTTGTGGTCTGATCTCAAATCCCGCCGATGTTAACGTTGCCTTTCGGGATCGATAAAATAAAGTATTAGCACTGGAATAATTGCTGGATTTGTGTCAAACAGCGCTAGACATTATGTTTCCATTGGCAGTATCGGCAGAGGGTCGGACGCCATGCTTTGACGCATAGAGTTACGGCCCTTGCCATTCTGATATCAAATCTCGCCGAGGTTAACTTTGCCTTTCATTCTTAAGGGGTGGATAAAATAAAGTACCAGTAATACACTGAGTAATTGCTGGTCTTGTTCCAACAGTAGAAACAATTATGTTTCCAATACTCTAACTATTCTGCCAATTCAACACACAAAAGAAGAATATTAAACAATGGCGATAGTAAATATGATGATGCTTATGTTAGTAGAAGTTTTGATGGAGGTAGAGTGTGGGTGGTGTTGGTGGTGGTGGTGGTGGTGTTGGTGGTGGTGTTACTGGTGGCGTTGGTGGTGGTGTTGGTGGTGGTGGTAGTGTTAGTGGTGGTGGTGTTGGTGGTGGTGTTGGTGGTGGCTTTGGTGGTGGTGGTGTTGGTGGAGGGTTTGGTGGTGTTGGTGTTGGTGGTGGTGTTAGTGGTAGTGGTAGGGTTAGTGGTGGTGGTGTTGGTGGTGGTGTTGGTGGTGGCTTTGGTGGTGTTGGTGGTGGTGTTGGTGGTGGCTTTGGTGGTGGTGGTGTTGGTGGTGGTGTTGGTGGAGGGTTTGGTGGTGTTGGTATTGGTGGTGGTGTTAGTGGTAGTGGTAGGGTTAGTGGTGGTGGTGTTGGTGGTGGCTTTGGTGGTGGTGGTGGTGGTGGCTTTGGTGGTGGTGTTAGTGGTGGTGGTGGTGTTGCTGGTGGTGTTGGTATTGGTGGTGGTGTTAGTGGTGTTGTTATTGTTGTTGTTGTCGCTGTTGTTGTAGGTGGCGGTGGCGGTGGTGGTGGTGGTGGTGGTGGTGGTTGTGGTAGTGGTGGTCGTGTTAGTGTCGGTGCTAGAGATAATTATAGAGTTAGTGAGTATAGCGATAAGTATGATGGTGATGATGATAATGATTATGATATGGCAATGGTGACGATTATGAGGGTGATGATGATGATGTTGGTGGTGGTGTTGGTGGTGCTGTTGGTTGCAGTAGTTGTGGTGATGATGATGGTGATAATAAATGAGACAAAAGACAGAGTATAAAAAACAGTTACAATTGGTGTCAGTAAGTTAAAACATTCATGATTCATTGCTGTGGAATTGGTTGCTACGCCACGTCTTTGTTTTCATAAACACATATGTACAGCCACGAAAAAACATACATATATACGCATACACACACACATATATATATATATATATATATATATATATATATATATATATATATATATATATATATATATATATATATATATATATATAATTACGTGTATGTATATATACGTGTGTATGTGTATATGTATGTATGCATAAATATTTATATATGTATATATACATATATATGCATGCAAACATGTCTATCTCTCTATATCTCTCTAAATCTCTCCCTCACTCCCCACCTCTCTCTCTATATATATATATGTATATATATACATACATACATGCATATATACATATATATATATATATATATATATATATATATATATATATATATATATATATATATATGTATATATATATATTAGAGAGATATAGATATAGTCATATACACATTTAATCATTTACTAGTTTCAGTCACTGACAGCGGCCATGCTGAGTCACTTACTTCAAAGGTTTTAGCCTATCATAAAATCCCAAGTAAATACTTCAGTCTGGTTCTTAGTTTATCGACCTTCAGTTATCGAAGCGCTAGGTTATGGAGCATAATATAGACATTAACATGGGCAACCGCATGCACACATATACACATACCCAGAAATGCACACGCATGCACACAAAATCACACACACACACACGTACACACGTACACACACACACACACACACACACACACACACACACACACACACACATACACACACACACACACACACACACACATATATATATATATATCACGATAAATTAACGGAGCCATAGGCCCTCTCTCTGGTGTGTTACCTTTTCAACATATAAATATCTCTCTATATATATATATTTTTTTAATATAGATGAGATTCTACAGGACTAGAACTGTTTCATTCTTTAGAAATCATCAGGAATCTGATGATTTCTGAAGAATGAAACAGTTCTAGTCCTGTAGAATCTCATCTATATTAAAACTTTTATACTCTGCAATGTATTGAGTACCTTACTTACTTTGGTTACCTCCGACTCAACCCGGAATAACGTATATATATATATATAATTGTTTCTACTTTATGCACAAGGCCAGCAATTACCCAGTGCATTACTGGTACTTTATTTTATCGACCCCGTAAGGATGAAAGGCAAAGTTAACCTCGGCGGGATTTGAACTCAGAATGGCAAGAGCCGTAACTCAATGCGTCAAAGCATGGCGTCCTACCCTCTACCGATACTGCCAATATCGTGAATTCAGATCCCGGATTGGGCAGTGCATGGTGTTCTTAAGCAATACGGTCTATTTCATGTTGCTCCAATTCATGCAGAAATGGGTTGCAAACACATTGGTCCCAAGCTCTATCGGCCATAGCCACTCCCTTGGACAGCATCGGTGGCATGGAGGTGAAAGACTCCTTGTGCATCGGAACTGAACGTTGTAGGGGCATAATTTATCGACCAAAGGGTTCTACTATGTATATATATATATATATATATATATATATATATATATATATATATATATATATATATATATATACATATATATATAATATTAATTCAAAATATTAATAAATATAGACATTCATGTGATCAAATATATTTTATTATATATATTTCAGAGATACTGTACTGTTTCATCAGTAAGTCAATAACGCATTATTAATAACTCCAGAAAACTTCATTGTTGAGTGCTTTTAATCTATTGTAAAACTATATTCATTGATTAATCAATGAACCTTGTTTAACCTTTGGGTATATATATATATATATATATATATATATATATATATATATATATATATATATATATATATATATAGCAACCGACACAGTAGAATGAAGAAATATATTATTAGTTTAGCTTATGTTATTGTAGGAAAGGAGTCTTAACGTTTCGGACTCTATATATATGTTCCCCTGGTCACTCTCCCCTACATGTCTCAGTTCTTGGTGTTCTTTTACATCAAGGATCACAGGCCTCGCGCACCAAGACTGAACAGAGTCTGTTTCATCATCTTGGTTCCTGTTTACTTCATGGACTCAACTCCACTCCCCAATTTCTTTAATATCCCGCCCGTTATCACACCCGCGCTCGTACATTCACCCCTAGATGCCCATGGCTCTCTTATGGTTAGAAGCATATACTCTTACAGCTAATACAGAGCAACACAATACGCACACTCCTCTTTTCCCTTCACAGCTCTGTGAAACAACCTTATATTAACATACTTTTGCTCATAGTTTCGTACTTAGAAATACACACACATACACACTCTTTTACTTACATAGACACACATATATCCTCTCAGATTCGTACGGACGTATAATAACACACACGCGCACGCGGCTGTGCCCACACACGTATGGGTCTTTATACAAAAGGTTTTTCTTTCCATATCAGGTAGACGCGCTCCATCATCCACTTTTCTAAAAATTATATCATACACAAAACGCCAGCATCAACAGTTTTTCAAGAGATGTCAACATGAATGGACCAGTTATTTTTCTCTAAAGATATTTTATCGAATTCCATCTCGTCCGTCCCTTCAATCGTTCTAATTTCTCATTATTTCTTCTGATGTAGGACTAGCGTTCGAAACGTTAAAATCCTCTTCCAGCTATTTCAAGCGTTAACCTAATATATTCCTTCCATTATAAATATGTTCTACTGACATGGCTTTAAAAATGAGGCTTGTTTGTATAATTGCAAACAAATCGAATATTATTATTGATATTCGAAAAATTCAGATTACATTTATATATATATATATATATATATAACGGAGGAATTGTGGTAAGGAACCAGATGGATCATAACGCACCAGAGTACTCAATACTAGTAAAGAGGGTAATAGGAAAAGGTATGGCTCTGACGGCAGAGCTCCAGAAATAGCCGTCGAAACGGCTCTAGCTCTGCCGTCGGGGTCATACCTTTTCCTATAAATATATATATATATATATATATATATATATATATATATATATATATATATATATATATATATATATATACATATACATATATATGCGCCATGTAGCATCATCAGCTTTTCCAAAAGAGTATATCTTACACAAAAGGACAGCATCAACAGTTTTCTTAGAGATGTAAACTGTCATTCTAGTGAAGGATTAGCGTCTGAAACGTTAATTCTCTTTTCCCACTATATCATGCGAAAAACTAAGAATATATTTCTTTATTGTGCTGTACCGTT
>OZ024741.1:185447489-185459989 GCA_964016885.1 Eledone cirrhosa
ACATGGAATAAGCATAATTTACAGAAAATCTCTCGGATATATATCATGAACATGTCATTCTAAATAGCTAAAATAACTCTTCGACTAGAGAAAACCTATGTAGGACTGTCGCTAATTCGGGGGAATGTCTTGTGGGTCGCGCTAGGTCTGCTTGGCTGATTCTTGTTAGGATACATCGTCGGCTTTCGTGTCAGAACGATAAGGGTTGGTACGAGTACAAAGCTTCCTAATGATTGACGACTCTCCCAATTGGCATTTATTTTTTACACACAAGCGACATCGTTAAAAATCAGTTGTATCTTTTACTTTAGCAAGGGCAGAAGCGACGCGATCCAATGTGGTCGAGAATCAAGAAGATATAATTTAACCTAATTACAAATGTTTTGATAATCCAAAACAGAGAAAGCAGGCTTTGCTAACATCAATTCTTAACATCAATTTTTTGTACATCTTATAAAGAACTTTTCTATTTGTACCAGGTGCACTCTTCAAATCTTTTTTTAATCATTTTCTTTGTGTGTGCGTATATATATATCTATATATATATACACACAGAGGTATCCACTGTAAATTGTGGGGTCTATTCTGTATGAAGAACTCAATGTAATCCATATGTTGAAAATGTTGTAGGTTAAGATAAATCTCAGAAAACAATAAAACATTAAAAGGAAAACAGAGTCATGATATAAGTTAAAACAATGAAATATAAAATTAGATATATACTTCACTGCTTTACGATAGTTTCTAGATGGTGATAATACATTGTATCTATACTCAGCTATTGATCTGTGTAAGTTAACAAACTATCAGATAGAGAGAATATTTACTTATATGCATATCACCAGCTGTTTTCAAAAGATTGCTTTTGAAAACAGCTGGTGATATGCAATTAAGTATATATTCTCTCTATCTGATAGTTTGTAAACTTACATAGATCAATAGCTGAGTATCGATACAATGTATTATCACCATCTAGAAACGATCGTAAAGCAGTGAAGTATATATCTAATAACTTGATTTTTTTTCATTGTTATAACTTATATATATATATATATATATATATATATATATATATATATATATATATATATATATATATATATATATATATATATATATATATATATGGGGTGTGTCTCTGTGTGTTTGTGTGTGTCTGTATATATATATATACACACACACTATACATATTTATGTGCGTGTGTATATATATATATATAAACACACACATAAATAAGTATAGAAGTATCTGTTTGAGTGTATGTGATAATTTTGACTAATTCTCTCCGGCAGGCTTTGTCACAGGATGTTGAGACGTCGTTGTTCCCTGTGTATCAATGATAATTCTTTTACGCAATTCTAAATATTGAGAGAATAAAAACATGTAAATAAAACCGATATTAGTTTGTTACATCTAATCTTATTTGTAAATGTGAGATGTTTTTCTTAAAGTAATGGAATCGTGATTTACATGAAATTCTACAAGCCTAATGTGAAGTCAGAGACAATTTGAAATATATTTATTTGATAAAACATTTTTCTTTGACAGACTTAATTGAAATAGCAGTCAATTTTTACAATATTTGTATGTTTTGCAGAAAGATAATTACAAAAATGTCAAGCAATTTACTAAAGCAAGATATTAATATTTATATTTAATATATAGAAGAAAGTTTAGTAAGAATGTGGTTTATTAAGAATAATAATTGTTTCTACTTTAGGCACAAGGCCAGCAATTACCCAGTGCATTACTGGTACTTTATTTTATCGACCCCGTAAGGATGAAAGGTAAAGTCAACCTCGGCGGGATTTGAACTCAGATCGTAAAGGGACGTAACTATGCTGGAAAGAATAATAATAATTATATAAAATACGTAGTAAATCAGTGTCTTTGGCATTAGTTAAAGTGTCGTATAATATATCTTGAACTGTTTGTTCTGGCTCTCAGAACTCCAATTTTTTAACCAGCCAAGTTTCACTTTGCTTTTCATCCATTCGGAATAGATAGATAATTAACCGCGGTGAATTGGGAACGATTCTCCACCGTCTTTTTTACTGAATTTCTAACTGTGGAAGAAGTACGCAGTGATCAAGAGTAGGTAGGGGTGGTTCCAGTGGATTGTAAATGCCCAAACCACTTTGCAAATCACGATGGTCTACGTACGATTCTACTAAGTGGTGAAGTGAGGCGTGAAGTGTTAGAAATAAAGAAATAAAGCAAGAAATATACATATTGTGATATTAATATTTCTATTTAGTTATTTGAATCTCTATGACTAAATGTCGTGATGGTCAAAGCTGAAATAGCTGAGATTATGATGAACCTTCTCAATAAACTTCGTCGCTAATAACAACAGCAAACACAATAGCTTGAAAATCACTAATTACACACCCACCACTTCCACAACATGCAGGAATAACCTCAACACATCAACACCACCAAAAGCTACTCAACATCACCGACAATAAAATGTTAGAATCTCATCTCACAATATCACTACCTATAACAACAATAGCTATGCCGCAACAATAGCTATGCCGCAACCACCACCAACACCGCCACAAACAACAGCATCAATATTTTTGCTTATAGGTTGTTATAGATGTGATGTTCAGAGTCGAATGAACATATTATAATTAGGAATCACATCCCGCTCAACTTTCCCCTCACAGTTAAATGATGTCGTTTCGCAATCGTCTCAAACGCAAGCAATCCTAAATCCTTAACGTATGAAAAAAAAATGATTTTAAAATATTTTTTCTTCCCTTCAGGATCAGAAACAATTTATCCACCTAATAATTACTGACACTCTCAAACTCAGGTAAATTATTTCGTAAAGTACTGCTCTTATATCTAGGATGTTAGTGTTGTGTAACACATATATCCAAAACAACTTCCAAAAGGGGGCCACTTGACTATTGGCATTATGGCATTCGCAGACATATTAAAGCTTCCGCCAATCAGATATGCTCTCTCTCTCCCTCTCTCTGTGCATTTATATCTTCATCCTTGATCTGAAACGCGGACCTTGCCGATATCATACTATTTTAACGGAATTCATGACTTGTACCCCTTTAATAAACCTCAGAATGATGGAAAAGAAAAAGAACGTCGAAGGAGTTAACATTTTGTTAAAATACTGAACGTAATGTGTTTAACTCTATATCGAGTTTGCATTAGCAGCAGTAATATTAAAAATAACAACAACAAGAAAAACACCACAAGAAAAAATAGCATTCACACTATCAACAGCAGCAACAACAGTCAAACAGCGCTGACATCAAACAGCGTTGGCTTTCAAACAATGAAAGACGCCCCAGGTAATTTCGTTTAAAATATATTGCAGCTTGAAAAAAAGAATTGAGTTAGTTTTGATCACGGCCTCTGCATGATTTAGGCTGCCCAATGTCTGCATAAGAATAAAAACAATTGTATCCCCTCTGAAATACACTCTACTGTATTTAAGCAGTGCGTTAGGCATTGTAATTCTAGATACACTATGTCTGTAAATTAAACAAAAAAACATAATTGTTATATGACTACTGAAACGCAATTAATATGTCCACTTGATGAGAACCGCGCAGGGTTTAGACAACGATAACAATAGGAAGGAAGATTACATTGGTAATTAGTCCTAGATGCAGGTCACATTGGTGGTTACAAGGGTTCTTGTGGCATTAAAGGACTAAGAGTACAAGTCGGTTGCAATACTAATCCCCAGTTGCTCCTGAAACTCATGTTTGGCTATCTAGCTTTGAGCAACATGGAATACTTTATTTAAAAACAAAAGGCATCACTCATTGCAGTAGAGAAAACCCATGATATTAGGATCGTAAGACCACCAACCTAACCACTCAGCAACGCACCTTCCCAATGGAGCATATTACATCTAAAATTAAAAAAAAGTGGGTAGGGAAGAACTAGAACGGAATGCATTTGATCATAGATCTACGGAAGATGAGCTGCCCCGAATCTGGGCAAAATTAATGTGAAGAAAGGAGGCATTAAATATGATATACCTGAAAGAGAAATGTCCGGCACATCCTGATTTGAACACTTATAGGTAAGCTTGGTGGGTGTTGACGTGGGGGTTAAACTACAAAAGAAGAGAACTAGCATAATCATTTGAGTGCAGGATAAGATATCTGCTTTGGCTCTCATTGCGATTTGAGTTCAAACTAGCGGAATTCAATGTTTCATTATTTGATAGTGGGTGGTGGGTTGGCAGTATCGGTAGAGGGTTGGACGCCATGCTTTCCAGCATAGTTACGTCCCTCTACGGACTGATTTCAAATCCCGCCGAGGCCAACTTTGCCTTTCATCCTTACGGGTTCGATAAAATAAAGTACCAGTAAAACACTGGGTAATTTGCTGGCCTTATGCCAAAAGTAGAAACAATTATTTGATAGTGGGGACACCACATTTCAAAGCTATTAGCGTTCTGAATTTATATCCTATTGCGGCCGGATTTAACAACACGACTTGACTCTTAGGTATCCTTTCTAGAGTCTAATCTGTTGCAAACACCAGGGTATGCGTATACATTCCTCCCTTCAACCGAAAAGGGTTATAAGCGCTGCACTTTCCTCCTTATCTAAACACAATAAATATCAGACAAACGGCTTGCAACCGTAAAAGCACTTTACGGGTATACAATTTCTTTTTTGTTTGTTTGATTTTTTTTTTGATTTTTAGAAAAAAATATTTTGACATATGGAATATCCAAAACGACCGTCTTTGAAAAACAATTTAGCAAAAACGAATGCTATTTATACTCTCTGAAAATATTGGTTAAAAATGTTGATAAAAATTAATTGGAATATGATTGCACTTGGAATAAGCAATTGAAAAGGACAACGAGACATTTGCCTGGAAAGAAAAAGACAAAACAAAATGGTGGGTTCTGCCATTTTAGCTGGGTTGATAAGCTACATTGAAATATAACGTTCAAGAGTGTTGACACATGGAGTCAAATATTGCAGTTTAATTTAAAGGTTGGGCCATTTAAACATACTGGCCTAATGTCATGAGGTCGTTAGTTTGATGGATTAGGTATATATAATTCACAGAATACATCAAAGTGTGGTTATAGCGATTATGGTGATGGTTGTCACTACCGTTGCTGTCGTGGTCGTGGTAGTGTTCTTTGTGGTAGAAGTGGATGTAGTGATGGTGGTTGTGTTGAAATATTTGTGGCGGTTGAAGTCATCATGTCCCTGATGGTGTTGGTAGCGAGTGGGGTGGCATTGGCAGAGGCGATCGTTGTAGTGAAAATGTGGCAACCGTAGTCGTAGTGGTGAAGGTGGCGGTAAATGTGAGTCCTATTATACAGGGTCGTTATGGAATTAGTAGTAGTAGTAGTAGTAGTAGTAGTAGTAGTAGTAGTAGTAGTAGTAGTAGTAGTAGTAGCAACAGCAGTAGCAACAGTATTAGTAGTAGTGGTAGTAGTAGTAGTAGTAGTAGTTGTTGTTGTTTTTGTTGTTGTTGCTGTTGTTGTTGTGGTAATAGTAGCTGTTAAACACAATTTAAGCTGTGATATAGCAGAAAGCAGCTTTATGATGCAAAGTATTTTAGCTGTGAACATTCGACATTTTTTTTCCGAACACAGAATATAATGTAACGTGGTCTTTGCGGGTAGGACGTATGGTGCTAACGAAATATATATATACATATATATATATATATATATATATATATATATATACACGTTCGTAGAAATCCGTAGATGAAAGCTGAAGGAAAACAGTGGTAAATGTTTTAGAAGAAAGCTTATTTAGTATAAACAAAGTTTTATACATTTAACATATATGTGCTACCATAAGTTTCGAGGTCTCATCATGGCCACCACTGTATATTATAAACTGGCTTCATTCGGGGACGTCGATAAAAATATGAAAAGGGCAGTTGTTAGCCCTTGACTAATTCTTACGCTGTTGACGTATATCTATTGTAACCTTGGCCTTAAAATCGAAGTAGACACCAACATCACTAGGGGAAGGTTTCTCGACGTCAAACTAGACCGACAAACAGGCACATGGCACATATAAAACAATATTAGAAACCGAACGAGTGGCTGAAATATATCAACAGAGGATCATACCACCCATCTATGGGTTTTTTTAAATCTAGTATCCAACGTTAGCCGTAGAATCTCGAATTTATCATGCAGCAGAGAGCTATTTGAAAAGGGAGCGCCGTACTATAACAAGCTATCCGAGATAGATTTAAAGAACAGATGAAATACTTACCTAATAGTCACTCACCTAGAAATGACAATATAAAAATAAAAATGATTTAGTTCGTGCCTCCTTTCTCACTAAATGTAAACAAAATATTAGACATTATAGATAAGCACTTTACCCATGAATATAGATACAGTAAGATCCTCAATCAACGTTCAGTGAGAATTTTCTATATTTGCGCCCCATTGCTGAAATCGAAAATAACAGCTAAAAACAAACTACATGAACATCTAGGATACTCTTCCAGGAAGAAAGACGACTGTACATTACAGCAAAATTGTAATGTTAAATCCATAATATACGAAGCAGAAAGCAAATACACAAACGTCAACAAACCAGAGACCCACGAAAAATATGTAACATGGTCCAGGAGAGTTTTAAACAAAGATTCTACTTGCAACATATAGAAAGCGAAGCAGGGTTTTACATGGTCTATACTCACCGGATATATACCGAAACCCAAAGACAGAAATCTTCAGATCATGCGTGCATCAAAAGGCCCAATTTTTATCCAACTGGAAGCCCACACCACAAGAAACCATTTCACCGGATCTCTCTAACCCTCCATGGCACTACCACATCTAGTATCCCTTAACGAGAGAGTCACACGCATACACATATTAAAGACTTGTTGAAAGAGACATTAAGATTACAACAAAACACTGGAACTAATGATCACCCAAACATGCGAGCTTTTACATTTCAGAACTTAAATGTGGAGTAACTCCAATCCAGACACAAATTTTGAGTAAATATGCATATTTACGCATATATGCATATATATATGTGTATATATGTAGTTGTGCGTGTGTTTGCATGTGTGCGTGTATGTGTATGTGTGTGTCCTTATATATATATAACAACCTAATTACTTTAGCTATATTCAATATACCTGATAAATTAAAAAGTTTCCTCTCCCACCAGCAATTAGGATACATTGCGCAGGCGTCCTTGAGAGGTGTAGTGTCTCAGGCTTCATAGCACTGATTTTTAAACTACCTGAGTAACACTATGTAGCACACCTATCAAGTGCATTTCAGAGACCACCTTCTGATGAGATAAAATATACCATGTTCCAGCCGACTGATCCTACAGCCACCAGTTATGATACCACTTCCAGCATTGCTGCGCATGTCAATTCTCTTCATGAAGATAATGAACAGGAGGTGTGACAATATGCATCCTTGTCGGGTTCCGAGTTTCAGGGTAACAAGTAGCTGTCCACCGAACCTATATTCCTCTTATTCCTGCTGAACATACCACAACAGGTCACGCAGGATGAGGTCGTATGCATTTGTGTGAAGTTTCATTGAAGCAGGTGGCGAAAGCTGAGGTAAAGCGTCAACTTCTGCATTCGGTCATCAGAAGAAGGATAGAAGATATAAGCCAAACTCGCTATCTTCAAATCGGTATTCTTGCCCACTGTAATCTATGGTCCGATACTACGTACATAGGGTCAGATTGTCTTAGGAAAGAATCGTTGAACAGAATCGTTGAACAGATTTTAAGGGCAAAAGTTAACCGAGAGAATACCCAAGAGTTGACCCGAGCAAGATGGTTGGATAACATACATGAATGTGTTCGGTCATGCTTGGGGCTCCAGCCAGATCATTTGGATACAGTTGCTTCTGCTGGAAGGCGTACATGAGAAATCTGCTCTCACGACACTCCCAGAAATAATAATCATGAGAAGAAGACGATGACGACGACGACGACGAGGAAGAAGAAGAAGAAGAAGAAGAAGAAGAAGAAGAAGAAGAAGAAGAAGAAGAAGAAGAAGAACAACAACAACAACAACAACAACAACACCAACAACACCAACAACACCAAGAAGAAGAAGAAGAAGAAGAAGAAGAAGAAGAAGAAGAAGAAGAAGAAGAAGAAGAAGAACAACAACAACAACAACAACAACAACAACAACAACAACAACAACAACAACAACAACAACAACAACACCAACAACACCAAGAAGAAGAAGAAGAAGAAGAAGAAGAAGAAGAATGTATATATTTTTCTTTACTCGAAATCCTCCTTATCAATGCCCACAGCATTATGTTGAAAGAGGCAATGGTATTTACTGCCATACAATCTTTATACATACATACATTATTCGGCAGCAAATAAAAGTGGGTAACAAGATAATTGATAAATTATAACGAAACACAAAGTGGTTCATAAGAAAGTTCTGTTGTGTATGTTCCAAAAGACGACGTGAAATTTTGCTCATAAATATAAAACTTGCTTGAGGAAATTTGAAGTTCCATGCATGAGTTATGTATTTATGTGACAAGGCTATTATTACATCAGTGGAAAGTGTTGTTGCCAATGACGGTATTGTGTATCTGACAATTGCACCTGATGATTATGACATTTAGGAAGTTGGTTAGTTAATTTGGTGACGTTATTGTGAGATAAAATAGGAAATAGAAAGAGAGAGTGAGGGGGGTAATATGGGTGTGAAAAGAGTGGGAAGAGTGAGGGTGAAACAGACCATTAGAAAGACAGAGTGAGAGAAAAGGGAGAGGAAAATAGAGAGAGGGATATATGTATTAACTGTTTCTACTGTTGGCACAAGGCCAGCAATTGCCCAGTGTATTACTGGTACTTTATTTTATCGACCCCGTAAGGATGAAAGGCAAAGTTAACTTCGGCGGGATTTGAACTCAGAATGGCAAGGGCCGTAGCTCTATGCGTCAAAGCATGGCGTCCGACCCTCTACTGATACTGCCAATGTAATAACAATTATTGTTTAGTTTTCCACTGCAAGAGCTAAAATTCATATTGATAATACACACATGTAATTACAATTACACATACATAGTAAATATACATATATTTCCATTGGCGTGCACCATACATATTCTAGTTGGACGAATCAAGATGACAAAATCATTGACAAAGATGGGCCTTCTGATGGGCTTCCAAACAGTTTCTCCAACCCAATTTCGTTCACACGATTTAGTTCAATCCAAGTGTATGCCTTAAGTCAACATTAAATGCGGTGGCATCAAATTGAAGACTTGGTGATTTTGAATCGAACTTTTTAGCATCACGGCTATGCATGCAATCGACCTCCATATGTACAGATATACATACATGAATGTAGGTAGACTTAAGCACAGAAAACAGTCCCCGCACATTAAGTACATATACCCATACCCTCGTGTACACTTGCGCATACTCATATAGGTAGCAGCATACACACACAAGTACAAATACACGCACGTGCACATACACACATTAAATATTTCCACACATATTGAATATGCACACGTCTGCATACACCAGATATGTATGCAGTTATATGATTCAACAAGGAAACATACTAGCGGGCAGTCGATGTGCTAGAAACAGCAATCACATTATACAGTCTTAAAATGGAAATGATACATTCTATAATATAGTCTTAGATACACCTAACTATTACTGATATTACAATAGCGTGGGTTACACAATAATAACAGTACCCAAAACTATAACAACAGCAATACAAATAGCAACAACAACATTAAAAACAACAGTAAAACCAACAACAGCCATAGCAACTACAACAACAACAAAAATATTGATGTCAGTAGCAGCAGTAATACATATAATATCAACAATTATAACAACAATAAGGTATACAACAATATCAGCAACAACCAAAGCAATAAGACCAAGGAAATAGACATTACTTGTCATATCAATCCAAATTATTTTAACACATTTTATATTAATATTTTATTTTTTTCAGGTCCGGATTAACTATTTATAACAAAATAAGAATGTGCTTGAGGCAACGAATTTTTTCCACTGCAACATTTATGAATGGTCACATGGAGAATTCTTAAAACGATTATAATGAATAAAAAACGTAGAGAAAATTTACAGTTTTTGTGTTGTGATAATTATAAATACTTGATTTGTTTACTATTATTTAGTGTTAGATAAATAACATTTTTAAAAAGTGTATATTTACTATAATCCCGTGTGATGTCCCGAACGAAAGCAAAATTTGTTCACAAACATCATAGCTCTTAATGTGCTTTCGGGTTTTAAATTAAAAAAGACAAAGGGGTGACTTTAGGGGTGATATTTAGGGATGAGTCTAGGGGATATGGATGCTATATATCTAATCTATCTAATCTGGCTGAGTTTACACTCGCAAATAAGAAGAACCAGGGCCACCCCTAGGAGCATTGGATTTGGTGTACTTCATATTTATTTCGATTGCTGAATACAATCAGGGTTCGCTCCTTATCCTGAAGATCAATAGTTCTCTTTTAACTCGAGAGGGAGTGCCTTTCCATCGTCAATTTGCATTGATCACCTGCAAAGCCGCATTGTTCTCAGAATCACTACACCAGTCTTTCAATACATGCAGCTTTGACTACTGCCACCCATTGATTTGGCAGGATTTATTTTTTCTAGATGGCCGTTGACACTTATGAGTTCTTCCGCCCTTTGCCAGGGTTTTTTTTTGTCGGGGTGAGGGGTGGGTGGGGGGTGTGCTAAAATCCCCCTCCTCACCAAGTAAACTGGACTAATAGTCTAAGGGAACTTAAAAAATAAAAAATACGGTAAAGCTATCAGATATGTAATGAAGCGGGCGTTAAACATTCGATCCACAGAACATATCCAAGTAAATATTATATAAAACTTCATTCTAAGAATGGTTGAATTCTCAAAAAATAGAGAAAAAATACAGACAATTAGGATAATTCTAGTAAGATGAGTTGATTGAAACCAAACGTAGATAGAAGACATGAAGATTACAGTTAGAGTTTAATGAGTACATCTAAATGAGATACAGAGTTAGAGTATCAAATTTGGCCACTTGTGAGGTCTTCTGACGTTGCTAGAGCGCAATTAGTTTCTCAACCCCCATCAACATACCCACCAACATAGAAGTAAGTCGACATCTGTTTTAACCTTCAAGATAGCACTAGATTAGACAAAGAGGAACAGTCATAATAGTAAATTATATATATATATATGTGTGTGTATGAGTGTGTGTGCGTGTGTGCAATCTCTCTCTCTCTCTCTCTCTCTCTCTATATATATATATATATATATATATATATATATATATATATATATATATATATATATATATACATATATACATGTATGCAGATATATAGATATTTATATATGTATGTATAAATAATATATATACACACACATACAAACACATATATGTGTGTATACATATATATATATATATATATATATATATATATATATATATATATATATATATATATACGTTTTATTAAATATGTGTGTACATTTGTCCTGTGTAGGTGTATACGTATGTGTGCGAGGATGTGTACCAGTAAAACCAAATATAGGATTTTGCCTTCTGATAAAATTGTACATGTCAAAAGTTTGACCTAAAGATTTAATCAGGGTAAAAAAAAACAAAAAGAAAAATAATAATATGTAAACAAAACGAAAAATGGAGAAAAGACAAAAAAGGTAGAAACATGACAAAAACGAACAAAAGGTAAAAGTATATTATGTTTCTGATAGAGAAGATACAATTTTGTTATATATTATCATTATAAATGTAGACGAACATAAAATATAAATATATAAAATAAAGGTTTATGATTGCTGTTGTTGTAGTTGTTGTTGGTGTTGGTGATGTTATCATCATCACCGTCATCATCATTTTTATTGTTAATATTATTATTATTATTATTGTTGTTGTTGTTGTTGTTGTTGTTACTGTTGTTGTTATTGTGACTGTCATTCTATCACGTATTATTGCAATGAGGTTAGATTGGCTCATTTGTGTCTGTCCCCTCCTCTCTCTCTCTCTCTCTCTCTCTCTCTCTCTATATATATATATATATATATATATATATATATATATATATATATATCTATCTATCTATCTATCTATATATATAAATGTATATATACTTATTATATATATATATATATATATAAATGTATATATACTTATTTTTTCTTATGTCTTTTTATCTCTCTCCCTTACTCGCTCTGTCGCTCTCTCTTTGTTTTTCTCTCTCTCTCCTTCTCTCTCTATCTTATTCTCTCTCTCTCTTCCTATCTGTCTCTCTCTCTCTGTCTCTCTGTCTCTCGATCTCTTAATCTTACTATATGTTCCTCTTAAGACAGGTCAGAATCATGTATGTATGCATGATGAATGAATGAATGTTTCTTTGTGCGGATATTGTATCTGCACATATATATTCTCTCTCTCTCTCTCTCTCTCTCTCTCTCTCTTTCTCTTTCTCTCTCTC
>OZ024741.1:185469989-185477489 GCA_964016885.1 Eledone cirrhosa
GACTCTTAAATTTATAATTTATTAGGTTTTCCTGTTTGATTTCATGGCTGGTTTTCGTATATTTACATTCTTTTTATTGTATTAATGTTTCAACTTTTCTTGGATTTTCCATTTTGATGCGATATATTTCGATCATTTTTTTCTTATTTTTCCATTTTTCGGATTCTTCATTGTTTCAATTATTTTGTATGTGACGGCATATTTGTCGAGTATTATAACAATCTGAATGTCTTAAATCGACAATTTGTTTGCAGGATGTTTTTGGTGAGTGTTGGGTAAGAGTGTTTTAAACATAAATTTCCATTTTTACGAATCCAATATATAATTTTATTATTTTTCATATGCAACACAGAGTAATAAAGCACAGATTGAGAGTATTTGAGATATGAGCTGAGACACAGCAAGAGAGGGCTAAAAGAAAAGGCAATAGAGAATATGTATGTGTATGTAAAAGCGGGTCAGTGTGTGAGAAGATGAGATGACAATTAGCTAGAGGGAAAGAAATGTCAGACAAGAGACGTACATAAAACTCCTCTAGCCCAGCGGGTAAAATGTGTAGATTTATTGAGGCTGCGTTTGTTTATGTAGTTTGATTGAAACTTTAGCAAGTTCATAAATTGGATTAAGAAGACAAATTTTTTTAGAAGGTAGGGGAATAGGTTAAAATGGGTAGCTATGTGATCTAACGAAAGAAATATAAACGAAAGAAAAATAAAGACACCAATAACATTGTAAAACAAACGGATCACCAAAGAAATATGGCTGTTCTGTAAATTAATTACAATCGTGGTAGCTGACGCTTTAACTCAAAGTCTCAAAACCACTAAAAATATTTTTAAAAATGAAGATATTGATAAGATAAAGATTCCCAATAAAATACACTATCTTCATTCACAATTTATTATTAGATGGTATCTAAATGGAAATTGTAATGGCACCAGATATAATTCTCTCATCCATGGTAGAAACAGTTCGAATTTCATCGAAGTCAATTTAAATAATAATCCTTTTACTTTCGTTTATATTTCTTTCGTTAGATCATATTTTAACTTATTCCCCTACCTTCTAAAAAAAATTTGTCTTCTTAATCCAATTTATGAACTTGCTAAAGTTTCAATGAAACTACATAAACAAACGCAGCCTCAATAATACGGCACCAACGTTGACATTGATTTACAAATATGTTTTTATTTGTAAGTAAGTGGGTATGTATGTATGTATATATTTATGTTCTTCTAGTTTTATAATTTCACAATTTTTTGCCAATAGAGAGAGAGTCAGTTTCTAGCAGAGATACAAGACTCTCCCATTAAGTAAGAACTGCCTTATTAAAGACATTATCTACTCCTATACTGTAACTGTTAATCATATCTCTAAAGTATATATAGGTTCAACATCGAATAGCTTTAAGACTAGATATAATTTGCACCTTCATTCGTTCAGAAACCCTAGACTTGGCAATGTAACCTCACTATCCACATACACTCATTAAAATTAAGTAATATATCATACACCTTAAAATGGGAAGTGATACCTAACACATTTTGTAACCTTTGCATCTTCGAGTCTAGAACTATTATTCATTCTAATCTTAGCCTGCTAAATAGGAAATCAGAGATCTTCTCCACGTGTCCACATTACCATAGTTTCTCTTTCCACTGCTTCAAACCTAATAACTAATAATAATAATAAAAATAAAAACCAATGTCGGAGATAATACTAGACCACCACCTTTAAATTTATCCGATTAGATGTTCGTAAATATAGAACTGCTCCTTGAATAAAAAAAACACACAAACCTATATCCTGTCCGATATTTCTGCTTAGTTAATAAACCCCTTTTTTGGTCTCTCATCTAATACAATTCTAATAACTATATAAATAAATAATTTAGACACCCTAATATACTCTCAATATATAACACTGACTAAATAGCAGACAACTGTGTATATAACACCAATTACTCCAGTATATATTATACAATTCCCTATCTTGTCATAAAAAACTTCAACTCTCTCTGCACAATCTGAATATATATATATACATTCTCACACATATATATATATTATATATACATATATAAACTATATAAAACCCTATCTAGTTATAAACATTTGAACAATCTGAAAATATAAGAATAACAAATAATATTTTATATATAATTAATAATATTTTATATTTTATAAATACTAATTTATAACACCACTACAATAATAAAACAACCCCGAACTTATAACCAACGTTAATTACCTCACTTTGTTATTAACCCCGTTCACAAATTGTGTAAATTCATAAAATTAAGCAATCTAACGGTTTACCAGCAACTTAATAACGATTAATGAAACCCTAATAATCCTTAATAGATAATTTGAAGATAGGATTGCATAGTATAACATAGTATACTTACTATAACAACATGGCCTGTAATTCGGTCGAATTTACCTTTACCAAACATACCTATAAACTATACACAACTCAAAAAAATTACTTCTCAAACTAAGAGAATTCCATGTGAGTTACAACCATCATATACATCTATATACGAACTCCTATATAAAAACACTATGCTTCGATGATTCCAGACATCCCTCTGGAAGAAACAATTGTCAGCAAATAAATGTATTAAACTAAGATTTGATTGTTTTAACACTTATATATATATATAAATATATATATATATATATATATATATATATATATATATATATATATATATATATATATATATATATATATATATATATATATATATATAACGTAGGAAATGTGGTAAGGTACCAGGTGGACCATAACGCACCAACGTACTCAATACTTAGGGTAGTAGAGTGGGTAATAGGAATGAGTAGGACCCCTACGGCTGAGCTCAAGCCGTTTCGACGGCTAATTCTGGACTAAATGAAAATATATACCAACACAGACATACTTTCCGAAACCCGGCCCGGCGTCACGCCACCACACTTTCGGACCACATCTGGGACCTCAAAGATAACAATATTACCTATGATCTCACTTGGAGCTTACTGTCCAGAGCCAACTCTTACACGGGAGGACGCCGTCCGTGCAATTTATCCTCGGAGGAAACTTTACAAATGCTGTTTTCGACGGACCAACTCCTAAACAAGAAAGACGAACTGGTAACTGCATGCAAACACAGATTGCGTAGGACTTACCTCGCCCTCAAACCCCATAATCACCCGGGAGGATAGACAAGGGCTGTAACACCCCACTTGCCGACTTTGTAATGGGTAACCCCTGCTTGCAAAGGTAGACGTAAGATCTTCTTTTATATCTTTTTATCGTTTCCTCTATATTTCCTTCTTCCCCCCTTCCCTTCCTAGTCCGTCCTCCCCAGTCCTCCTTCTTTGTCGTCGTCCTTTTCATTTTCTCGCCCACCCGAGGCAGCCCCTCGGTCCTTTGTAGCGTCAGTACCCCCGCCCCCATCCCCTATTCTATGATAGAATTGGCCGACTCCGATTTTTATAGCAGATGTGATAGACCCCAGATACTTGCTTTCTTATCAGATGGCTGCCCCATTTCCGTGCTTTCTACATTTCTTAGTGGTATCTCCGCTTTAATTTCTCGTATATCAGTATTTTTTTTTTTTTGGCGGGGGGGGGGGGGGGGGGATTATGAATTTATTTTCCGTATCAAATTTTTCATATACCTCGTACGATTATTTATGTAGTTTGCACTAAAATGTTTGTTTCGTAGTTGCACCCTTAGAGATAGTATTAGTTTTCATTTTCGGGATTCTGAATTATTATTTCATATTAGTTTATCTTTTGCACTGGGTGGTTGCTGGCCTTGTGCCTAGGGTAGAAACAATTATTTCGTATTAGTGTCGGGACTCTGAATTATTATTTCGTGGTAGTTTCTTTAGTACTTTGGCCCCCCCACTTGTTGACCTGTCACCGTAAGATATACTCGGTTGATTACTACTAACTCTTAAAATTCCGTCCCACCTAGTAAACTTTTCTATAGTTTAGCAGAACAAGTGAGAGACTTGATGACTGTCGTTAAGAAATAGTAACCAGAAATTGTTTTTTTATATTTTTAACATTCTTGGTATTCTTCTATATATTTACTCCATATTGATTTACTTATTGTCTCGACTTCCTCCCCCTCCCCCTCCCTAGTATACTTGCTTAACCTCCTGCCCTGCTGTAGTTGGCACTATCAACGCACGACTGGGTTTCCTCCACTCCCTCTCCCTTTTTCTTCTACGGGCAGGTTCAGCTACCCCTTCCTTCCACAAATTGCCATGATAGAATTATGTGTCTCAACAACAAACTGTTGACCAATCCTTGTGACAATCACTTTTACCATATATGGAATTACCCCCTGAGAAGCTCGGCTATTCATATACCAGGATAAAAATGTTCATTTAGTCCAGAATTAGCCGTCGAAACGGCTTGAGCTCAGCCGTCGGGGTCCTACTCGTTCCTATATATATTTATATATATATATATATATATATATATATATATATATATATATATATATATATATATATATATATAAGTGTTAAAACAATCAAATATTAGTTCAATACATGTATTTGCTGACAATTGTTTCTTCCAGAGGGATGTCTGGAATCATCGTAGCATAGTGTTTTAATATAGGAGTTCGTATATAGATGTATATGATGGTTGTAACTCACATGGAATTCTCTTAGTCTGAGAAGTAATTTTTTTGAGTTGTGTATAGTTTATAGGTATGTTTGGTAAAGGTAAATTCCACCGAATTACAGGCTATGTTGTTATAGTAAGCATATTATATATATATATATATATATATATATATATATATATACACATATATGGAAGAGAGTATGGTAGTTTCAGGGCATCCTTTTTTCCAAATTGTATTAATTCAAACTTATCCTCATTCAACAGCATATTATTCGTTTCTGCCCATTGGATAACAGCCAGTAGGTCTGACTGAAGTCAATTCCGGTCACCCACCTCATTGATGACTCTTTGGAGCTTGGAATCATCTGCGAAGATTCTTATGTTGCTGTGCTTGATGATGTCAGTAATCTCATTAATGTAGATGATGAAAAGAACACTGCTGACTTTGGCAGGGCTTGATTTTACTCCTTCGACTACAACATGCTGGGTTCTGTCTGTCAGGAAACATTTGATCCACTGTAGTAACCTTCCAGAGACACCAATATTGGATAGTTTTTTCAGTAGAATCTTATGATCAACCCTGTTAAAGGCCTTGCTGAGATCAAGGTTGATGACATCAGTGTTGGAGCCCTTTCCCAAGGCCCTCAAAACATCGTCAAAGTGATGCAGGAGCTGCGTTAGGCAGTCCCTTCCATTATGGAACCCATGTTGGTTGGAGTTCAGCAGGCCATTGCTTTCAAGAAAGTGAGTTATTCGTGATCTCACCACCCTCTCAAATACCTTGATAATATGAGAGGTGAGTGAGATCTGACTTATTTCCCTTTTTGAAGACTGGGACAACGGACTGGGATAGAAAGTTTTCACGAATATAGCCAGTGTCTAGTGAGTTCCTCCACAGATTAGAAAGAGGAGATGCAAGTTGCTGTCGACACACTTTCAGGACACAAGCAGGGAACCTGTCGGGGCCTACTGCTGAATTGTGTTTAATTTCGTTTATTGCCGCTAAGACAACAGGGGCGCCAAACGTTATGTCTGATATAGTCTGTTGGGGATTAACATCACTGATACAGCCCAGATCGGCCATATCAGGATTGCTGAACACAGAGCAGTATTGTTTCTGCAGTATCTCGCCCATGGTTTTGGCATTGTCTTGGAGTATGCCATTTTCATCATATATATATATATATATATATATATATATATATATATATATATATATATATATATATATATATATATATATATATATATATATATATATATATATACATATATATATACATATATATATATTAATATTGCTAACAAAAGTTTATTGAACCGTATGACAACCATTAATACACCTTACTATATAACAACTATATATATATATATATATAGTTAAAAGAATAGAGGTGTAACACACAAGTTATTATATATTGGTAAACGGAATAGAAAATGCTGACAAATTGTTCACAGTTGAAAAATGGTTTAATTAGGAATAAAACCAGTTTTCAACTGTGAACAATTTGTCAGCATTTTCTATTCCGTTTACCAATATATATATATATATATATATATATATATATATATATATATATATATATATATATATATATATATATATATATATATATATATATATATATATATGGATGTGAGTTTGGTTGCTTGAGGATGTCAATAGTTTTTGGTTATTTGGTTGTTTGAAGATATCCAAAGAAAAACGAGTGTATATAATAATGTGTAGTTAGGAAAACTTACTTTTGAGGCACGTGTATTTGTATATATTTTTTCCTTATGTGAGTGAGCCTTTGGTTATTTGAAGATATCAAAGTAGCGTATATATAGATATGTATTCTCTTTTATGGATGTGAGATTTGGTTATTTGGTTGTTTGAGGTTGTTAAATGTGTTTGGTTGTTTGGGTGATTGAAGATATTAAGAGAAAAACGAGTGTGTATAAGTTAAGAAAACGTACTTACGAGTTGGTAGGAAATGAACGGTGTCACAAATATATATAAATATATACGTTCGGTCAGATAGTCTTTAAAGCTGTGTAGCTTGCTACTGACTTAGTAGAGAGCAATAGAAACAGGTCTGTTAACTTCAACAGTCCACTTATATATATCAGATATATATACATATATATATATATTTATATATATATAGGAAAAAGTATGACCCCGACGGCAGAGATCAAGCCGTTTCGACGGCTATTTCTGGACTGGTCCAATACTAAGTCCAGACATAGCAGTCGGAACGGCTTGAGCTCTAACTTCGGGGTCATACTTTTTCCTATTTCCCACTCTACTATCATAAGTATTCAGTACTCTGGTGCGTTATGTTCCATCTGGTTCCTTACCACAATTCCTTTGTTATATATATATATATATATATATATATATATATATATATTATATATAATAAGGGTTGACGGACCCAGCATATTTATCAATGCCAGTACCGGTTGTATCTCAGTGCACTCAATGGGCAATGTAAGATACATTACCAGAGTATACACATAGTTATTTGCCTCAACACAACACACGTAAAACGGGTGCCTATAGGGTTCCCGGACTCGAGTTTCTGCAGCACTAATGCAGCAGTAAGGTACACTGCACCATCTGTCTGCATATATTATACAACAATGCACAATCGGCTTATGCGGCTTCATCAGAGGGTATCGCCTAATCAATAACCAATTGATCGACATAATCCAAACAACGGCCCGTGCCGGACATGACTGTTTGTGACAACCGACACGGTAAAGTGATTAACTGGCAACCGATAGGACTCTATCTCTCAACTAGCCACTGATTTACAAATTTTCCGTTGGGTCGGGAAGCTAAAAAGAATCAATCTATTAGGTGAAAAGATGGCTATTAGAA
>OZ024741.1:185482489-185489989 GCA_964016885.1 Eledone cirrhosa
GAATAAAATTAAGAGTAAATACTTATCCTTCAATTTGGAAAAATCTACAAATGCTCTATATAGTCTTAAAAAGACTATTTGACGAAACTTTTTAGTGGGGTTAGTCACGGTCGGCATCGTTCATCAGTAGAGCTCAACACGATAACTAAGAATCACAGCTAAAATAAATAGAAATCAAAGAAAGCCTATATACTCATATATATATATATGTATGTACTCATATATATATGTATGCATGTACGTATGTGTATATATATATATATATATGCAATGGTTATATATAATTTGTTGGGATTCAACAAGCTTTTTATAACTGATATAAAGCACTCAACAGTTTAGTGGAGGAAATATTCAATATATTAATAAATGGAAACTATATTTATAAAACCATAATTATTATATATACTTCAAGGGCAACCAAGGCAGATTATGGTGCGCTTTCATCAGATAAAATACAGATTTTCTTATAAATAACGTTTGAAGTTCCCTAGATAGTCCCTGGATAGAGTATCCAGGGAACCGTTAAGGTTGTCTTTTTTCCGGGTATGTCAATATTTATTTATGAAACAAATCTGTATTTTATCTGATGAAAGCGCACCATAATTTGCCTTGGTTGCCCTTGAAATATATATAATAAAATAATTATGGTTTTATAAATATAGTTTCCATTTATTAATATATTGTATATATATATATATATATATATATATATATATATATATATATATATTTGTATGTATGTATGAACGTATGTATATATATATATATATATATATATATATATACATACATATATAAAGAGCATACACACACACAATGTGCAAGAGGCTCGATTATAGTTTAAACCTACAATAAATTCGAAGAATAAACGTTAATATAAAAAATAAAATAAAACTGAATATAATAAGATCTTAAAACGGAATACTTCACCCTACCTACTCTCTCTTACACACTACACCGCAAACATGCATATATACATAAATACATGCATGCGCATATATAGACACACACACACACACACACACAACACACATACACATATATATATATATATACATTCAAGCGCTAAAACACCCACTACACATACGCTTACGCATGCATGCGAACACTCATATATCTAACAATATATGCATCTGTTGGCTTCACGAACGCCGTCTTCCGGGGTTCTTTGTCAATGTACATTAAACGTCACCATTCATTGGTTCCGCATATTTCAGATAGAATTTAAGAAGCTGTCACTATAGATTACAACATTCACTGGCTATTGTCCATCTCAGACCAAGCATAATGCACGCCATTCTTAAGAGTTGCTATTAACAAACTAACGCTTCACTTTGATAGTATTATTCTTATGATTTATTACGGTTGTTGTTGCTGTTGTTGTTTCTTTACTGGCCTTGCGTTCTTTCTATAGAAGTAACTGTTGGGGATTGGGGATTTTTAACCCCAAGTCAATCATGATTGAGCAGATCTCTATTAAGTGATTATTTCACATTCCTTTTCATGCATATTATATTTAGAAGTACATTTTGTAATTAAATTAAAGTGTCCCGAATGATGTATGCAAAAACAACATTGATTAATAGAAATTACCCATTTAGTTGGATAGAGAAAACAAAAACCTAGCGGCAATTCCTAACGAATTTCAAAGAAAGGGGGAGATGATTTCAAGAAATTAATAATTAATCTAACTACTCTAATTTACGAGTTCAAATCCCGCCGAGGTTAACTTTGCCTTTCATCCTTAGGGGGTCGATAAAATAAAGTACCAGTAATGTACTGAGTAATTGCTGGCCTTGTGCCAAAAGGAGAAACGATTATTATTGTTATTATTATTATTATTGTTAGAGTGGTGGATTGGCAGTATCGGTGGAGAGTCGGACAACATGCTTTGTGGCATAGAGTTACTGCACTTTATGATCTGAGTTCAAATCCCGCCGAGGTTAACTTTGCCTTTCATCTTTACGGGGTCGATAAAATAAAGGACCAGTCACGCACTGGAGAAGATTCAATCGACTTAGCCCTCTCCAAGAATTGCTGGCCTTGTGCCTAAATAAGAATCAATTATTATTGTTATTATTATTATTGTTAGGTTGGTAGATTAGCAGTATCGGTAGAGCGTCGGACAACATCCTTTGTGGCATAGATTTACGGCTCTTTACATTCTGAGTTCAAATCCCGCCGAGGTTAGCTTTGCCTTTCATCCTTACATGGTCGATAAAATAAAGTACCAGTAATGCACTGTGGTCGATTTAATCAATTTCCCCTCTCCCCAAATTGCTGGCCTTGTGCCTAATTCAGAAATCATTATTATTATCATTGTTGTTATTGTTGGTGTTGTTGGTGTTGTTGTTGTTATTGTTGAGCCTCTGGATAAGTGGTACTATTGGTGGAATAACTTCATTGTTTTCTAACGTGTTTTTATAACATTTTTGTCTGGATATTATATATCGTTGTGTAGCTAAACCAATCATCTTCTTAGGAAGCTTGTTGGTTTCCATATATCTGTAGCCTTTAGGAGCTAAGATTTTGCGTCTTTTAACGAACACGTCTCTCATATTTTTAAAATAGTAATAGACACTAAAATGAAAAGATGGCAAACCATAAGATGGAATAGCCTTAGTTAAACAATGACAAGAGCAGTATTAGCCACAACAGCAGCAGTAGCAGAAATAACAGTTACAACAACTCTGCACGGGGTAATTATGAAGCTAAATTTCCGATTTTTAAAATGTTAACACTGCAGTCACATTCTCAAAACTCAATAAACACAACAATAAAACAACATTTAACTCTTTCCTAATTTGTCGAGTTTACCCTTTCTCTTAGACTTGAAGATTACTTCTCTGAGAGATTTCTTCCATTGAGATATTCAGGGATTAGAGGTTAATAAACGTTGTTTAATATTAAACTACTGCTTAAGTAGTTGAGCTGTGCAAGACGGTCTTTAGGCATCTAATTCTAGCGACATTATAAACCTGGCAAATAGTTTTAATATTCTAGGAGATTTGAGAACGTAACAGTACGCGTGATTTATTATTTCACCATGGTGAGGGCGGTGGATTGGCAGTATGGGTAGAAGGTCGGACCCCATGCTTTGCTGCATAGAGTTACGGACCTTTATGATCTGAGTTCAAATTCTGGCGAGGTTAACTTTGTCTTATATCCTTACTGGGTCGATAAAATAAAATACCAGTCACGCACTGGCCTTGTGCCTATATAAGAAACCATTATTTCACCATGCTGCCTCGGCTAAGGAAACAGTATGTAATATATCTGCTCCATTTCTTTTAGATTTGAAGAATTAAACTCAACTGAAGAGTGCAGCGGATTATTCCATTATCGGTTCCAATAATTCTTCTCCATACGAAACCACCGTAAGGAGAATCTATATATAAGCGAAATTAGATAGAATACCTTTTTTTTGTATTTGTTTTTTTTTGTACTTTTTTTTTGTCTATCATGTTTGTACTGCCAGAATTAGAGTTTTTTCCTATTTCAATTTTAATATATATATGTATCTATGTGTGTATATATGTATATATATATATATATATATATATATATATATATATATATATATATATATATATATATATATATAATATAAAGACGATTTGTTGTGTCTCCATTACGTGCATTGAAAGGTGACGAGCGTTTCGCTATTGATCAGCTCAATGTTCGATCTGGCCCGACTCTGGAATCAAAAGCTCGCCGGACCTCTGCTGTGGTAATGACAGAATCCTGGATACTCATATATATATATATATATATATACAAGTGGAAGCTTAGTAAAATCGAAGCTTTGGCTGCGACCAAGCAAAGCGACCTACAATTAGGAATGAGTAGCAAAGCACTCGATAAGGTCGGGCCTTAGAGTAATAACATACGTTTAAGACAGCTTGACAACTTGAAAATTGCGGCAGGCAAAACCCAGCTATACAATACCAAAACAACGAAAAAACTAATCAGGTTAGACAATAGACGAGGACAAATCGAATGATATTCTGTAATACGTCCGATATGTTACTATGAAATCCGAAATCATCACTCCAGCTTACGTAACACGTAAGCTTGTGGTATTCGATGATCAAACAGGGTACTCACGCCAGCGAAAGGTATTTCGTTCTATGCCTCAAGCCGGTGTGAACTGCAACCCTGGACGACAGCTACAATAGACAGCATTCAGTATTTGGTTGTCACGTGTTAATTACAACAAGGGCAAATTCAAAGTGTAAATAAAGGAAAATATTTCCGCTCAACATTCTGACATAGCTCTCGACTAGACGTTATTAAACAAACATAAATAATTAACCAATATACATATATATGAGTCCAGAAGTAGCCGTCCCAACGGCTGGAGCTCTGCCGTCGGGCTCTTGAACAATTTCATATATATATATATATGTATATTTATATATATATATGTGCGTGTGTATACACACACACACACACACACACACATATATATATATATGTATACACACACACACACACACACACACACACACACACACACACACACATACATACATATATATATTGTTCTTCTTCTTCTTCTTCTTGCTGGTACTCAAAGAGTACGATCCCAAAACATCATCGTGTTTTTATACTTACACATATACATATAAATATATATATATAAATATATATATGTATATATATGTGTATATATATATATATATATATATATATATATATATATATATATATATATATATATATATATATATATATATATGAAAGACGTAAAATAAGAAAATTTTAAAAATAAAAAATCAACTTACTAAAATGTTCACTCCAACTAATTAGTTTCTGTAAGGGCATAAATATAGTTACGTAAGATAACTATAGAGAATTCCTTACGTCATCAGGGAGTCTATTCTCAGCTAAGTTCCCAGGCAATGCGCGGACACTAGGAACCCATATAAAAATAATAATTCAGTGGATGGAACAGAGCTAGCGGGGACTAAATTCCAAAGCACTGAAAAAATTCACTGCCTCTCTGGTCAGTGGCAGATTCTAAAGGATCAATCACGTGACACTGAGGTTAATCAGTGAGGAGTGGGGTGGTATTATGACAATAGCCTACTACTTTATATGTGTTCCTAGTGTCCGCGCATTGCCTGGAAACTTAGCTGAGAATAGACTCCCTGATGACGTAGGGAATTATCTATAGTTATGTTACGTAACTATATTTATCCCCTCATAGAAACTAATTAGTTGGAGTGAAAATTTTAGTAAGTAAGTTGATTTTTAATTTTTAAAATTTTCTTATTTTACGTCTTTCATATAATTGTTCTGCATCCCCCTGCATAGAACCACAAAGGTACTAAGACATAACATATATATTTGCTAGCATGAGTATACATCTGTATACATATGTTGGTAGATATACTAATTCTCTCTCTCTCTCTCTCTATATATATATATATATACATACATACATACATATATATATATATATATATATATATATACATATATATATATATATATATATATATATATATATATATATATATATATATATATATATATATATATATATATATATATATATATATATATATAAATATATATATACATATATAAACAGATATACATAAAACGTACAACCATTACCCGGGTGGTTCAATGTATAAATCAGAGCACTATAAAATCATAAACGGGAGAAATATAGTAAATAATTCTGAATTTATATGTATATATATATATAGATAGATAGACCTGAGTTCAAATACCGCCGAGGTTAACTTTGCCTTTCATCCTTACGGGGTGGTCGATAAAATAAAGTACCAGTCACGCACTGGTGTCGATTTAACCGACTTTCCCCTCACCCCAAATTGCTGGCCTTCTGCCTATATAAGAAATCATTATCTAAATCAAATTTAGATAATGTGTTGGTGGTTTGGCAGTATCGGTAGAGGGTCGGACGCCATGTTTGCAGCAATGGGTTACGGCCCTTTATTATCTGTGTTCAAATCCTGCCGAGTTTAACTTTGCATTTCATCCTTACGGGGTCGATAAAATAAAGTACCACTAATGCACCGGGATAATTGCTAGCCTTGTGCCGAAAGTAGAAACGATTATCTAAATCAAATTTCATCAATAATCTTTCTATGTACTTATGGAGGCATGGTTATATGTTTAAGCAGTTTGCTTCACACCCACATTGTTTTGGATTTAGTTTCGATGTGCAACACCTAGGTAAAGTAAGCACTGCTATAACTTCAGGTCGACCAGCAGCTTGTGGTTGAAATTCTTTTGTCTATACGTGTGTTCGTATCTTTGTTTGCGTTTCTGTCTGTGTTTCACTGTCATAACACAGGGGATCGACGGAAAGGGGGTCGATAAAATTTACTAAGCTTGTAAAAGTAATTTCTAGGATGGTAATGATTGACAAGAATCCTTTTAAGTTCGTTTATAATATATTATATTATACTTGACCACCCTTGACCCGTTGTGTCACGTTCAATTCAAAATATGTTTTTAAAATCATGTTCACTTAAAAATAATTTTTAAATAATTAAAATATACACAGACATGTATATAATATGAAATGAAACCAAACAGCCTATATATATATATATATATATACATATATATATATATATATATATATATATATATATATATATATATGTGTGTGTGTGTGTGTGTGTGTGTGTGTGTGTGTATACATATATTTATGTGTGTGTATATATATGTTGGTATCTGTGATCTATATACACTGGTTATAGACGCACACACACACATATATATATATATATACACACACTCACGTATATATATATACACAACAACACCGCTAACTCTCTCCCACTTCCATTCTCCTCTCCCTCTCTCTATGTCTCTCTTTGGATCTACTCTCCCACAACCACTATCTCTTTCTCTCTCTGTTTATGAAGATACCCGGAAAAAACTCATATCACGGGAACCCGTGCTTCGATTTACGTGTTTTGTTCCATTTGTATTCCCATTTCATGGTCAACTTCCTTTCAAAGTATTTTTCCATTATGCTCCCTTTTGGCTGTATTACATTACAGCAAGCAATCACAGACCTTTAGTAATATATAGATTATATTATATTACATCAGATGATAAGTGTCATGAATAATATTATAATGCATGATAACATATTCACCGACAATTATATTCTATCTTATTATATGATTATATAAGGAGACGTCTATGCTAACATATAACAACATATTGTGCTATAGTTTATGATACATTGGGAGATATGTAAATGAGAATAATAAACCGGTATAATAAGAATAAGTTATACAATGGTGGAAGTGGGATAAGGTAAATTATGACTGACAATACAAAAACAATAGTTTTTACTATAGAACCTCTTTAGCATATAAATAATGAAGAACAATGAAGCAATTCTTCGTTATTTAATTGATCGTTGTTGTGAAGGTGACATGCGCACACCGGTCATGATATCCAGTCGGCTGCATGTAGCTCGGATCTGTTTATAATACTTAATTT
>OZ024741.1:185494989-185514989 GCA_964016885.1 Eledone cirrhosa
ATAGGACCATGTAATCGGAATGTAAATAACTACATGAAGATTGGCAATAGTGATGTTCGTTGCAATGTGTTTTTTCTCCTCATAATTCTTTAATCTGTGGCACACCATCTTCTTAAATGGATGGTTGTATAGAGTTAAAAGCAGTGTTCATACGAGAAAAATGAATTAATAGTTTAATATCAAACACAGTGTTTTTCTCAATTTATATAAGTTATCTGTATAACAGTAGCTCTACAAAATGAATTTCGACAAAGATTTCTCCTGCTGTTTGATAATCGGAACAGTCTGCAGATGAAATTAATGGATATGGTGTTAAGCATTCAATCGATGTGTCCCATTAATACATTGCTCGGTGAGATTCAAAACAACAGAATATGTAACACAATTGGATTACTGAAGTACGTATAAACTCCAGACAATTGTTTTGCCTAACACATATCTTTAAAGGTTTTGCGCTGATTGAAGTATATGGTAAAACAAACTTGCTCAAGATTCCAAGCCGAGCTTGCGTTTTTTTTTACTAATATATCCACTCTGTATCCTCCCATGTATCGAGTATTTCACAGATTTGTGGGATTCCCAGTCCCATATCGTAAGTTATATATATCTATATATATATATATATATATATATATATATATATATATATATATATATATATATATATATATATATATATTATGATTGGTGCTCTAAAATAGCGATATTTACATGACTGTATGTATAGTGAATTTGGCAATATAGCGTATGATTAATTGAAAGCATTTAGAAGTCCATACGCTATCGGTTTTAAAGAGGTGACTATATCACTTACTTCTTTTCGGCGAAGGAAAGGAGAGAAGCTAACTGACCGTTTCATGCTGTTTGGCGATCATCAGAGCAACGCATCCCCTGCTTCCGCGAAAATTATAGAAGCTGGATACTTATAGAATTCCATATATATATGGAGGCACGTGGTAGGAGTGTTGGACTTACCATCATAGTGACATGGGGTCGATTCCTGGGCTGCGTGTTGTGTTCTTGAGCAAAACACTTCATTTCACGTTGCTCCAGTATACTAAGCTGAAGATGAGTACCAGCAATAGCTGGAGGTTTAATCCTGCGATGGACTGGCGTCTTGTCCAAGGGGGAGTCTTGTTCTCTCAGTCGCTTCACGCCAAGAAACCGGGTTAAGAACCGGCCAAATGAGCCTTGTGGCTGAAAACAGACTTTATATATATATATATATATATATATATATATATATATATATATATATATATATATATATATATATATATATATATATACATATATATATATATATATATATATATATATATATATATATATATATATATATATGTGTATATATATATATAGTTATATGTGTGTGTGTGTGCGTGTGTCTGCGTGTGCATATGTGTGTCTGTGTGTGTGTGCGTGTGTGTATAAATATACATACATATATATATATATTTATTTATATATATGTATATATATATATATATATGTATTTATACACACACTCACACACACACATACACACAAACACACATACACAAACACACACACACATATATATATATAAATATATATATGTGTGTGTGTGTATAATATTAATAAACAAGAAAGACGGTTTCATTTGTACATCCTTATTTATTTTGTTATACGTATTTCAAGACGCAACGCAGTTGTATAATAACTGCCCTATGTGTCCTCTTCAGACAAAAATCCAAACGAGATATAACGCCCTATCGATATGTTATCGGTCATACGTGTTATTCACTTCGTCTACCAGTAAGCATATATCCGAAATTGTCAAGTCTTTGAAATACGTATAACAAAATACATAAGGATGTACAAATGAAACTGCCAATGTTATATATTATTATAATTGTTTCTACTTTTGGCACAGGTCAGCAGTTATCCAAGTGTATTACTGGTAATTTATATTATCGACCCCGTAAGGATGAAAGGTAAAGTTAACTTCGGCGGGATTTGAACTCAGATCATAAAGGGCCGTAACTCGTTGTTGCAAAGCATGGCGTCCGACCCTCTACCGATACTGCCAATTGCCAATCAACCATTGTAATAAAACACCGCATGAACAAAAATCGTGCAATGCTTTCCATCTGTTAAGAAAAAGTCGGTTGATTTTCATTCAGCCAACTCTTTCTTCAACTGAATTTATATATATATATATATATGGAGGCTTAGTAAAATCGAATCTTTGGCGGTGTGCAAGTAAATTCGACCTACTATATGAATGAGTTAGCAAAGCACTCGACAAGGTAGGTCCTTAGAGTAATAACATGTTTAAATAGCTTGACAAATTGAATATTGTGGTAGGCAAAATCTAACACACAATATACCAAAGTAACGAAAGAACTAACAGGCTGAGAAAAAATACACCTGGACAAATCAAACGTTATACGTTTAAAGTGTTTCTATGAATCCGAAATCAAATATCAGACTTACGTAACTGGCAAGCTCCTGGTATTCATGATCGAACAGAGGATTCATTTCATCAACAGGATTTCGTTATACCAAAGAACGAGGCGAAATACTAAACGTTGCAGCTAGCGGCAGTGAATCGAACGTTTAGTTGTCACGTGTTATTTCCAACAAGGGAAATAACCCCAGGCTTTTGGCGAGACATTCAAAGTGTTAGACAAAGGAAATATAACTTCCGCCAACATTCAGTATAAGATCTCGACCAGATGTTATTTAACAAACACAAATAATTAACCAATCAACAGAATTGTCTAATTGAATTAATTAGTTAATTATTAAATCTAGGAGAAAATAATATAATTGGAGACTTAGTGAAATGGAATCTTTGGCGGCGTGCAAGCAAATTTGACCTACTATATGAATGAGTTAGCAAAGCACTTGACAAGGTAGGTCCTTAGTGTAATATCATACGTTTAAATAGCTTGACAAATTGAATATATATATACATATATCTATCTATATATACATATATATATATATATATATATATATATATATATATATATATATATATATATATATATATTTATATATATATATATATATATATAATATATATATATATATATATTATATATATATATATATATGAATATATATATATCTGAATATATATATATATATTGAATGAAACAGTTCTAGTTCTGTAGAAGACATTTCTATATAAAATTATATATATATATATATATATATATATATATATATATATATAATTTTATATAGAAATGGCTTCTACAGAACTAGAACTGTTTCATTCTATGTTCAAAGGAAATCATAAGTACTTTACTTACTGTGGTTACCTCCGATTGAACCCGGAACTCACACTCATATATATAAAGTCACTCCGCCACCACCACACCACAGCCCATCCCAGCCAGCGACCGTCACCAACATCTCATCATTACATCCACCCCCACATACACTACAGATGAATACATCCCTATCATCTGTTCCACCAGTCAAAACAACTCATATTGACCAACTTATGAACTTCTGACTTTATCATATAGCATGTATTCATTTTCTTATAGCATTTTAAAGGGCCCGTCGAGCAGCCGATTATAGAGTCGGGTAAGATCGATACAGATCGAACCTTGAGCTGATCAATGGCGAAGCGCGCGTCACCTACCAATAAATGTAATGAAGGAGTAACCAATCGTCCTTATTACCCTTTCAATATATATATATATATATATATATATATATATATATATATATATATATATATATATTGAAAGGATAATGACGATTGGTTACTCCTTCATTACATTTATTGGTAGGCGACGCGCGCTTCGCCACTGATCAGCTCAAGGTTCGATCTGTATCGATCTTACCCGACTCTATAATCGGCTGCTCGACGGGCCCTTTAAAATGCTATAAGAAAATGAATACATGCTATATGATAAAGTCAGATGTTCATAAGTTGGTCAATATGAGTTGTTTTGACTGGTGGAACAGATGATAGGGATGTATTCATCTGTAGTGTATGTGGGGGTGGATGTAATGATAAGATGTTGGTGACGGTCGCTGGCTGGGATGGGCTGTGGTGTGGTGGTGGCGGAGTGACTTTATATATATGAGTGTGAGTTCCGGGTTCAATCGGAGGTAACCACAGTAAGTGGTATATATATATATATATATATTAGAAAGTGAGGTTTTTTTTTACAAATTGAAAAATAACCGAGGTGTCCTACTCGAGTGAAAGTATAAAGAAAAAGAGATGAAATCGAAAATGCAACTGGAGTCTTATTTAAAAAAATTTTTTTTTTTTTTTTTAAATATATATATTTATTTGGTTCCTTTACCGGTTTCGCAGTTCTTCTGCTTTTCAAAAGGTGAGTTGAGATGGAGGGTCTGTGGTTTTTCTCACATCTGAGAAAAACCACAGACCCTCCATCTCAACTCACCATTTGAAAAGCAGAAGAACTGCGAAACCGGTAAAGGAACCAAATAAATATATATATTTTAAAAAAAATAATAATAATAATAATAATAAGACTGCAGTTGCATTTTCGATTTCATCTATTTTTCTTTATATATATATATATATATATATATATATATATATATATATATATATATATATATATATATATATATATAATTTTATATAGAAATGGCTTCTATAGAACTAGAACTGTTTCATTCAAACTTCAAAGGATATCATAAGTACTTTACTTACTATGGTTACCTCCGATTGAACCCGGCACTCACACTCACACAAATGCATACATACATACATATGAAGAACAAAATAATAAGTGTCACTGAGGCCCCATCCCAGAAAGATATAGATTCCTTTTGGAGCAAAACATGGGGTAAAAAAAAGAATTTCAACCAAGATGCAGTGTGGCTAAAAGAAATCCGAAAGAACTAATGCTCCTACACTACAACAAAAACAAACGAAATAAGTGAGGCTACGCTTGAGACTTTGATAGGAATACTCCAAGATATGAAAACACCAGGAAGAGACATGATTGTCGGCTACTGGTACACAAATCTGATATTCTATCGGAGGTATCTTACTGACATCTACCAACAAGTTCTTAAGGGAGATACACTTATACCAGAATGGTTGACAATAGCACAAACATTACTGCTCCCCAAGAACAAAAACACCCACTTTGCAAAAAACTACCGATCCACTGCATGCCAGAACCTGATGTATGAGATGTTTACAGTCTGCCTGAACCTATTCCTCCAAGATCACTGTGAAAATAATAACATCATCACAGATGAACAAGCAGCTGGAAAGAAAGGGGTTTGGTGATGTGCTGAACAATTCCTAATCAACAAAACTGCGATGTCGGAGGTGCGACAACTTAGGAGAAACATGGCTACAGTCTGGCTGGACTACAGGAAAGCTTTCGATTCTGTTCCCCACTCTTGGATGATAGAGGCCCTCCAACCTGCTAAAGTCCCAGACATTATTATCAGAGCCATAGAGAAGCTGTCTTCTTCTTGGGCTACTAGCCTAAGGTTAAAGACAGAGAGGGAGGACTCTATTTTCACTGATAAAATAAATTATCGCAGTGGTATATTTCAGAGAGACAGTCTCTCTGTGATATTATTCATCCTGTCATTAAACCCTTTGTCTTTTCTGCTCAAGAAATGTGGAGGATACATCATTGGCTCACAGGAGGAAGAAATACGAATCTAACCCATAATTTCTTTGTTGATTATCTGAAGCTCCATGCCATGTTGGGATGAAGAAAAATCCTTGACCTGGTTACAACGTTCTCAAAGGGTATAGGAATGGATTTTGGCCAAGATAAATGCTCATATATGACTGTAAAGCGGGGAAAAACAACAACCCAATCTAGCAACATTGTCATCAATGGCCTAACTGTTTCACCGTTAACTGATAAGGACTGATACAGATACCTGGGGATAGATGAGAACATATCCTATAATGGTATCTGTAATAAGGAACGCGTAACCAGGGAATACTACACCCGATTAAGAAAGATTTGGTCATCGGAACTCTCTGCGCAAAACAAAACAGTGGTTCACAATGTGTTTTCTGTGCCTGTCCTAACTCAATTGGAATACTCAATTGGACAATAGACGAAATCTGTTGGAACTCGAAAAATACTAAACAACACCGGAAACTTCCACATCAACAGTGACATAGACCGCCTTTACTTGAATCGTAAGCAGGGAGGCAGAGGCCTAATATCAGTCCAGACAGCAGTTGAATGCCGCATCATAACCCTCCGACAACATCTACGAACCTCAAAGCGTAGGATCCCGTATCTCGATCAAGTCTATCTGCATGAAACAGATGAGATCATGAGAGTTGGGAAGGAATTCCTCGAGAGATATTCCCTGTGTGATAATCAAATCTCACACCCAGGGAGGTCGCTCAGCAGTATCGCAGTGAATCCATGGATGAAAAACTGCATGCTTATCAGCAAATAATCATGCATGGATATGTTGCCAGGAAGCTCCAGAGTGAGAGTAATATAGATAAGAAAGTAGTCTATCTTGGACCAACAACCGCTATATTGGCTCCCACTTTGAAGGATACGCTTTTGTAATCCAAGTACAGGCAATTAACACGAAATACCTCATTCACAATAGAGATAGGGATGCAGGCAAAACACCTGGATATGATAACAAGTGCAGACTCTGCAGAACTAACATCGAGGATATCACTCATGTCATTAGCAGCTGTCAAAAGATGTCATTGCGGTACGATCTACCTATGAGGCGATGATGTAATGGCCAAAACACTGTACAATGCAATCCGTGAAAAAGATAGCCCCGATAATAAACACATTAAAAGCTACAACAATGTGGAAGACATCTATGTACATAATATGAAAGAGTACTGGTGGAATGTTCCAGTAAAAACCACAATAGAATGCAAGCATAACAGACTAGATATTATGATATGAGACAGGCAGGAGAAAGCATGCACAGTAGTGGAAATTAGCTGCCCAGCAGATGCCAATATAATATCAAAGATTAACGAAAAGGAGAATATTTATGCAGAACTGATGAGAAATCTGCAGATACTCCACCCTGATTACACCTTCAGATTTATGCCCGTGATTATTGGGGCACTGGGATATGTTAGTAACTGCCTCAATACAAATCTTGAGAAGCTAGGCTTCACAGGAACGGAAAGGATACAACTAGTTAGGAAATTACAAGTACAATCCATTAATTCAACAGTAAAAATGTGTAAAACATTCCAAAAACTTTTACATCTAATAACTGCATATACACACGTACAGATACAAAGCATATACAACTCAAAATATACAACTAAAAACATACAACTCAAAACATCCCCATCCACACATACAATAACATCTATATCTACACATGCATGCATACATAATCTACCTAGTTGATGTGTAAATTCCAATGAGAGAGTCTTGTGTCTATGTTAGAAACCGACTCTCTCTCTCTATTGGTTAAAGAATTTGTGAAATTATAAAACTAGAAGAACATACATACGTACATACATACATACGTATATATATATATATATATATATATATATATATATATATATAGTACGTTATTCCGGGTTGAATCGGAGGTAACCACAGTAAGTAAGGTACTCAATACATTACAGAGTATAAAAGTTTTAATATAGATGAGATTCTACAGGACTAGAACTGTTTCATTCTTTAGAAATCATCAGGAATCTGGGTATCAAAAAATAAGTAATACTTATTTTTTGATACCCAGATTCCTGATGATTTCTAAAGAATGAAACAGTTCTAGTCCTGTAGAATCTCATCTATATATATATATATATATATATATATATATATATATATATATATATATATATATATATATATATATACATATATATATAGAGAGAGAGAGAGAGAAAGAAATATACATATATACATAACAGTCGAATGTTGAACAGCGTGGAAATTATATTTGTTCACCAAATCATTAATTGAAACCACTTCTAGATAAGGATTACATATAACAATTTTAACAATACATATGAAAAGAAATTTGGATAGACAAGAAGTTAATACAATAAAATAACATAAGGTGAAATATTTTAATATTTTAGTATAATTGGAACGTGCGCTTCGTGGTTTTAATTTGGTGGTGTATCAATTGTTTTGATTTGAGTAAGCAAACTAACATTTTCATTTATGCTTTATATACAATGTAACACCTAATTCAGTTAGGCGAGTGTCATTACATTTGTTAATTTGTTAATCATATAATTTATTTTGGGGTTATTAAATTAGTTGGTATGCAACTGATAAGATGCTCCAAAATAGTTATATGTAGATTGTTAATAGGGAGGTCGAATAATTTAAATATATGTTTTTGTTATAATGCACCATTTTGTAAATTATACATGTCCGTATGCTTATATACTTCTCTCATGCAATTCAATTTACTTTACCTTATTTTATGGTATTCTAACTTTATTTGATTCGTTTTATTTTCAATCAACTCAGCGTGTTCTTATGTTACCAGCTTCTACGTGAGATACCCTCTCTCATTTAGTGATTTATTAAATTACCCCAATTTTCCACTTTTTATCTATTCGAATTATCGTTCGCCAACCATTCCTACAGCACTGAAGTTGAATATGAAATATATTTGAAGTGGTTTTTATTGCGATTTTCAAAATGAGCCTGTTTAAATTGTGGTTGATCGTAATCTAGAACTGTCTTATTGACCTAATTTAAAATATAATCAGACACACACACCCAACTACACACAAGCACACGTATGTATGCCTGTATGTATGTTTATATGTATGTATATATGTATGAATGTATGTATGTTTGTATGTATGTTTGTATGTATGTAAGGATGTATGTATGAATATAAGTATGTTTGTATGGATGTATGTATGGATGTATGTACGTAATGTATGTGTGTATACATATGCACACATACACACACATACACGTACAAACATATACACAAACACACACAAACACACATACACAGACATATATATATATTCGTAGGTAATAGAAACGCAATACAAACCCAGATACATAAACCCAGAAACAAGCACACAGTCACACACACACGCATGCACACGCACACACAAACACACACGCACGCACACGCGCACACATACACACACATACACGCATATGCACATACATCTACAACAAAATATCAGCTCACGTGAGCATACATCGTCAACATTGCGATTGCGACCACGTCAAAAGTTAAAAAAAAAAAAAATGAAAAAAAAAAAAAAATAATAATAATAATAATAATAATAATAATAATAATAATAATAATAATAATAATAACAATAATAATAATAATAATAATAACAATAATGATTGACAGTAGTGGCAGATAGTTTTGAAAGTTTCTTTAATTGGAATTTTTATCAAAATTACATTGAAATTACAAACAATAAAAACAACATAAAAATAATAAATAAATAAATAAATAATTCTTAGGAAGACAATTATAATTTTGTTGATATTACACTTGTTTTTGCTGTCATTGATGGTGTTGTTATCGTTGTTAACCATGTAGGGAGGTGGTAGTTTTAACATTGTAGTTGCTGTTGTTGGTGGTGCACGTGTAGCGCTTTTGTTGCAATACTATTCTTAAGAGACTTAACTGATATATATATATATATATATATATATATATATATATATATATATATATATATATATATACATATATATATATAAATATATACATGCATATATAAATATGTGTGTGTGTGTGCGTGTGTATGTATATGTATATATATGTACACACACACATACATACATACATACATACATACATACATACATACATACATACATGTGTGTATATATGTGTGTGTCTGTCTCTGTATAAGTAGTGTGCATATATATTTATATGTATATAAAAATAAATAAATATATAAATTTAATAAATATATATATATATACACACATATATATATATATATATATATATACATATAAATATATACATGCATATATAAATATGTGTGTGTGTGCGTATGTATGTATATGTATATATATATACACACACACACACACATACATACATACACACGTATATATATATATATATATATATATAAGTATGTTTATATTTATATATAAATATATATATATATATATATATATATATATATATATATATATATATATATATATATATATATATATATATATCAGTATGTTTATATTTATGTATGCATATGTTTTATTTACGGATGCATGTATGTACATATGTACACATATGTATGCAACTTTTTTTTTCTATAGAAATTATGAGAATTATATGGTACAAGCCAAAAATACATTCCTATTAAGGAGTCTTATCAATCAATACATGATGTAGACTACTTTAAATTCCAGCAGTGTAGGAATAATTCATAAACGAACATCGCGTGACTTCCGGAGTGACACACATGATTGAAACAGAGGCGCACATGTATATATACACACACACACATACACACACACACACACACACACACATATATATATATATATATATATATATATATATATATATATATATATATATATATATATATATATATCGACATATACAAGTACATCTGTAATTATGTATACATGCATATATGTATGTATGTATGTATGTATGTATGTATGTATGTATGTATGTATGTATGTATGTATCATGTATACCTGATTTCATGCACATGTACATATATGTGTATATTAACATAATGTTAATATACCTATATAAAAAAATAATATACCTCCTAACAGACAAAGGGAGAGTATTCTGTGTCATCAATGATAACATTTGCACACAACTAATGCTAGAACACCTTAACAACACAAATCTATATAGTAATGTTAACAGAACTTCACACCCAGTCAACTAGACACTACCATTAATACTACGTGGATTAATATATTTAACCACCCAGCCTATCTAACAGCAAGCTCCTCACTTTCAACGATCTTAACAAAACACATAAAACAGGACCCAACTTAAAATTTAGACCCATTGTTTCTGGCATAAACCTACCTTTCTATAAAATTTCCTGGCTTCTTACTCGACTTCTCAAACCTCTCCTTCTCAAACCTCTCTGACGTGAACTTACCTGCAAAAATACTTTCCGGGCCATGTAAGGAACACTTTTAGTTATTTATGCCCTTGAGAAGCCCATCCAGGCGAAACGTACGTAGGTGCTGTTTTAAATAAACATGTATTAACGGTCTATTCTCCTATTTCTTACTTTTCCACGTGCTTACGCTCTGCTAACTCTCTCGCCCACTAAATATTAACACTTCTAATATTTAATACTGCCGGCACTAATATTGAGTACCTTTTGCATACGCTATTTGGCAAATAACTACATGTATCACCTATCTCTCATTTTTTCTCTCTCCCGATACGTTAATACTCTCTCTCTCTCTCTCTCTCTCTCTATATATATATATATATATATATATATATATATATATATATATATATATATATATATATATATATATATATATATATATATATATATATATATATAGTAATAATAATAAAATTGAAGACTAAAATCCAAAGAGGGCTCGATAAGGAAAATATATATCAAATATATAAGAACCGAAGAGCAAATATTTATTAAAATAACAGATTAAAGTTTAAGCAAAGAATCGCTGCTTTCACCCTTAACGGGATCTTCTGAAACTAACAAAGTCAATCTGTAAACGCAGTACTGGATATTTCAAAAAAGGTTGCAACTGGAGGAAGACAGGAAGACAATACTTTGGTTCATGGTGACGTTCGCTGGCAAAGAACAGGAAAAAACGAATAATACGTCATTAATAGGAGCGGTGAAAAACAATTACGCGCAAAGACAGAACCACGTTTATGGTATAAAAGAGGTCGTAGACTAATGTTCTCTAAGTGGTGCATAGAGACGTTCTCTGGCAATGAACGAAAAAGCGAAGATAATAAGTCATATGTGGAGCGTGGAGAACAATAGCACACAAAGACAAAACCACGTAAATGGTATAGCAGAAGTTGTAGACTAAAATTCTAACTAGGAGACCGAATGAATCTCCGCTACAGAGTTAAGAACAAAGTAAATAAATACAATACTGAAGTAATAGAAACAAATAAATACATACGCGCAAACAGATACGTACATACACAAGCATACGCAAAACCTTACCATAGGTATACAAAACCACGCATATATAAATATGTGTATGTGTGTATGCTTGGGTACAAATAAATAAATAATTATATAAACGTATATAAGTAAATAAATACGTATATAACAAGCGCACACACATACCTACAAATAAATACACGAAGGTTCGGAGACGTAAGTCAACTAAAACAAGAAGTACACATATACACACACCCACCATACGTACGAACCTGCATACTCACGCAGACGCAAAACTCCCATATACACATAACCAAACCCTAAATACCAGAATATGTAAAAATTATACGCCGTAACAGTCAAATATACGTACAAGAAGGTATACATACCTTCACAAAATATACGGGTAATATATACTTACCTATGCAAATAAGTAAAGGAATAAACAAAACATATACTTAGCTCCCACATCAAGACGTAAAATATCCACGTATAGATCGTGCTATCCGTTAGGGTATAACGTGGGGCTGTAATACAGGAAAGTTTTGTGCAATTTATGTTTACAAGCCGAAATTGCCTCAGATTTTTTGTTTAAGATGTGGTCTGTGGCGTAGAGTATTTCCAGGGCCTCAGCGGCGCAGAGGTCACATGGTCTTTTATTTCCGTTATACGATCTAGCCCTAGCTAGGATCTCCCAGTGTAACTTATATTGGGTGTGGTTGTCTTTTAGACTCCAGATATAAGCTGAAAGTGACGTCATATTCCTTCTTAGAGGGTAACGAAAAGAATGGGTATGCATGTAAAGACGCTGCTTGAAACTATTGGCGGTTAACCCTATGTAGGCCCTACGGGACGTGGGTGTTACAACCTTACATTTGTAGACAATGTTACTAGAGAGGCATTTCCCGGATAGGGGACAATCAGCCCGATTCCTACAATTACAGTTAGTACTAACTACAGGGTTGCACGTGTTCCTACGGCTAGGTAGTTTAGCTAAATTTGAAGCTGTGATGTTATGTGCAAGGTTAGGAGTCGTAGAGTAAGACATTTTAATAGTGTTTCTATTAAAAATTTTACTATATTTATGTGTAGGGGGAAAATGCTTCGTAATAAGGGAAAGAAAGATCTTAGCGTGGCCACCTCCATATTATATGGTGGGTTAAACCAACAAATGCCACGGGATCTATTTCTTCTAGGTCTATTCTCGTACTCTGTATATGCTACCCTATCGACAAATCCACTTCGAGCAAGAGCTTCATTGTAATAAGTGGAATGGTCGTTGAAAATGCGCTCGTTGGTGGAAAGACGGGAAAGCCTCAACGAAACGTTTTTTACCAGGTTCTTGGTTATGCTGGCAGGATGGTTGGAATGCTTACTTATGTAATTAAGCGTATCATTCGGATTTCTATACGGGTAGTACAACCCATTCAATAAATTGAGGGTAACGTCGAGGTAATTAACGACCGAGAGATTGGCCTCAACCTGTATAGAGAGGTTGAAGCCTTTAAAGAAGGCTGTGAGTTCTTTTCTGAATCTGTCGCAAGCACGAGGTCCGCACTTAGTCATGGTCAAGACCATCGCACATATTAAATCCTTAAATATTATTCTTAATACATATTAACATTTTCTTTCCATCGCACATATTATTAAATCCTTAAATATTATTCTTAATACATATTAACAATTTCTTTTCATCGTACATATTATTAAACCCTTCAATATACAAACCTTAACTTTACATTATTTTTCTCTACGTTAATTTTCAAATTCTTTTAATTTATACATTATCTTCCAACGGTTTTTCAACCTCTCTATGTAAAACAATATATTTTTCTCAGTTATAAAAGCTATCTCTCTCTCTCTCTATCACCCATCTCTCCTCCTATCTCATCCTTCCCCATTATACTCCTTCCCCTCTACTTTTTACTCTCATCTCCTCATCTTTTTCATCCCCCCCCCCCATCAACAATTTTTTTCCCCAATATCACACATCAATCTAAAACTACTTTTCATATGTTGATTTCAAACTGCACTATCTACAAGTGTTTTTTAACCTTCATATCATGTCTTCCTATTTTATCTGATGAAAACACAAATGTTATTGCATGATGATATTTGTTTTTGAAATGCGCATAATAAAATACATGGAACTCTTTTAACCATCTTTTGATCTAATATATTATATATATATATATATATATATATATATATATATATGTGTGTGTGTGTGTGTGTGTGTGTATGTGTGTGTGTGTATATACATATTTAAATATATAGTTATACATATCTACATACACATATATATATATGTGTGTATATATATATATATATATATATATATATATATATATATATATATATATATATATATATATATATATATATATATATATATATGAAAAAGTGAGTCCTTCATCAGTGACCCTCCAACCGTCCTCGGCATTTCATCGCTTTAAGGGCCATATGCCTCAGGTTGGTGCGAACAACGGCTAAAAAAAGTCGTTGGGACACGTAAATAAAGGGGGACGCTAGAGTAACAACAAAAAGGTTTAAGCAACGGAAAGTGAGTAGAAATAGTATGTATATATATATATATATATATATATATATATATATATATATATATATATATATATATATATATATATATATATATATATATATATATATTTATATATATATACATATCTGTCTTTGCGCGTAATTGTTTTTCACCGCTCCTATTAATGACGTATCTTATTCGTTTTTTCCCGTTCTTTGCCAGGGAATGTTTCCACGAACTAAAGTATCGTCTTCCTGTCTTCCCCCGGTTGCAACGTTTTTTGAAATATCCAGTTCTGCGTTTAAAGATTGACTTTGTTAGTTTCAGAAGATCCCGTTAAGGGTGAAAGCAGCGATTCTTTGCTTAAACTTTAATCTATTATTTTAATAAATATTTGCTCTACGGTTCTTATATATTTGATATATATTTATCCTTATCGAGCCCTCTTTGGATTTTAGTCTTGAAATTTATTATTATTAATATATATATATATATATATATATATATATATATATATATATATATATATACATATGTAAGTATGTATACGTACAAACATATATGTATACAGACGTACAGTAGTATATATATATGCATACATGCACACACATATATATGTACGTATGGGTTTGCCGAACATTTATTATAATGTTCGTTTTTTTTGTAAACAAACAGCCCGAATTAAACCGTAAAGTGTTCGGCAACCATCGCCGCTCTTTTGTTCAACACTGACAAAGGAACGATGAACTAGTTTCAAGCTTAGCTATCGTCAGCATCGTATACCTTCCTGTCAGATGATTGAACGTTTGAAAGTATATACTTTCCTTATGCATATTTGCATATCGAGTGAGTTAGTCGGCCGGGCGTACCGAAAGCGATAAATGGAAAATAATGAAATGAAATTTCATTTCTCACTCTTAGTACGGTTGTTACTTAAATATCAGTATGTATACGTACATACATATATGTATACAGAAGTACAGTAGTATGTATATATATACATACATGCACACATATATATATATGCACGTATGGGTTTACCGAACATTTATTATAATGTTCGGTTTGTTTGTAAACAAACGGCCTGTACGTACATATATATATGTGTGCATATATGTATATATATACATAGAACTTTACGTCTGTATACATATATGCATGTACGTATACATACTTATATTTAAGTATCAGCCGTACTAAGAGTGAGAAATGAAATTTCATTTCATTCTTTTCCATATATATATATATAAATATATATTTTTATATATATATATATACATATACGCATATATTCATATATTATATATTGTTTGACACACTAGTTTAACGGAAAATTATCCGTCCAATCTGTGTGATTTGTAAATCGTCCGATATGTGTGAGTACATGTGTGTTCGTGTATGTAAATGTAAACATCATACAAATCACATATGTCTGTATGATAATTATCGCTAAGAAAGTGCGTCAAAGAAAATCATCCAACGCTCGATGATCCTGCTAGCAAGTGTTTTACTGTAGCTATTAAGGTCTAAGTCAAGTCGTTATTTCGGGTCTTGTTTACATAAGTTTCTGCACGTCACAACGTATATTGAATGTATTTTATGGATCTCCCATGCTGTGTAGGATGCATTGAAATTGAAAGAAACTACGAGTCCTATAAAACTTAAGTCTTTGTACGGATTGTTGCGCTTCATATTCCTAACCAGTTTACAGAGAGTACCGGAGGTCTTTCATAATAGCAACATTGAATTGAAAACACATCTTAACTCGTTTAGAATGGTATCTACAGCTGGAAACCATTCCCAACACCAAACACTTTATGTCACCAACATTGCTCTGAAAGCTCACAACAACGTATACTCTAATGTTAGCACACTAGTATTAAACTAGCAGCGAATGACTCGAACTGAGAGGACAATGCTGCTAATAAACCCTCACCCACCAGTTCCCCCCCCCCCCCTGTAGCAAATCAATTCATTGGTTAGTTTATTGACCGGTAGGTTATTTAATTGATAATTGTCAAATTTTAAATTTCGCCAAATACACTCCGATTAAACATGCTCCTCTTTCTAGTCTTTTTATTTACTCGCATCAATAATCCCTAAATAGAAATAGAAATACGACACACACACACACACACACACACACACACACACACACACACACACACACACACACACACACACACACATATATATATATATATATATATATATATATATATATATATATATTAGAAAGTGAGGTTTGGGGGGGGGGGGTTTCAAAATGAAAAATAACCGAGGTGTCCTACACGAGTGAAAGTATAAAGAAAAATAGATGAAATCGAAAATGCAACTGGAGTCTTATTTTTTTTTAAATATATATATTTATTTGGTTCCTTTACCGGTTTCGCAATTCTTCTGCTTTTCGAAAGTAGAGTTGAGATGGAGGGTCTGTGGTTTTTCTCACATCAGATATGAGAAAAACCACAGACCCTTCATCTCAACTCTACTTTTGAAAAGCAGAAGAACTGCGAAACCGGTAAAGGAACCAAATAAATATATATATATTTTTTAAATAAGACTCCAGTTGCATTTTCGATTTCATCTTTTTATATATATATATATATATATATATATATATATATATATATATATATATATATATATATATAGGAAAAATATGACCCCGACGGCAGAGCTCAAGCCGTTTCAACGGCTATTTCTGGACTAAATTAGAATTTTTAGTCTGGTCAATAAATAGCCGAACTTTTCAAGGGGGTACTGGCTTATATGGGAAGATTGTAGTTGTCAAGAGGATTGGTTAAAATTTGTTGTAAACACAAATAAGTCTATCATGGCATTTGGTGGGAAGTAGGGGTGGCTGAACTTGCCTGTAGAACAGTAGGGGAGTGAGTGGAGTGATCAAGCGTTGAAAGTGATATGTATACATCAGATTCTAAGGGTAGTGTATGAAGTGGGGGAGGGAGGTTATAGAATAGGTAAATCGAAAGAGAGTACCAGACAATAAAAGATACTAGAAAGAAATAAAACAATAAAAAATATATAAAATTAGATAGTGAGAAACGAATAAAGCAATCACAATGCTATCTTACAATTACAGGTTAATAAGTTGAGAATAGAAAAAACTTATAGAAATTACAAAACAGATACAAACTTAAAGGGGTTTTTAACGCATCTGCTATAAGTAGTTAGTAAAACGTATTCGGCCAATTCTATCTTAAAATAACAGGGGTGGGGGAACTGATGCTACAAGGCCCGATGGACCGCATCAGGGGAGGCGAAAGGGGAAAGCAGACGAGGAAGAAAATAGGGGGTGGAAGGAAGTGATAGGATGAGACAGGGGTAGAATGAGACAAAGAGGAAAAGAAAAGAGATACATTTACCTATGTAAGCTCGGGTTTCCCCTAACTTATTCGGCATGTGGGGGGGGGGGTATATCAGCACTTGTCTACCCACCCGGGTCGTTATAGGGTTTGAGGGCGAGGTAAGTCCTACGCAATCTGTGTTTTCATGCGGTTACCAGTTCATCTTTCTTGTTTAGGGGTTGGTCCTTCGAAAACAGCATTTGTAATGTTTCCTCCGAGCATAAGTTACACGGACGGCGTCCTCCCGTGTAAGAGTTAGCTCTGAACAGTAAGCTCCAAGTGAGATTGTAGGTTATATTGTTATCTTAGAGGTCCCAGATGTGGCCCGAAAGTGTACTGGCATGTCGCCGAACCGGGTCTCGGAAAGTGTGTCGGTGTTGGTAGAGCCGAGTCTTGAAGTCACACGCGGTTAATCCTATATAAGCTTTGTTGGAGGTGTCCGTCCTCACGCTGCACTGGTAGATCACGTTACTTTCTCGGCATTTGTTGTTGAGGGGGACACGGCGTTTTCTGGAGTATAATATACAATGATAATAAATAAATGGAAACTATATTTATAAAACACACTTCGTATTTTATCTGATGATAGCGTACCAACATTTTTGGTACCCTTCAACTATATATAATAGAATTAATATGGTTTTATAAATATAGTTTCCATTTATTTAATATCATTGTGCATATATATATATGTGTGTGTGTGTGTGTGTGTGTGTGTGTGTGTGTGTGTGTGTGTGTGTGTGTGTGTGTGTGTGTGTGTGTGTGTGTGTGTGTGTGTGTGTGTGTGTGTGTGTGTGTGTGTGTGTGTGTGTGTGTGTGTGTGTGCGTGTGCGTGCGTGTGTGTGTGTGTCTGAATGTATGTATAGTATATTTGGCTATACACCGTATGTTTAATTAAAAACATACGGTGTATTGCCAAAAAATATACCATACATACATTCATGTATGCATCGCTATTTCAGAGCACCAAACCTTATATTTATATATATATATATATATATATATATATATAAAATAATTAAGTCAAATATGTATAATTTGGCTTCGTCTATTATAAATTATATTTATACTGCTATATATATTTCGGTGACAGCCATCATTGGATGTGACCTCTTCAGGCAGTCTGAATTGGTGTGGGAAAGACAAGTACACATGTTGTTGAAGTCTGTTTTACTCCGTCAATACATCGATATGTCCAGCTCCTGGGTGTGTTGTTATTCCTCTGAGGAACTGGAATCATGGATATGCCTGAAGAGGTCACAGCCAATGATGGCTGTCACCGAAATAAATATATCAGTATATCTATCATTTATAATAAACAAAGCCAAATTATACATATTTGACTTAATTATTTTACATTACTCCGGAGTAAAGAAACCAACCAGCGTCCTTCGTCGAGTGCTCCAATCTGCATACTGAGGTGGCGGTACTCAATATATATATATATATATATATATATATATATATATACGTGTGTGTTTTGTGTTAGTATGTTTTAACTGCTGCTAATTAACCAAGTTATTATGACACGTGTGTGGGTGAGCAGGAGATACGTTTGCACGGGTACTTTTGGTAAATAAATAAGGAGATACAGCTTAGGCAATGCATAGTCGAATATATATAATATATATTTCGTTTGGTTCGGGAGAGTAGGTTTGTTGTTTACCCACAGGATTTATCTAAAGAGAAAAGCTAAATGTTTGTTTATTAAGAGAATGTATGGACATTTGAAGTGGTTTATAACCCACATACAGAGAGAGACACACACATATATGTCCGTTTATATATATATATCTATAATCATTTGTTTATGTATCTATTTATAAGTCTTTGTATGTAATATCTATATATATATAAATATATATATATATATATATATATATATATATATATATATATATAAATATATATATATATATATATATATATATATATATATATATATATATATATATATATATATATATACATATATATATATATATACATGCATATACATATATGAATATGTAAAGAGAATATTTATATA
>OZ024741.1:185519989-185544989 GCA_964016885.1 Eledone cirrhosa
ATATTTTCTTTATATTTTACATTTTCACACGCTTTATTATATATAGTAATATTAACAGAGGTAAAGTATTCATGTATATGCATTTATATATATATATATATATATATATATATATATATATATATATATATATATATATATATATATATATATGTGTGTGTGTGTGTGTGTGTGTGTTTATGCCATACGAAGGTAGAATTTCAACAGAATGTCTCTGTTTTATGCTGTCAAAGGCTTTTCTAAAATAAACAAAAACTAGAACCATTTGTCTGTTGGAGTTTCTTATCTTCCACTACACTTCTCACGGCCAAAATCCTTGCAAGTGTAGATCTACCAGGCCTAAAGCTATATGGAATTGAATCATGGACGCTTTCATCCAGGCAACAAAAAACGCCTTCATGGCACCTACCCTTGCCTGCTTCAACGCATTCGGAACATAATCTGGCGACATCTGATTTTGAAAGAGATATATGGCGGCATCTCACGCATATCTGTCCTTGTGCGTAAAAGGAGAGAAAGATTTGCTGACCACCACCATCGTGCCACCTATGAGGCTGTGTCCCCATTAGTGATTTGGAAACCATAAGCACTATTAATAAGGGGCGCAAGCTCTCCTATCGCGATGTCATCTCCAGAGATTCTGGTATTGAAATCCATGATTTGGCAGCGGCAGAGAACGACACACCACGTGGAGAACAATTGTTGAGTCGATTTCGGCTGAGGCCGGATGATATATATATATATATGTGTGTGTGTGTTTTGTGTGTGGGGGGGGGGGGTGAAGAGAGAAACATAGCTGGATTGATACATTTCTCATGAGTTTCGTCTTAAATGACAAAACATTCTGTCGAACATCTAAGTAAGGAGGCATATTTTCTATTTAATTACGTTATGGTTTCATAAAATGTTTCTGTCTACTAATCTGTATGATTAGCTCTCATATCTCCCTGCTTAAAACCGTCTTTATTACTTTAAATTACATTGAAATGCATTGTACTGCAATACATTATACTCTATTTGTACTGTGTCGTATTGGCTAATTATTGCAGCAGCATCTCGTCGTTTATAAAAGCATCTATTTTCTTGTTGTGGCCAATAAAAGAAATCGTTAAAAGTTTTATTATTAGTAGCAGTAGTTGTAGAGCTTTTGTCTTTGGTGGTTTGGGGTTTGGGATTTTGTTCTTCTGAATAGCCAGAAAAATATTCTTCATCCGATTACAACCGTCTTTCAAGCAGACGCTAAAATCTTTATAATTTAATTCCTTCCATACATACTACGAGCATTTAGCTAATATGTCATCATAGCTAGCAAGCAGAGTAACCTATGCCTTTCTTGTCATGCAAAAGAGACCCTTCTTTAATTAAGAAACCAATGAATGCGAATGCATGGCTGCATTCGGAACATGGCAAATGTAATAGGTTTATATTCAAGAGTACAAATATTTAATGAAATCATAATGTAATAATCGTTACACACAAATATGTGTTCAGACACACGCATGTTCACACATGCACATACACTCACACATACACATACATAGGCATATATACATTGATTGTTTGTACATCGAGATACAGTTATGGGACCCACTACTACCATGACTACTCCGCTAACACCACTACTTCCAACAACACTGCCATGTTCGCAAATATAACTACCGCCACAAATACTATATCTTCTCTCACTAATTCCCTTCTTTCACCAGAACCCTTTCCCTATCACCAATGCATTCTTCTCAGCGGTTCTCTCCCCTCACCAACACACGCACAAATATAAACGCCACCGGCAGCGGCAAACCATCATGCCGTTGTGCACAGTCCTCGGGGCTAATTTATCAATAGTAATTACGCAGCTCCAATTACAACCTCTAGCGACTAAAATGTCCTGATCAGTCTATAGATGGGACAACGGGTGATTGACAGCAAATTATCTCGCCATAGTTTAAAGGTTAAACCCAACTGCAGTAAGACCTGACAAGTCCAAAATATTAGGCATTATTAAACTTGTTATTTTGTAGGAAATAATTCATGCTTAACTTCAACGTCTTGTAGTAAAAAATATAAGGCTTGTAATGTGTAAGTTTGAAATAAATAGTAAAGGATCCAGCGTTGTTTAAGGATAGGATTTTAAGAAAGAATCCTCCTACACTCCACATCCACCCACAGACGCTCAAACGCATATATATATATATATATATATATATATATATATATATATATATATATATATGTATGTATATACAAATTACATAATAATCAAAGCTATGTTCAAATCATTTTATTGCTGACAATCGTTTATTACAAACTATCGTTTGGAATCATCGGAGCACTAGCAATGCTTGTACATATAATTAACCTCCTATTCAACTGAAAAATCATATAAATACATGAATATTAATGTTGTCAAAAATAGTTTCGTATTTACAGAGTGTAATGGATGCGACATAGATTTCAAGAGAATTGTACAATAATTAAAATTTAAAATTTAAAATTTAAAATTTAAAATTTAAAATTAAAAAGGCACAGAGTGGAATGCATGCGACAGAGATTACAAGGGAATAGTATAAGAGTTAAAGAGGCATTAAAGTAGAAAGTTACTCGTAAAATGAGGACACTAGTAGTACATATGCAAGCTTATAGAGAGTGCAAATGCATTAGGCATATACAGGAAGGAATTTATATTCCGGCTCTGTAAAACACCTCATGTATTTACATTGAGCTATTTTTCTCACTGGTAATAAGGTAGTAATGTATTACTGACCTTTCCTGTTTATAACTGTATATAGTGTATACATAACTATAAATAATATTATTATTATATATATATATATATATATATATATATATATATATATATACATTTAAAGACTCACGCATACATACATACATATAGTATAATTGGCAATATACCGTATGTTAATTAAAAACATTTTGAAGACCTTGCTCAAACATACGTTATATTGCCAAATATACTATACACACATGCATGTATAAAATCGTTATTTCCTTTATATATATATATATATATATATATATATATATATATATATATATATATATATATATATATATATATATATATATATATTTCGTGACCCTCCCAAAGTATAACAATATATATATATATATATATATATATATAAAGGAAATGTAATGTAGAGAATCTCAAACGCAGAAAATAACTGTGAGCACAATTGATTGCTTTAAATAACGGCTAAGAAAATCGATTAAGATATACATATAGACATACAAATTGGCCAGCAGCCGCTACATAGTATCGAATGGAACTGTATGAGTTCGATTTTCTGTAGCGGTGGCTGGCCATTTTCTCCGAAAATGGTATTATGCCTGTAGATTTTCTCAGCTGAGTTCACATCTATTTTCCTGCATTCGAGATTTCCTACATTTTCTAAGCATATGTATAAGTTTGTTTGTATGTGCGTGTGTCTATGTGTGTGTATAAATAAGGTGAATAATTTTGTGTTGAGATCATGCTATTAAGATGAATACAGATTTCTAATTCAAATTAAGTTTCAGATCATTTAATCGCAGCTATTATTAGCATTGAAGAAATATAATTTTCCCTTTCTTTCTAGCTATATTTTCGTTATGAATTAATTGCAGTAGTTCAGCGATGCCATCACCTCGTGACAGAAGCGTTGAAGGAATATATCTTTTTTCTCAATAGGACAAAGAGTAAATCAAATGTAGTTTTGCTTAGATTTGGAACCTACAAGCAATGAAAACATTCATCAAATTTACAGTTTCATCAGTGTTTGTAACGGTGAACTATATCCATATTACAGTATCTATTAACGCTTAGATGAATATTTCCCAGTGAAAGAACTAGTAACAATTAGCTGAATTTCGTTGATGCTCCGGGAATTTTTTTTATCGATAGAGGTACTGTGATAATCTGCTATAGTGCGGCCACCCTATGAAGAAGAAGGTGTGGCAGTTGTCATGGCATTAGATTTGAATTTTTCTGTAGTATTTTTTCTAATATCCTTATAATGAAAACAAGCAGTGCCTTGTTTTGTTTTTGTGAATTAAATATACTATATCTTTTATGTTTACAGTTCATATTAACGCAATTTTCAATGTGTGTAGTTATGTAAAATCTGAAGTAATCTCCGTACTGACTACTACAGCGATGTTGACTATGTTGTCTCACGTGTAATTGCGTGAGTAATGTACACAATGTACGTGTAGTGCTTAGTCGAGAAAACTGTCTATATGAAATGCGTGTGTGTAAATCTTGGTGTATGCTACGTAATGTGCGTGCCAGGCCGAGAAGTGTAATGTATGTTGTTTGTGTGTAATTACTGAGTAATCTACTTTGTATCATTGTATTTCCTGGGGTATTCTACATAATATGTACGTCATAGCTCCAACACAACCAAAGATTTGTTAGTTGAATTTGGTAAATGCGTAGAAGCTCTTCATAGCGATGGGTCCTCTTTTCTTTATAAACGATCATTCCTCAAGAGACAAGACGAATGGCTCAGACATATTGGCGAAACATGAACTAACGAACCACCGCGCTGGAATCCATTGCTATATAGACACAATTGACATGTACTTCCGTAATTTCCACAAGAATTTCTTATAGTTTACCTCTTACTCTCTCGAATGACTCAATATCAATCCTTCTTTATATCTTCTAATACTAGATATTTGTTTTCACTGGCCATACTATGTAATCTGTCTATGAAGGTCAGCGCTGAAAATGGTATAATGCTAAATTTCTCAAAGATAAATCTTTAAAAGCATCCATTAAAAAGTCATACATACTGAAAGCATGTTATTATTCTGTTCCGGTGGCGAAAGTTGGCCTGACGCCCAACAAGCCATTTTGTCGTTGTCTTACTGCCCTCCAAATAACCAACATATGATTGCTGTCGTGACCTTTACAGAAGGGATTTTAAATCTCAACACACACTCTTTGTTTAGGGAAATGAAAGGAAAGAAGAAGAAGGAGGAGGAGGAGGAGGGGGGGAGGAGGAGGAGGATAATAATAATAATAATAATAATAATAATAATAATAATAATAATAATAATAATAATAATAATAATAATAATAATAATAATAATAATAAGAAGAAGAAGAAGAAGAAGAAGAAGAAGAAGAAGAAGAAGAAGAAGAAGAAGAAGAAGAAGAAGCAGATGATGATGATGATGATGATGATGATGATGTCAGAAATCAGACGAAGGTAACTGAGAGTTGAAAGTGCATAACATAAAATCAAACCAGAATATATATATATATATATATATATATATATATATATATATATATATATATATATTTCTGGTCTTGGCTATTCGAGATAGAAAAAGTCATTCTGGTCATACGTAACACGCAACGCTACCTTGACTTGACTGGAAGGCGGAACAATGGCTGACAGCATCTGTCAACGCTTAGTTTTAGACCATTAGCATTTGAAAACAGTAATTGTTCCTGACGCTGGACGACATAGATAGCACCTATAATAGAGTTGTACACAAACATTCTTTTATCTATAACTTTGTATGCATATAACATTTTCGATAGATATATTACTTCTAAAACTCTCCACAATGTTATTATAAACTTATTCGTTTTGTTCCCATTCAATCTTATATATTGACTAGTTGTCTATTATAAACATTATTATTATCCGTACATGTCGTTAAGAGAAAGGAAGTAATCTTTTAGTCAGTGGAATCTGAAAAGTCGTGAATTTTTATATACCAAAGCGGAATAGCAATGACACTATTGAATAGTCAAAGAGGTTAAGGGTTCATATAGCAGATTTGGCCATAGTTTGTATTGAGAGTTTTTCGCAAATCCGGACGACTGTCTGTAGTTTCTTTTCATTCTCAATGGACAATCAATATTAGACCCTAGTTTGCGAACTAGATTACGTACACACGCTCGCGTATATTTTCAGGCATAGACATATATAGACAAACATCTCGCTCTCTCCCTCTCTTTACATACATATATATATGTGTGTGTGTGTGCGTCTGTGTGTGAATGTGTGTTTGTGTTTGTGTGTGTATATATATATATATATATATATACACGTATGTAAAAGGTAAACGTAAATTACAAAATAAACGACAAGTACGTTGCCGAATTATATTAATTTAAAGCTTGAAATAGCAAGAAAAGTGTCTCACGATTTGGGATACTAGTCCTTCGTCAAAAGATATAGTTAGAAATAAAAGATAAAATAGAAAGATAAAGACTGAGAGGAGGAAGAAATGGGAAAAAAATGAGGAAACATGGGAAAAACACACGTGCCTATTCAGTCAGCCATTGTGTATGTGTGCGTGTATGTGTATGTAGGTGTGTATGTGTGTGTGTGTCTGTGTGGTTTGTGTGTGTCTGTCTGCGTATATATACATAGCAATTTTTACGCAAAAAATGTGCTTGTAAATAATAAAAAAACATCTATTTTCTTCACCAACCATCGTCTGGAAAATTTATTTCCGTGCATAAGGGTGATATTACACTATATTGATCCCAATTTACACGACACCCTCTGTAAACCGTATAAAAGATGCATATGAGATATAATATATACGCAAACAATGTGGCTCCAAACGCATCGCTTTCCACGAACTCAAGCAAATATTGCCCACATAATTTAACTCATCCTGGATTACCCGAAACATAACAAATTAAATATTAATTAAACTAATCTTAACATCAAAGTTATACCGCAATCAGTTCTGGAATAGCAACACCAAAACCTAAATTGATTACATGTAAGTGGTGCTGACGATCGTCTGGATTTATCCGTCAAATTATTTGGTCTCCATAGATCTCTGCAGCTAACACTAACCCGTAATATGAATTGCACCTACACAGAAGCAGAACAACCATTAAATAATAAATCTCAACCTCATTCCGAATACAAACAACGTAATGTCTAATCCACCATATATATATAAACAAACATAAATTATCGAGATTCGCATTTCGGCTCTCGAAATAACGAAAAACTACCTCCGAGATGTGCGGCAAGTGCTCAATGATTCAGAAGAACCAGAGCTATATATATATATATATATATATATATATATATATATATATATATATATATATATATATATATATATATATATATATATATATATATATATATATATATATATATATATATATATAAATATATATATATAGATATATATATAATTGAAAAAGTGAAGAATAACATGGTCAACAGTACAAAAAAGGGGTATTTATTTACAGTCTAACAATTATCTGATTGAGTTGTCTAAAAATTGCTGAACACTAGCTCAATCATGTTATCAGAGACTATTTCAAAAAATATATAACCGGCAAATCTATAAATTCAAATTACAGCATCAATAATAATTGTTTCTACTTTTAACACAAGGTCAGCAATTCACCAGTGTATTACTGGTACTTTATTTTATCGACCCTGTAAGGATGAAAGGCAAATTTAACCTCGGCGGGATTTGAACTCAGAATGGCAAGGGCCGTAACTATGCGTCAAAGCATGGCGTCCGACCCTCTACCGATACTGCAAATCCAAAGATAGAGAGAGAAAAAAAAGAAAGAAAGGGAGAGAGATAAAGGAAAGAAAGAAATCACAACGAAAAAGAAAAAGAAAAGGAAAAAGAAAAAGAAAAAGAAAAAGAAAAAGAAAAAGAAAAAGAAAAAGAAAAGAAAAAGAAAAAGAAAAAGAAAAAGAAAAAGAAAAAGAAAAAGAAAAAGGAGAAATGAAAACAGAGAAAGATATAGAGAGAAAAAAGGAGGATAGAAAGAGGAGAGAAAAGGATAGAGGAGAAATGACGTAAGAGAAAAATAAAAATAGAGGGAAAATAATGATATCAACAATAAATTAAGAAATATTAATACATTAATAAATGTAAATAAATAAATAAATGAATAAATAAACAAATTACATCGAGTATGATAGAAAATGATATAAAATGTGAAATACGAAAATATGAAAATATGAAAATATGAAAATACATAAGTAAAAATGTGCGAAGAAATTTAAACATATTAAGATTATTAAAAGTGGTTAAAATATAGAAAGATGCGAAGGTATAAATATGATAATGTTAAATATATTCATGTGTGTATTGGTTATTTTAATAAATTAATTATACAATTAATTAATTATTTGATTAATTAGTTGTACGTTATATTTGAATTGAAAATGATATTATAAGATAAAATAAAATGTTACAGATGAAATAAATTTAGGGAGAGAAATAGTGGGATAGATTTTGAACATATGATATGAATGTAAATGTAAGAGGTTTTGATGTTGGTTCATTGATAGATGATGACAATTATAACAATAATGATGATGATGTGATATTATAATAGATCTAAGTGGTACAATTTGGGTTATGGAGTAGATAAGATGAATTAAGCTGGTCTAAAGTTCTCAAATTTGGTCGCTGTTTTATGCCTACAGTAAATAGTTTTTTCAATTTTACTGTTAAGTAGCATTTTGTTGTAATTCAAAATTGTGAAAAGTTCCATATTACAAAGACCACAGTGGGACATGCCAATTCGATAGGCTGTTGCTGTTGATAGCTTCGTCCAGCTGATTTTATATTCCATGTTTGCATCTCTAAGTTGGCGAGTGTTGTTGTATTTATGAGCTATTCATAGAGTGTCTATGGACATACCACCTTTTCTTAAATTCTCCAGCAGTAGATCGTATGTAGTGCCATGCTAAGTTGCCTGAATTTATAGTACATAGGTATACTATATTTGAGTCTAGGCATCTATTTTGTAATGGGCATTTGTCAGGTGGATGACAATTACATTTAGATGCTTTCCTATGTGCCGGTTCTTCTATATGGTTTTGTAAATTGTTATGTATGGGCTGAGAATTGAGTTTGTTGATGTATTGTGGTGATGTGTTCTGACGTGTGTTTGGTTGCGATGATGTTATATGCTTATGTTTTGTATTTGGTGTTATTCTACTTATTTGCGGACTACGTGTATTATAAATTATTTTCTAGTTAATTTTATGTATGTGCGATTCTATGTTGTTGGCAGTGGAGTATGATAGTTTGATAGTTTTTCTATTAAAGATTTTATGATATTTATTAATCTTAGGGAAGTGTTTGTCAACTAATTTGAAGAAAGTATAAGGTAGTTTTGTTTTTATAGAGGAGTTAAACACTGGATTGAACCATAAGTACTTTCTATCTCTGCATCCTCTATAGTTATTAGTGGTTTTTCTATTAGTACTCTGTTCAATTAATTCACGTGCTTGTTGCCAATTTCTATGTTTAGTCCTAGATTTGTTGCTTCTATAGGTGTGGATAGTGTTATTTCTATTAAGTGTGTTGTTATTTATTGTATTTGGTATGTATTTGAGTCTCTCTTTATGGCCTGCCTTAAGTAAAGCTATGTTGTAGTAGTTAGCGTGTTCATTAAAATTCTCTAGATTAGAAGATAGGCGTGAGATTCTAAGGGATATACTATGTGCTATGGAATTAATTATGGATCGAGGGTGATTAGAGTTATAATTAATGTAAGCTAAATTTTCATTATTTTCATGGAAGGGTTCTATTAGTCCTGTGTTTAGGTTGAGCGATACATCTAAGATGTTAGCTTTTTTAGAGTGAGTTCAAAAGTTGGGTTCAAAAGTGATGTTGAGTTCAAAAGTGATGTATTGGTAGAGCGTCGGATTTATTAAAGAATTTTCTAATCTTTTTTCCGTAATCTTTCTAAGTTTTGATTATTTAGGTTTTTAGCTAAAAGTAATATATCGTCTCTATAAATTCCTCCTTTAATGTTATCAAATTCCTTATGTAAGATATGTGCTATATAAATTCAGACAATGTCCGTAACTTGGGCTGAATCATTTGATCCCATAGTTATATCGAAGTTATTCTGTCTATTTATTATTTCTTTCCCAGTAACTATTGTCGAATTTAATGATTGTTCGTCTAGCAGCTAGTATTATTTTAATTTCCTCTGGTGATACGTCAGAGTATTTTTGTGCAAAGGATAGTGCCTTATTTAGGGTTACTGGGGAAATAGAAGAGTAGTAGTTATTAATGTCAAACTGTATGAAGTCGTAAGATTCTCTATTGTCTAATTAATTAAACCAATCTATTGCTTCATTAGTGTTACCCCAGAGTTTGATTATTAGTTTTTCTTTAATTTGTTGTATTATTCTATCTAGTATAAACTTGCTAATTCTGCCTATATTCGATTTTGATGGACATATTAATCTAATAGTAGGGTCAGTTTCAAAGTTACATTTATGATCCTTCAGATTAAAAGAGGGTTTACAAGGGGTTAGGGTTCGGTTCTATCAGATATTTTAAGTTTTTTTTTACTATGTTAAGACCTTCCTTGTTAATGCTATTGAGTGTAGACTGTAGTTTTTTGTATTTTTTATGTAATTCCCGGCGTATAGAGTTGTATGTATTAAGGCTCATGGTGTATACGTTTGATGTTTTGTCTGCCTTTACTATAATACCATTGGTGTTACGTAATTTTTTTAGTAGTGCATTGATGTTATTTTGCAGTTTGTTATGATGTGTTCGCTTTTTGAATTTAGTTTCCTTTATCATGTTCATGAGGCCAAGTTCAAAGACATCAAGTTGTGGGTTGCTCGGTGGATTTTTGCAGGATCTAAGCCCATAATTTTCACTGGTACACTCATTATTTCTATCATTATTATTATGTCCTTTATCGTAATGATTTGCTTTCCATCTGATTCTACAGATAAATCATTAGTTCTTTGTATCATTCTGAGCGTATATTCCTTATTTGTAAGTATAGGTATGTTTTTAAAGGACATTCCTTTGTAGAGTCTTACCCTGTTAGTGCGTGCGCTAAATTAATTGCTCAACCTAATGGGAGCTTGGTACAAGGGTTAACAAAATATCGTTATAGGTAATTAAGTTAGAGGTTGTGAATACTTCTTATTATTTATAGTTTTAGCATACGGCTTTATTTGACTCAACATGAGGTCTACGTAGATGGCGAGTTTATGATTTAACTTGTATTCCTATGTAAGTTTATCTTGGAGTAATAAAATTGAAAAAGTGAAGAATAACATGGTCAACAGTACAAAAAAGGTGAATTTATTTAGTCTAACAATTGTTTCTCTGATTGAGTTGTCTAAAAATTGCTGAACACTAGAAGCAGTGTCACTCAATTTTAAATACGATGCTAGCTCAATCAGAGACTATTTCCAAAAATATATAACCGGCAAATCTACAAATTCAAATTACAGCATCAATAATAATATTAGTAATAAAGATAGAGAGAGAAAAAAAAAGAAAGAAAGAGAGATAGATAAAGGAAAGAAAGAAAGAGAAAGGAAAAAGAAAAAGAAAAAGAAAAAGAAAAAGAAAAAGAAAAAGAAAAAGAAAAAGAAAAAGGAGAAATGAAAACAGAGAAAGATATAGAGAGAAAAAAGGAGGATAGAAAGAGAAGAGAAAATGATAGAGGAGAAATGACGTAAGAGAAACGACCAAGTAATTCGGGTCAAACAAATAAAAAATATGTGATTGAAAAATTTACCCGGACCCCTGGATGGATGGTGTTTTACTATAATTTCTGGCAATATTATAACAATATGAATCTCTCCAAATATAACTATATATATATATATATATATATATATATATATATATATATATAAAGAAAAATAGATGAAATCGAAAATGCAACTGGAGTCTTATATTTTTTTTAAATATATATATTAATTTGGTTCCTTTACCGGTTTCGCAGTTCTTCTGCTTTTCAAAAGGTGAGTTGAGATGGAGGGTCTGTGGTTTTTCTCACAACCACAGACCCTCCATCTCAACTCACCTTTTGAAAAGCAGAGGAACTGCGAAACCGGTAAAGGAACCAAATAAATATATATATTTAAAAAAAAAATAAGACTCCAGTTGCATTTTCGTTTTCATCTCTTTTTCTTTATACTTTCACTCGTGTAGGACACCTCGGTTATTTTTCATTTTGTAAAAATAAAACCTCACTTTCTAATATATATATATATATATATATATATATATATATATATATATATATACGGATTAACAAATAATAGTTAAATGCAGTCCACTTAGGTGAAGTCCAGTTATGGTATTCCAGGTAGTGGATGATATTAACGCTTGGCTTGGTTTGACTCAACAAGGCGTTTTCATAGTGATGCTGCGGGTATGCTGTAATTCCTATGTTGTAAACACTTGGAGTAATAATAAATCAGGAAAGATGGTTATAATTCTGTATTGGCGATCGAATAACGCAAAATTAAGCGGTTAGCGATCTCTAGACATACCAGTTCAGTGAAACAAATGTAAGCTATGTGATTAAAAACTTTTTTGTATAGCAAACCATGTAAACCTTCTTTCCTGATTTATATATATATATTATATATATATATATATATATATATATATATATATATATATATATATATATATATATATATATATATATATATATATATATATATATATATATATATATATATATATATATATATATATATATATATTGTTATATTTGGAGAGGTTCATATTGTTATAATATTGCCAGAAATTATAATAAAACACACACAATGTTTCGTTTGGATTGGTTTTCGCTTCTGAATCTTTATATCTCCATAGTTAAGATATCTGGTAATCAATGTTTTTCATTGATTGACCAACGGTTAAAAATACAGCTATAAATTTATCTATATAGTTTATCAGTGAAGGCGCGTGGCTGAGTGGTAAGAGAATTGGATTCACAATCATGAGGTTGTAAGTTCGATTCCTGGACCGGGCGATGCGTTATGTCCTTGAGCAAGACACTTTATTTCACGTTTGTTCCTTCTACCTGGACTTGCGACCGATATATAGGAATTGGAAAGACAATGGAAACATTGTTTCCTCGATCCGATTTAACGAAAGTCGATCGACTATATATAGTTTATCAAAACAAGTGTGTGTGTGTGTGTGTGTGTGTGTGTGTGTGTGTGTAACCTAACTAAAGACAGACACTCTTAATGAAATAAACTATTCTCCTAACGACGAAAAATAGATACGATTAAATCAAATCCTTACAATTATCTATTAAAACGCTTCCATAAGTCAAAAACTGTCTTAAACTCAGCAGCAATTCTTCTCTCCACCTTCATTGCTCTCCCTCAAGTTAAACCAAACATCCCTCTTTGTCTCTCTTAAGCCATAATTCAACCCGATATAAGGGTAAGTTGATAATTAGCGCAGCCTCCATGGAAAATAAATAAATAAATGCTGTTTTGTTTTAAATAACATAGACAAAATAAATTAAATTGTATTACATTTTGACATTAAACGCTCCACAGCACCTTTCAATATCTACAAACATATGTACGCTCGATTAGTTTAAAGTCAAAATAGTTCTGAATTCCCTTAGAGAATCTCACATAAATATTCCAATGCAACGATCACCTGCCATAGTCTTTCTTAGTCATGTGTTCCAACAATTGATTAGCTTCTCTTAAAATCTTAGTCCAATAGCCAATCCTACCATATCGTATGGCAGTATCAGTAGAGGTTCGGGCGCCATGCTTTGACACAAAGAGTTATGTCTCTTTACGATCTGAGTTCAAATCCCGCCGAGTTTAACTTTGCCTTTCATCCTTACGGGATCGATAAAATAAAGTACTAGTAATGTACTGGGTATTTGCTGGAAGTATTGGTAGAGCGTCGGATGACATGTTTTACTGTATATAGTTACGTCTCTTTCAGTTCTGAGTTCCAATCCCGCCTGAGGTTAGCTTGGGCTTTCATCCTTTTGGGGTCGATAAATTAAAGTACTAGTAATGCACTGGGGTCGATTCAATCGACTTTTCAAATTGATGGCGTTGTGCCTAAATCGGAAATCAATATTTGGCTAAGAAAATCACACCGTGCCTAATCATTTGGGGGATACAGTTAAATGGAAACGCCCTCCAAGACAACACAAAAATAAATCTTTAATCTTATTGACTACAATCGCTACAATGTACTTGGTCTACATTTCAATAGTGATATCTAAATAACTCGCCCTATTCAACCAACTCTGTTGGCCTCTAAACTACTAGAAGAAACATCATGTAGTATATGTTTGTAAATCTGAACGACAACAGTGTTATAAGTCTATTTATTTAAACTTTTGCAACCTATCTAAAAACCAAACTCGCACGTAAATAAATTTTTTAAAAATCTGCTAGAAGCGAGCTACAATTCCCGCCCATGGTTATTCATGTGAAGTGCTTGAAAACACTACCTAACAAACGTAACAGATCTATTACTATCTTTGAAACTAATAATGTTTTTGAACTAATTTTCCGCCCAAAAGCTGTACCCGTTAAACATTATCCTAGTCATAAAACGTTTCCGTTCCTACATGACGCATATGTATATTTCTGTCCGAATACTCAATCAACTTGCCTACCCATCCCATCTTGAAGCAAACTTAAATCAAGCTAGGGTATAATATAAAGATATCGTAAGCGTGCAAAGTTTTTTTTTAACCTTAGCTTAAACAAATATCTGTTCCTATATTCCACCTCAAGTCCGTACCACTAATGCTATAAATCAGATCACATTATTTATAACAAAAGCTTCGTAAACCACAGTTAAAGCCTAATACTTTCACCTGTCTATCCTTGCTGCTTCTGGTGCCTGCTATAAATCATCTCTTATGCGGAATCCTATACAGCTTGAGAATCTGGAAAAATGTAAGAGTACATTTATCTCCTCCTTAACCTACAATCACTTCAAACAGCCCCACTTCTTGCATAACTCTCTTGAACAATGAATCAACAAATCAACAAATCTGTAAGTCCCATTACCATTAAAATCATAATCATTGCAATATCTCAACTAATTCTTACAAATAATTACGTACCACCGCTTGATACGCCAGCACAAAAATATACTTATCACAAAAGTCAATTAAATACTGTTGTCAATTAAATACTGTTGAAATTCTGGAAATGAATATCCTCCACCAATTCAACTGAACTACACTCTCTTACGATTAACCATGCTAATGAACCTTTCCCTCTAGCAGTCTTAGTCCTGTCGTATTTACTGTTAATTTCATGCTTGAATTCATCAGCTGAACTTGAAACAATCCATCTTATTATAGAATTATTCACTCTAACACTATCCCAATATACTTTTTCTGTCAACATCAACCACCTAAGATCACCATTCAAAATTATATTAAAATAATCCGTAAATCCGTGCCCCAATTTGCCATTGCAAAATATTGAATATCTAAAATTACGTATCGGCTGACAAACTTCTTTAACATGCCTACTGGCATTGATTATAATTAAATACCTCACTAATTGTCGTTCAACGATATATATAATTAACAAAAACATCCCTTTTCTAACAACCAAAAGTAAGAGTTTATGCATATTCCTATTTCAAAAATTTGAATTCAGTCATAGGGATTTACTGACGACGGAGATAACAACATATCCGGGTTTAACCTTACTAGGTTTATCTCATATTCATATGTATGTATATGATTCAGGACAGCGCACCCAGGGTAGTGTAATACAATCAACTTCATAATGGTGCACGTAATTTAGGCAGACTATTACTCAGATATCAAGACAAACTGAAGTACAATCTTAAATCTGTCAACATACTTCTTACGCCATATATCTACTGTAGTGTTTTTTCTCCAGAGTTTGACTGAGGAGATAGACTGTCCGTTTTTTCGTTATTTGTTCCGTTGACTTTTGAAATAAACACACACACATTCACAGTCCACCATATATATATATATATATATATATATATATATATATATATATATATATATATATATATATATATATATATATTTATTAATGAACCAAAGTATCGTCTTCCTGTCTTCCTCCGGTTGCAACGTTTTTTGAAATATCCACTTCTGCGTTTACAGATTGACTTTGTTAGTTTCAGAAGATCCCGTTAAGGGTGAAAGCAGCGATTCTTTGCTTAAACTTTAATCTGTTATTTTAATAAATATTTGCTCGACGGTTCTTATATATTTGATATATATTTATCCTTATCGAGCCCTCTTTGGATTTTAGTCTTCAATTTTATTATTATTACTATATATATATATTAATGAGAGTCGAAAGCCGACGGGTGAGCCCATGGCGTTTCAACAGCTAGTTTCAGACTGATTGCCGAAGGGCTTGGTGGTTTACAGGCTGTATCATCAGCGGTGATGTATCCAAATGTAAATTCTCTTCATATAAGTGTTATATTTTAGGGAATGGGTGTGTGTGTAGATATCTAGCTTAGTGAGAGTTCATATGCATGTGTGCGTCTATGCGCACATCCGAGTGTATCTCCCTCGTCAGCTCGAGATTGAATAATCGTGGAGAGAGTGTGGAATTATATTTATCGAAAAAATATACTACGGTGTCTTTGTAAGTGTGTGTGTAGTACTTCCCCCAGGCATGGTTATTATGACCTTCAGACAACAGGTCTATAGAATTGGCGTCAGACCTTACATCAGATCGCCCTAATCAAAGAATTGTCCACATTCACGGATTGACTAATTATATATATCTGTTAACGAAGGAACGACTTATTTGTTAGTTATCTGAAAAAAGTAAAACAAAACAAAAAAAAACAACAAAAATGGAACAACCAGCCGGCCCTCTTAAATTAAATCTAATGGATTTTATGGTTCGTGTTTATTTACTAGTAACTAAGCTAGCACTTAAATTACCTTAAATTACGGTTAGGAGTATAGATTTAATTTACTAAAAATATACACATTTCCTGGTATTACGGAGTTAGCGGTTGTGATTATATTTCATGTATTTATCGTGGAATAAGTAGAATAGCTGATTACTATTTATTATGCAATATAATGAGCCTATGTTTGTCTTGGTTACGTATGTGTGCTCCAATGGAGCTGTCTGCGTGCAATTAGGTATTGGTATTTCTGTAATGAAGGGCGGCAGTGTGAGGCTTGGTATTGTCGTTTTAATGACGCTATTGTAAAAATGTTGTGATACGTACCTATGGTACTATCGGCTCAGGTGTTTCAATAAGAGCTACTTCTGTGTATATTTCTGGGTGCTAGTGAGGTCTGCCAGTGAGGCTTGCGTAGATTAGTGCTCGTTTGTGCATAAGCACTAGTTCTGAGCTTATTTCTGGATAGTATTAGAGTCTACTATTGAACTTTGTGTGGTGTTGTGCTCATTTATGCATATGTGTTATGTAGACCTAGGTATGTATTTACAAGTGTGGTTACATAATAATTGTTTCTACTTTAGGCACAAGGCCAGCAAATACCCAGTGCATTACTGGTACTTTATTTTATCGACCCCGTAAGGATGAAAGGCAAAGTCAACCTCGGCGGCATTTGAACTCAGATCGTAAAGGGACGTAACTATGCTGGAAAGCATGACGTCCGACCCTCTACCGATACTGCCAATCCACCACCCTCTGTGGTTACATAATAATGTGGGCAAATGTACTATGATAAGCTAGGGTGTCTGTTGCAGTGTGTGTATGTGCAATGGGTTTTCGGAAAGGTGTTTTGCTCGCTTGGATCATGAGAAAGTTTACAGTTGAGGTATGTTGTGTGAATCCGGTGTTTCCACGAAGTCACGAGTTCATTTTTTAATTTGATTATGTTGATCGCCAATTAGAACAATAAGATAAATATTCAACTCACAGGCACATCTTACCAAATGTTAATCACGAATTCTATTAGAAATTGACAGTTCTATCATTTTTTTTTTTAAATCCGATGGACGGATAAATTTAGGAAAGCTATTCTTACATATTAATCATGAATGACAATAAATGAATATAAAAAGAAGGTAAAAGTGAACACCAAAGTAGATACGGTATACCATGTTTGAAAGAAAAGAAAAAAAAAACTGTTCACACGCATACAGACACACGCACAAACACATGCACATACATACACATACACATCTACCGAAATCTTTCTCTCTGTGTTTCTGTCTTTATCTTTCTAGTCGGGAACTAGCTGTCGAAACAGCAAGAATTCAGCCGTCGGGTCTCGACTCTTTATAATATAGCCATACTCTATTACACCATGTATCGAGTACTCTGTTAACTAATGATCTAACCAGTTTCCAACGGATTCTATTCTGATATATATATATATATATATATATATATATATATATATATATATATATATATATAACGGAGGAAATGTGGTAAGGAACCAGGTGGACCATAACGCACCAAAGTACTCAATACTTAGGGTAGTAGAGTGGGTAATAGGAACGAGTAGGACCCTCGTCCAGAATTAGCCGTCGAAACGGCTTGAGCTCAGCCGTCGGGGTCCTACTCGTTCCTATATATATATATATATATATATATATATATATTTATTAAAATAACAGATTAAAGTTTAAGCAAAGAATCGCTGCTTTCACCCTTAACTCTTTGGATTTTAGTCTTCAAATGTATTATTATTACTAATTGGCAGTATCGGTAGATGGTCGGACGCCATGCTTTCCAGCATAGTTACGTCTCTTTACGATCTGAGTTCAAATCCCGCCGAGGTTGACTTTGCCTTTCATCCTTACGGGGTCGATAAAATAAAGTACCAGTAATGTACTGGATAATTGCTGGCCCTGTGCCAAAAGTAGAAACAATTATTACTATATATATATATATATATCGTGACGAAACTTAAGTCAATTGCATGAACTCATAATCCCTTATTTACTGTTATATATATTTCGATGATAGCCATTGAATGGCTATGACCTCATCAGGCAGTTAGTCAGTTCTTAGATATGCCACCTCTGTGTTTATAGTGTTGATGGTATCAGAGCCTTGGGACATATGAGCTTGTTAGGAATAATTTAATGTTGTCAGCAGGAATAGTCTTAATTCTCATTGGTCAGTTTGTAGATGCTAGTAGGGTTGGTATTTGACCTCAAAGAGGAAGGTGGTGTTGTAAAGTTCAAACCGTCAGGCAAGATGACAATAGTTCCAAGTGACTGATTTTCACAAAAAGCATTCCTGGTCAGATATATATTCAATTAAGATTAATAGTATGAAATAGATACTACAGGTCATTCTTAAATTGAGGAATTTATGTGGAGTGGTGCTACTGAAAATTATGGTTAGAGTAGAACATTTACAAATAATAAGACTTATGTAGGTTGGCTTGCACGTACACTCACACCCACCTCCACAGACACCTACACACATCCACACATACAAATTGAGGAATTAATGTGGGCTGGTAATTCTTAAAATAATGGTTAGAGTCCAATACTTAGATAGTTTAGAAAATTTAGAAATAAAAGCTTATGTTGGTTGACTTGTAGATACACTCACACCTACCCCTCAGACACACACACACACACACATCTACACACACCAATCCATATAGGTGTGTATATATATATATGTACACACAAGTATATATATATAAAATATATATATATATAAAATATACATATACATAAAATTATATATATATAAAATATATATATATATATAAATATATACATATATAAAACACATACACACATAAAATATACATACATATATATATATAAAATACACACATATATATATATATATATATAAAATATATACATATATATACATACATATAAAATACACATATATACACATATAAAATATATACACATATACATATAATATATATATATATATATATATATATATATATATATATATATATATATAAAATCAGGTTCAATAAAACGTGGTTTTGATGACTCCTAACCAGTAGAGGATCAGGTGGACCATCCACCATAGGGACCACAAACTATGGGTGGTTGTATTTGTCCATTGGTCATTGGTACGGGGTGTAGGGGACCTACAGAGAGGAGGGGCGTTGTGGGAGGCCTTAACCGGGGTTTATCCATATAGTTTGAGGAAAATTCCCGTCCTTAGGTGTCTGCAGGCACCGAAGAAGTCGGCCCTTCTGTATAATAGTTTGGTTCCGCCATGAAGAATCTAGAGTGTCTCACTAAGGCAGACGTTGCAAATACCAGACCCGCCTCTGTCTGGGGGAACTGTTCTAACCACGGACCAGACCAGAGAGTGCGGGGTCTTTGGAAGTTTGAGCTTCCAGATCAATTCAGAAAGGGCCGTACATGTCCTCTTATCTATTCTGTTAAAGGAATGGCGATGGATATACCACCGATCTTTGAAGCTCGTCGCTGTGGATCCTATGTAGTGGTGCTCCGAGTTAGGGGTTGTGACCTTGCACCTGTAGACTACGTTTTTCGTCATGCATCCATTACTAAGGGGGCATAGTGATGGGTCTCTGCAATTACATGACTTCTTAAGCCCCATCACATGTACCGCGTGGTTACCATCACTCGGGGATGGTTAGGTAGCCTCCGCAATCAGCACAGGGTCGTTGGGTTCCGGTGTGCTAGTTGGGCCTGTCCGGGTTCCGGTGCGTCCTGCGTGCTGGTTCTGTTGAGTGGTTCCGGGGTTTACGGTGGTATTAGAAGCAGTGAGCCTATTCCTATTTATGCCAGCTATGTGCTGGGCTACGGAGCGTGTGGTTGAGTAGGAAAGTTTCACCGTGTGCCTGTTGAATATTTTATGGTACTTGTGGGCCCTAGGGAAACATTTATCCAGTACTCTAAAGAATGTTCTACCCAGGCTGGTACGTAGACCCACCGAGTACGGAGGGTTATACCAAGTGACCTTCCTGGTCCTATTCTTGCGTGGTTGTTGGGTGTCTGCCGTGATCCATCGCGTGGTTGTGCACAGCTCAGGTCGAGCTAGGTTGGTGTCACTCAGGTGTGCGGAGCGGTCACTATCATGAGGGTTATATGGGCCCACTGTGGGGCTATAAACCTGCGAGGTGCGGCCTCCCTGCTCAATTAGGGTTCGGCGGGTGGTGGGGCCGGTGCAGAGGTGCCTCTGCTTCGCAGCACAGTGGTCTTCAGCGTTGTAGACCGGTGGGCTATTCGGGGCCTTCTACCGCGGGTGGTGACTGATAGGGGTCTGGGAGTGTTACTACTGGTCACCGAGGTATTAGGTGGGCGACTCATGCCCCTGAGGGTATTGGTTCGGGGTACCGTTGGGTCATCTCGATCATGTCCCTTAGGGTTGTAGCTGATCCTATGGCCTTGGGACGCCTTGGTTAGTGCTGAGTTATAGTAATCAGCGCTACTATTGAAGATCTCTTTATTGGCTGACAAGTTAGAGATCCTGTCAGAGACACTCTTAACTACGGCCTTAATTATAGATCTAGGGTGATTGGACCCAGCGTTGATATACACCAGCTTCTCATTGGGTTTATGATATGGGTGGTGTAGCTTGGTGTTGAGGTTGAGGGTGGTGTCCAGGAAATTCACTACTTTTCTATTGAGTTCCATCTCTACTTCAAGTCCTACCTTGCTAAAGAAGTGCCTAATTCTCCTCTTCACATTTTCGACCATTGTGGTGCTGCGGTCCACTACGGTCAAGGGTGCGTCGTCTCGGTACAGCCCGCCACCCATGTTTGGTATTTCTCTCCTGATCTCGTAGAGTATGTATATCCCAACCAAGTCCGTTAGCCGCGCGGAGTCACTGGAGCCCATTATAATGTCAAAATTATTTGGCCAGTCACTCCGGGTTCATATGTCCCCACCGAATGGGATCAGGGTCTTTCTGGCGGCGTGTATGATTCGGACCTCGTCGCGTGTTAGGTCTGTCCTATTCATCGCGAATATGAGTGCCTTGTTCAGGACTATGGGCGAGATAGAGGATTAGTAATTGTTGATGTCTAGTTATATGAAGCTAGTCCTATGTTTGTCAGGTAAAAATGTAAACCAGTCCAACACCTGGCTGGTGCAGGACCAGAGTTGTAATCTTATTTTACTCTTAAGTGTGGTCTTAATCCTATCTAAAATGCTTTTGCTAATAACCCCCATGTATATCAGTCTGACCGGCAAGTTAGTCTCGAAGTTTGGTTTGTGGTCCTTAATGGTAATTCTCTGCTCATTGATTGGTATGGGGCCGTCTTATCATCTATACCAAGACCAGATACGATCTCATAAGCCTTGATGTTGATATCCTCCAGGGTCGCCTCGGGCCTTTTTTTGTAGCTTTTTCACAGTTCCCTGAGGATTAGCTCATGGTAAAGTTGAACGTCCATGCTGTAAAGGTTGTTGGTTTTGTCGGCATGGACGAGTATTCCTGTAGATTACTTAAGCTCGGTAATTCCATTTACCAGACGTCTAAGGTACTCTCGACCCCGGTATGGTTGGTCGGAAAATTTGATGTTGGAAATGATGCCAATCATTTCGTTCTCGAACTCTTCCAATAGTCTGTTGTAGGGGAGGGGGGGTTCTTCTTGATCTGAAGAGGCACTCCATGGTTTTTTGGTTATTAATATTGGGGTTTCCTCTATCAAAGTGGTAAGCCCCCCCCCCCCACCCCATCCTGCGTATTAGGGAGTCAGTACTCTTAGTGAGATTCCTGGTGTATTCTCTTTTACCCGGTAATGGGATGTCCTTCAGTGATGCCAGAGTGGTGAGTTTATTCATATTGGCTGCGGTCCGCTACTGCATGAAGCGCTCAACAGGGTGTGGAGCATGGGGTAAGCAATATTATATATAATATAAAATCAAAAGATCGTTAAAAGAGATCCAAGTATTTTATTATGCGCATTTCAAAAACAAATATCATCATGGGATGATATCTGCGTTCTCATCAGATAAAATACGGATACATGATATGAAGCTTAAAAAAGACTTGTGAATAGTGAAGTTTTAAATCAACATATGTTGATTTAAAACTTCACTATTCACAAGTGTTTTTTAAGCTTCATATCATGTATCCGTATTTTATCTGATGAGAACGCAGATATCATCCCATGATGATATTTGTTTTTGAAATGCGCATAATAAAATACTTGGAACTCTTTTAACCATCTTTTGATCTTATATTATTTATACTCCAGTCCTACAAACTGTAGAGTGCTACTTATCCGATATTTGAATTGCTTTATTGTGCTACAATAAAACTCACCCCCTACATATATATAATATCATATTGGGAAGCTAAACGTGACGGCATGTTTTGATCATAGATTTAGTTACATTTCTAGGGGATCATTCGACCATGTTGAGGTTCGATGGTGTGACGTTACCGACGCCTAAGTGTTTTGTCCATATTTTTACAGAATTGTTAATTGTCTACCGGCCATTTTATGTCACAAGAGCAGTAAGTGTTAATTGCTGTTGTAAAATTATTAGTGGAGGATAGGAATAATTTCTATCTAGCATTAATACAAGCTGACAGATCATTAATGTAGCAGTGAACTGTGTATGCATAAGACACCTGAATCCCCTGTGGATCTAGGATGTGTTGTGTAGTGTGGGTGTGAAAGAGGAAGATGCGGCGGTCAGAATAAGTGAGATAAAGCACCTTAGAATTTGACGTAAAATGCCAATTGGAGATTCGGGTGATAAATGTCAGAAACGGTTGGAATGGAGTCTAAATTATTTTACCTTTTCTACACCTTTGCCTGTCCTTATTTCAACACACACACACACACACACACACACACACACACACACACACACACACACACACACACACACACACACACACACACACACACACACACACAGAAACACATAAAAACACACAAACACACACACATACACATAGACACACAAACATATATATATGTGTGTGTGTAAATAAAGTCGCAACATTATAATTAACTATAATTATTTCTACCTTTGGCACAAGGCCAGCAATAATTCCAGTGCATTACTGGTACTTTATTTTATCGACCCCGTAAGGATGAAAGGCAATGTTAATCTCGGCGGGATTTGAACTCATAATAGTTGATAATTATAGAAAACCTGCGACGCGATAGCAGTCAATGATGGTGACCTGTGATTCTTTTTTGGATACCTGTCACTGTTGTTGAGAGAGTGAGATTGGTCCAGTGCAAGGACTCACTTCACTTAAGATAGCGTCAAACTCAGACATCACTTGATCTAAACGACTTTCATGTGTGTTGCGTAAGCATGGCTTTTTCATTTTTCTTTCACTGCAGCATATGCAGAAGGAATCTAAGTCCTTGGTAGGGCTAAATTGTCATGTTCCTGTCGCTCTTATATGAGAAAAGGTCATGACAATTCTCGCATGCTTTCCAGCAAAGAGTTATATCCCTTTTCGGTCTGAGTTCAAATCCCGCCGAGGTTAACTTTGCCTTACGGGGTCGATAAAATAAAGTACCAGTAATGCACTTGGATAATTGCTGGTATTGTGCCAAATGTAGACACAATTATATATATACATATATATATATATATATATATATATATATATATATATATATATATACATATATATGGAAATTAGCGAAAAACAACTTCCGAGATGTGTGGCAAGCGCTCCATAGAAGCTAGTGAACTAGAGCAACAACATAAGTTAAAAGGCCAAACACACTGAGACGATGGTTAAACCATTATCCGCACAGCCATAGAAACGACCAAGTAATTCGGGTCAAACAAATAAAATATGATTGGAAATTACACCCGAACCCCTGGAAGGTTGGTAATATCCAGTATTGGGTTTCTGCAACTCCTAAATCAAATACTGCCTACTTAGACAAATAATGTTAACATATATATATATATATGTATATATTGCTATTTCAGAGCACCAATCCTAATACCATATATATATATGTATATAATTACGTGTATATGTGTGTATGTATATATATATATACATTACATATATATAAAACTTCCTCAAACTTCTTAAAAACTTATTTTTCTAACCTCCGATGCTGCAATGACATATTTCTCTCTCTGTACACTACATTTCTTGAATAAGGACTTATGTCCGAAGTGCTGAATACTCTTCTACTTCCTTCCAAGCGTGATAAGTAAGAATTTTTGTTTTTGCATCTCTGTTTATGTTTCACAAATAATTAAACCGTGCAATATAATAAATTTGGCCATATTTATTATCTAATCCGATTCAAACTTGATAAACCTCTCAGTTTTGTTGT
>OZ024741.1:185547489-185564989 GCA_964016885.1 Eledone cirrhosa
CGGACATGTGCATACATATATACATACATACCTATATATATATAAATATATGCATACATACAACCATGCATATATATATATATATAGAAGTAGTAACACAACTGTTAGTTCACCATACCGAGAACAATTGTTTCACTTTTGCGGATCTTCAGCTCGCATCTTCCGCTAGGATCTTCCGCTAAGGTGAAACAATTGTTCTCGGTATGGTGAACTAACTGTTGTGTTAGTACTTCTACCAAACTCGTACCATGGACTGAGTGCTCTACCACTATGGGTATTACCTTCCAGTGTTCTACTTCTCTCTCTCTCTCTATATATATATATATATGTATATATATATTTATATATATATATATATATATATATATATATATATATATACATATGCATACATATATACATGGATATATAAATATATATATATATGTATGTGTGTGTATTTGGAGGGAGTGTGTGAGCATATGCTTATATTTATGTATGTATGTGTGTATGTATGCATATATGTTTTTCTGGTTTTATAATTTTATATCCTTTACTAAGAGAGAGAGAGAGAGAGAGAGAGAGGGAGAGAGAGAGAGAGAGAGAGAGAGAGAGAGAGAGGGAGAGAGAGAGAGAGAGAGAGAGAGAGAGAGAGGGGGAGAGAGAGAGAGAGAGAGAGAGAGAGAGAGAGAGAGAGAGAGAGAGAGAGAGAGAGGTGAAGAGAGAATGAACGGTGAGAATTTGTCAAATAATTGGTTCGATTCTTACTTTAAATTGTATTTCGTAGAAGTCATGTGCATGTTAAGTACCGATGCTGTGCATATATAGTCACACACAGAGATAGATAATGATACACGAGAACAAGAACACGCAAGCACTGTCTTGCATGCCGAAGCTTTTGCACGTACAACTTAAATATGTATTTCAACAAACATATATATTCATTCTCACACACACACACACGCACATTATATAAATATATAATGTGCATGTGTGTGTGTGAGAATGAATATATAAGGGCGGTGGATTGGCAGTATCGGTAGAGGTTCGGACGCCATCGTTTGCAGAACAATACATACACAAAGATTACATATATTAATCTAACGAGTGATATAGTGGGAAAACAGTGTTAATGTTTTGGACGTCAGTCTATTGTCAGACAATAGAATGGGAGATAAAAAAAAATAAAAGCATAGACAAGAGTAAGAAAAGGAAGCACAAGCGGTGCGCACACATGGATGCGATCTCTTGAATATTTACCAAGTGCACAAGTACATCATTCGCTTTATATGGCAGCACACCAGTCGTTTTGGGACAGCAAGCTAATGGAATACTCGGTAACCAATTGTTAATATCGGAATTCTATTATAATGCTAAATAAAAATCTACATTAGTTTATCTCCGGGAAAATCATAGAAGTATAGAACCTTTCTAGATTTCTGGGCTGCCTGTTTAAAGACTAAAACGCCACGAATACACAATAAACATTAATAAAGAGATACAAATGATGTATCTAACACACTAACATTTTATAATTTGAAACAGTCGTCAGATATGTTAGACTATAGCTGCAAATTGCCTTTATGCTAATTATGCATCTGCGACCAAGACGCAATTATTAACATACCATCTGTAAAGGGGAAACCGTTTGGATATTAACCACCATTATATATAAGACCGTTTACTCATGAAATACAATGCATGGTCATAGATTAGACAAAAATATTCTAAATGTCAAGGTGCAAAACAATCCATGATACTGGGTAGGTACGAACGTCGATACTATTCAGCTTAAACGAAGTCTTCCATCTGACACAAAAATAAATAATTGTTTCTACTCTTGGCACAATGCCAGCAATTACTCCAGTGCATTACTGGTGTTTTTATATTTATCGACCCCGTAAGTATGAAAGGCAAAGCTAACCTCGGCGGGATTTGAAATCAGAACGTAAAGGGCCATTACTCTATGCTGCAAAACATGGTGTCTGACGCTCTACTGATACTACCAATGCAATTAATAATATCGAATGCACACACACATGTACATATATGCACATAGACAGTTATATTTTGTTAAAAGGATTTACAAATTATTTGTTTCACTCTTATTTAGATATCATACATAGAAATGCAACACATAAACAAACCATGATCAGCATCCATCAGTCCAAGAAGAGATATTTTGATAAATGGTTTTCAAGAAAATGAAGCAATCACACACACACACACACACACACACACACACACACACACACACACACACACACACACACACACACACACACACGCACTCACACACACACTCACGGACATACACACTCACACACAAACACCCACACGTACAATGAATATGGAGAAACACGTATTTACAATCTCCTTGCCATCAATAGCAAAACAAAGGAGTTTCTTGATATTAGATGACAAATGCAAATTTGAAACACATAAGATATTTTCACGCGTGTTACATTGGTATCACCGCGATGGTAACTTACTTTCCTTTGCCAATCACTGTGCAGATTTCAAGGCCCAGAAAAAGATATACCTCGCTTTGCTGTCCCAGGCACTCATTTGATTTCTCCTGTCTTTATGTTGTCGTGAAGGCTCATATGGCTGTGGCTTCATGGCATTGAGCATCTTTTTAACAGTAATTAGTCCCCTCCCGACACAACCCGGGAACCTAAACACACACATATGTATATTGTATATATATACATATATATACATACACACTCACATGTATATTATATATATATATATATATATATATATATATATATATATATATATATATATATATATATATACATATAGGAACGTGTAGGACCCCGACGGCTGAGCTCAAGCCGTTTCGACGGCTAATTCTGGAAGTCCAGAATTAGCCGTCGAAACGACTTGAGCTCAGCCGTCGGGGTCCTACTCATTCCTATTACCCACTCTACTACCCTAAGTATTGAGTACTTTGGTGCGTTATGTTCCACCTGGTTCCTTACCACATTTCCTTCGTTATATATATATATATATATATATATATATATATATATATATAAATATGCATACATAAATGGTGTGTGTATGTATGCGTGTGTGAAGGTAAACCTTGTGTGAAGGACGCGGCACGATGTTACCGACGAAAGATACGTCGGCAAAGCTAGTGAGATCGGTGACCGGAGGCCTAGGCCGCCATACCTGACCGGTAAAGTGGCCTGTTGCCACCCTATGTCGTCAAACTTGACGCTACATATCCCCTCGGCTGCTGCTCGGATACAAGTATCGAGCTCAGCGAGGAGAGATGTCTGGGTGTAGCATGGAGCGCTGCGAGTGTATAGAGTAGCTTCGGCATGGCGAAGCAGTACCTCAGCAGAAAGAGAACTGGGTGGGCGTGAATCAAGCCCAGTCGGCTCCTGAGAGTCTGGAGCTGTTGAGGCCTGGACCTGATCGTGGAGCGGATGGCTGGTGGGTGGATCGGTGACCCGAGGATGAGGACATCCTCTTTGGGGGTCACCTGAACCTGTGAGCAAGCACCATCAGGAAATGTATAATTATTATATTTGACAAATTCGTCCTGAAGGTAGTAGTTAAAGAAAACTTTTCAACAGTCAACTTCCTAAATTGAATGGCATACTTAGACTAAACCCAAAGTTATATGAGCTCTTCAAGAAACCAAACAACATCCCTTTGTACATCCACACCTGATCCAATGATCCATTGAACATCATCAAGTCTGCACTAATAAAAAAAAAAATGACATGAAAACAGTAACAGAGTAGATCATTAGCTGTATCAAACTAAATACTGGATGCTTTCTGTTTTTTTTTGTTTTTTTTTGTAATCCCAAACATACCCTGGTTGGAAATTGTACTAGAAACCGAAATCACAAAGCAGAAGATGGAGAAACATTCCCTCGTCTACTGTATGAAGAACATCACAGCTCACAGCATCGAGGCTGACGTTCACCACCTCCGACTTGGCCGAGTTGACCTGGAGGCCGATTCCCGCAAGGGCAGCAATCACCGATTGAAGAACTTGGCAGACCGTCCGTACGGGCCCGCCCAACGTAGCATCATCCAGATACCAAACTTTGAGAAGGGCCGTGATACTCCGGGCGACGTGGTCAATACCAAGGGCGAACAGGAGGGGTACCAAAGGGACGCGCTGTTGGACCCCAGTAGCCGAGGGTATGACCGTATCAGCAGCTAGGAGTATGCTCGGGGCTCCATATGACAGATAGGCCAGCGGGTAGGAAGAGGGGTCTCGGCTGAGACAGGCCTCGAGCAAATGATCTCGGCGTTAAGAGTTAAAGGCATTCTTCAATGAGGTGCCTGGAGTCCCTCGATGCCGGTACCGGTGGGCAGCTGCTGAAGAATTGACTGATTGCATGAGAGACTCCCTCACAGCTACCAGACACGCCGACACCCAGTTGCACCGGACTAAACTCCTCACCCAGTTCATGTGTGACGGACTTGCAGATCACCTTGGCAGCCAGCCTCCGGAAGACATTGCCACCCTCTTTCTTCCTGAGAGCGGTGAGGCTGGCCGAAAAAAAGAGGCCTCGGGCGTAAGGGTCGAGGGTACCATGAATGAGATTATTGGTGAGCGCCACAATTGCACTCAGAAGGCGGCGCCCGGCCTGAGCGGACAGTGAGGATGTCAACTCCTTGAGGTCGCCTGGTCGGAGACCATCAACACCTCCGCAGCTGCTACCTGGGAAGGACCTGATGGCGGACATGATATCTACATCAGTAACCACAAGGAGCAGGTGGGGGAGGGTGGGGGTATGGGTCTGAGATCAGTGGGTGGCTCAGGGTGTTTGAGCCGCAGAGCAGCCAGGATCTCCTCGGTGTGTTGGAGGACAGTGTCCTCTGAGGCAACAACTATGACTGCGGCCGAGACACCACCCATGATAAGCTTTGCGTTTACCTGGTCACGCAAACGCTTGGCGCTGGCCTCGGGGGTGGATGATAAGGGGTACCTGAGGGTGGGGTGTGTGGCGTCCCTGGGCACGCTTGGAATGGGCGCTCGCCCAATGACGAGACATTGGCCTTGACGAAGGCTGCTGCTGACCGGCCGCCCCGATCAGCGCCAGAGCTGGGGAGGCCGAGGGCGAGTGGGGCGAAATAGAACAGCCGCTCCCAGTCACTGGCTCGATTGGAGTCCAGGGCGCTCTCAATCGAGGAAACGCGGGCATCAGCCACCGGCACCCGTGCGGCTCTCGGGATCCTGAGTGGGATCTTCCGGAGCCGCCTGAGCCGAGCGATGTTGACCAGCGAGACTCGGGCGTCAAGCAAGCTCGCTGTCTCATCTGGTGTGTGCCAGACGGCCGTGGCTGGGAAGACGTGGGGAAGAGGCAGCTCCTGCATCTCCACTATGCGAGGGCATTGGAAGCTCGACGAGTCAAGCCAACGCAGGTGAGGCGGTGGAAGCAGCCGCACCCCAAACAGTTCCGGCCCCTCTTCCGTTTGTTAGTAGTGCCGCAAGTGCTGCAGGTGTCGATTTGGAGGGGTGGGGATGGGGCATGGGGCCGGGGACTGGGGCAGCGAGCGGCATCAGGGGTGGGTGGCTGGCGTGTGTGGTTGGAAGGGAAAGTGCTGGTAAGAGGGCAGCATAGCTCACCTATATATATGGAGGTGCCATTAAACGAGAGCGAAAAGGGGCTGCATGGAGGGGGAGACACAGGAAGGTAGAATGGCAGTAAATGAATGAGTGAATGGATGGATTGCACAAAAAGGGGGGGGGGGCAAGCGGTTGTTCCCAGCGGAAAGACCCAGAATTCAGCACGCACACATGCGAGCAACTGAGCAGTTTGTCAAAGACGATATTCTCAATGGACGCGCTTACAATATTTGAATATAACTGAACCGTCTTGTCATTTAATTTGAAAAGTGGAGCAAAGTAAAAGGAAAATAATGAATTGGAAGTGTCAATCCCTTGCGATTCTTTTTTTTTTTCTTCTTCTTCTTTCTTCTTCCAATACCTGACTTATAGTTTTCCAGAATTTATACTCATTTTTTTTTTTTTTTTTTCCTTCAAAAGGATGGAGGCGTTTTATCTCCTCATGAAACTGACATTACTTAATGACTGAATCTTAACCAGCTACCATGTCAGGGTATGTCATACATCATCTTATTTTATCTGATGAGGACGTGCTGTTGAAGTTAACTCAGTGCCTCTGGAATATGTATAATAAAATATACTTGATCACAAGAATATCTATTTTGTTAATATTTTGAATTAATATTAATAACTCCGGGAAACCATAACTTTTGAGTGCTTCCAATCTATTGTAAAACTCATTCTTTGATTTATTCATTGAACCATGTTTAACCTATAAATATATATATATATACATATATATACGCATATATATATATATATATATATATATATATATATATATATATATATATGTGTGTGTGTACGAATGAAATTGTTTTATTACCCTCGAAATCAATTATATATATATATATATGTGTGTGTCTGTGTGTGTGTGTGTATGTGCGTGTGCATATGTGTACACCCAAACATGTGTACACATACGCACACGCACATACACAAACACACACAGACACACACACACACATATATATATATATATATATATATATATAATTGATTTCGAGGGTAATAAAACAATTTCATTCGTACATCACTTCGTTGGTATATTGTTGCCTGACCATCGTATAATGCCCCCAAATACTGACTAACCGAAGTGGAATGCATGCTCATCTACGTTTTGCGGAAGGGGTAAATCCCGCTGTTCAGAAAATTAATCAGTAACCAGCATCCACTTCATGGTGTCCTCGGAATGCCATCACTAATAATGTACAGTCATGCACTGCATCTAATACACATGTGAAATGCACTCAAGAACAACAACGGCGATGATAACGAGAGCGTAGCACAACCTGTGTGATCACATTCCATGCAATATGTCATTCCGCAGCTCATCTCATTAACCTAGATACAATTTTGTGTCAGTCGCAGACAATGGTTGGGTGCCAGGCATCAACAATGCTTCCAGGCGTTCACACCACATTGTCAACTGAACAACGTAATATTTAAAGTGTTAGTGGGTGGTAACAGCTCTGTGTTTCGATGAAAATAGTCTGATCAGGTTCTTCTGAGGGACTTTCATTTCGGTATTTATGGACAATTTCTAGAAATCTTTGGCATGGCAGTGCTTCAGAGGAGCACTACCAGTTCCAGACAAGCTCTACATGCACGAGATGGCCAACAGCTGGACCTGTTCGAGATGTACGCAGGGCAACGGAACTGTCCTGTATGCTAGCACAGTGCACGTGGAATGCAGAGTTGTGTGCTTGTGTAGGACAACTGCTATCATGTGTATGACAAATCCGATTTACGGCTGTGTCTATAATGAAAACTGAACGACCAATTTCTTTTAGAAAGGAGACGTGTGAAGTCTTCCTCTGCCTGATAGCTATGACGAAGGAAACTATTTGATGGACACGCCTAAAAAATTGAGGACATGAATATTTCTCTCCAAGGTATCCCTCATCAACTTCCAGATTCACTTGAGGAGAGAGATGAAGGTACTGCCTTCTAGATCTTTTTTTAAGAGATGGGTGAGAGGGAAGAGATTGTTATGGCTGAATGGGCCTACGATGACTATACCTTTGTGAGCTGGAGGAAGGAAACTGTGTGAGTGCTCTTTCATTACCCGGGAGGTAACAGAGTAAACCTGACCTTTTTGGGGGATGTCTCTAAAGTTACCCTAAAGTGGAGTTCTCCCCATTATTGGGAAAATGTTTCACGCTGACATTTATGAATTGTTACTGTTTTCTAGTATTATGTATATTTATTCCAAATCCCATAATTGCTGTCTCAGTTGTCTTATGTTCAGTGGGGTCCTTTTTCCTTCACTCGAAGAACAACCCAATCTATTTTACTCCTTTGTCTTTTTATTGTCCCCAATATTTTGAGTCCTCATGGAGTTTCACTGGTGTAATTTTGTTTGATGATCCTGTGAGTACTCATTTGAAATTCCAGCGTAAAATGATTCATCACTTAGCCATAACGAAAATTATAACTAAACTCTACTTAGTTATTACGTATTCATTCTCAAGTCCATCAAAATCACACGGTTTGCAAGAGATGTCAACATGAATGGACCTGTTATTTTTATCTAAAGACATTTTTACCAATTCCAACCCACCCGTCCCCTCAATCTATCTTATTTCTCATTCTTTCTTCTGAGGAAGGACTAGCGTCCAAAACGTTAAGACCCTCTTCTTGCTATATCAAGCTTTAACCTAATATATCCCTTCCATATATTGTACCGATTGTGTTGTTATTTCTGTTTACATTTTACATATATATATATATGTATATAAGAGAGAGAGAGAGAGAGAGAGAGAGAGAGAGAGAGAGAGAGAGAGAGAGAGAGAGAGAGAGAGAGAGAGAGAGAGAGAGAGAGAGAGAGAGAGAGAGAGAGAGCGAGAGGTATTTAAATTCCCGACCGTGGCAGCACCGAACGGTATCAGCTTGGCACCGCGGCTAGTATTTTACATATCTCTATACCAACTCTGCCTCTCCTCATGAATCGAGTACTCTAATTAGTGGCCTCCTCGGTTTCTTCAGCACCGCAGATTCTCTCTCTCTCTTTCTCTCGCCATATATATATATATATATATATATATATATATATATATATATATATATATATATATATATATATATATATTGGTGTGTTTGTGTGCGTGTATATGCGTGCATGTGTGTCAATGTGTGTGTGCTTGTTTGTGCATGCCAGCGTTTGAGTGTGTGTGTGTGTCTATGCATGCATATATATCTGAATATCTGAGCACATATACGAGAGAGAAAGCGAAATGAAGAGATACTCAGAGAAGGAAAATCTAGAGTGTTAATGAAAAGAATGAGAACTAAACTCATGATATGTTTTGCAATATGCACATCTTCATTTTCTGCACACAGGCACGAACACACGTACACAGATATTACACTACACTACGGAAAATAAAGACATGCATTGGTACTAGATAGAATGAGATGGGAGAGACATCAGTACATATATAGAAAGGGGGCTGAAGAAAGCAACAGAAATAGAGACAGAGATAGTCAGCTATTACTGCTGATAATTCCTAGCACTAAATCCCTGCAGTGGTTGCAAATATTAGATGTACATTTACATTGCAAGGGACGTAACTAACATGGCTTGTGCATTTTTCTAAATATATAAAATTGTAGTAAACTCTAATAACGTATGAAGTAACCATTATATCATAATTATCATTATCATTGTAGGATAAAAGTTAATGATAGATCGATTGTAATCCCACATGCTAATATGTGTGCCTTTGAACATACGGCAGAAGATATTATATTTGTTATTAATACTCTCATATAAATGAAGTCTGATTAGGGATATTGACCCTGCAGAAATGATTGCCGTTAAAATGCATGATACCGTTAGATATGCACACACAGGCAAACACACACACGCACACACGCACACACACACGCACACACACACACACACACACATATGTGTATGTGCGTGTATATATATATATGTATGTGCGTGTATATATATATATGTATGTGCGTGTATATATATATATGTATGTGCGTGTATATATCTATATATACACATACACATATATATGTGTCTGAATTTGTGTGTGTTTGTATCTGTGTGTGTGCATATCCATGGTAGCATGAATGTTTGTCTACATATATACGTGCGCGTAAGTGTCTATGTGTGTGTCTGTATTTTAAAAATTATAAGCGATAGAGTATTACACGTTTTTTAATTCAAAGTATATATGCATAAATATGAATCCAACAAAGAGTACCTCAATACTTCATTGGTCGAGTATTTAAAGATTCAGACGAAGGGCGTGTAGGTATGTTGTTCAGAATCTTCACTTTGTGATTGATATCAAATCTACTGAGGTCAAAACTTTCACTCAATGGGTTAAAACATAATGTATCTAGGCTAGTGGGTTTGCAAAAAATGTTAGAGCGTTGGACAAAATGCTTAACAACATATTTTCTGTCTCATTATGCTCTGGGTACTGAAGCAGTTGTAATTATCTTCTCTCTAGTATATACATTAATCGAATGAAAAGAACGAGAATCTAGCTTTGTATACTACTACAAAATATTTAGAGCAGAAAAGCATATCTGGTGGTACACAAAAAAACCCCAAAAAAACGGATACTATACAAAAACTTGTTTTCTCTCTGTTATAGATTGTTGACATTAAAAGAAATAAACCCAAACCATCAATTTGGAATAAATAACTTGCCATATACCTGAGTTATCTATTACATTGATCGTGATTGGGTTTTTACCTGTCTCAGATTAGTTGCACCTGTATATCTAATTCATGAAAATATCTTATTTCCACCGTATTCTTGCATGATTTATTGGCAATTCTTCTGTCAATTGTCAATCGGTTTCTAATAATTTATAAAGTTAGAGAGAATCATATGTCGAGTTGAACGATATGTTCTGACGTTTCGATCAGGGTGAAGTTCTACTACTAAATGAGAAGTTGTTGGTGTAGTTACTGTTTAGCCGTATGTCAGTCATGAACAATCAAACCTCTTATCAAATGAATTCGAGGCATGAAATTCTTGGTCTTAATTTATGTGACTTGTGGCGAAATAGATGGTCATATGATGCGATGTTTCTTTTTCGAAGACGGTTGACTGAGCTCACAGGTAGATTGTCTGTTATTTCTAGCAGATTGTGTGACACCGTAGATGCTCTCTTCTTCAGTCGAGGAAATGAGATGATTGATAGTCGGCTGTAAATGTATTTGTTGAATGCCAACTTTATGAATATTTTAAGATGTCTATATGTTTTAAGATCAATAACCTCGTAACCAGACATGAAATCATTTCATATAATTACATCTCAATATATTGAATTACTTCGAAAGATCACTTTCCCTCTGAAGTTCAAATTTTAAAATGGACGACTTTCGTTTAATTTAATATTTCATTTTAAAGTCATTAGAATATCAACTTCTGCCAAATTCTTGCGGTGAGACACTCGACTATAGTCTTCCTCCAATCCACCATGACATATCTGACATTGGATCTACCTATATGAGAGATCAATATTATATAAAAGGCAAAATAACGTAAAGAAAATCGCTTCACAACCATTTCATTGAAATTATTTGGAAGACGATCAGATGGATGCTACCAATCTTGTCCCACACTGCTATCCTGAATCTCAGCAAGTATCAGGTTAAGTAAAAGAGGTCATGCTCCTGGAATACCTGGAATACATAGGGCCCGACAGAGCTCCATTTATATATTGTCTTCTTCTTCTTCTTCTTCTTCTTCTTCTTCTTCTTCTTCTTCTTCTTCTTCTTCTTCTTCTTCTTCTTCTTCTTCTTCTTCTTCTTCTTCTTCAAGTTCGTTTTTTTTTCCTGAGAGGGTCCTGGGAACAGAGTCCCCAAACACACCTTGCAGGAGATCGAGGGTCTACCCATAGGTCACCTGCTGGTTGATTTTGCCCGTAAAATCCGTCCAGCGATTCTTTCCTGAAACATTCTAACCACATGCCCACTGTATCGGAGCTGACTCAGAGACATATAAAGGGATATTTAGGACTATTGCTGTTTATGCGCTCATCCTGATACCCTTTTTCAGGTGTTTATTTTTCGTTTCACGTTTGTACAGTCTCCTAAATCTACGATTTCGGCATCATACGTGATGGATTATCCCAGATAGTTTAACCGATGGACCAAGTTCAGTTTAGTCTCATCAGTGGTGAAAATCGGGGAGGACTGTACTCTTCCCAAGGTGCAGGATAGGAGAGTAACTCCATCCCCTTTCAGCTGACTTCAAGTCCAAATAGCTGGGCAGCCTCTATGTAGTTGGAAGTGATGCACTGCAATGCTCTTTATGTGTGGGCAAAGAAAGTAGCACTGTCGTCTCTTGGTGTGAGCCTGTAGTCGACGAAGATTAAAGAGGCAGTCATCACGACGATATCTGATATAGACTCTGTACACATCATCAAGATCTGTAGTCTATTTGAGTAGCGTGCTGAAGATTCATTCCGTTGATTATCGGGAAGGGTTCTAAGAGCTCGCTGCAGAGTTTGACGTGGCTACACTATGTGTATATATATTATATAGTGAAGGCGTGTGGCGGAGTGGTTAGAGAATTGGGTTCGCAATCGTAAGGTTGTGAGTTCGATTCCTGGACCAGGCGATGCGTTATGTCCTTGAGCAAGACACTTTATTTCACGTTGCTCCTTCTACGTGGAGTTGCGACCGATAGATAGTATTAGCAATTGGAAAGACCAACGGAAACATTGTTCCCTCGGTCCGATTTGACGAAAGTCGATCGTTCCTATATATATATATATATATATGTATATATATATATATGTGAATGGACCTGATATTTTTATCTTAAGACATTTTTTCCAATTCCATCCCGCCCGCCCCCTCAACATATCTTATTTCTCATTCTTTCTTCTGATGAAGGACTAGCGCCCAGAACGTTAAGACCCTCTTCCTGCTATATCAAGCGTTAACCTAATATATCCCTTCCATATACTGTACCGATTGTGTTGTTATTTATGTTTACCCTTTACATACACACACACACACACACACACACACACATATATATATATATATATATATATATATATATATATATATATATATATATATATATATATATATATGTATATGTAAAGGTTACAGACATTTCTATGCTTCATAAGTTCATTCTGTCATTACAACAGTCGAAGCCCGATGACCTCTTGATTCCAGAGTCGAGCCTAATTGATACAGATCGAACCTTTATAAATATATGTGTGTATGAGCGTGAGTGTGTGTGTGTGTACACATGTACGACGCCCTGCCATACAGTTTAAAAAATCACACAGTTTGTTTGTCTATAGTAGTAAAAATCACACAGTTTGTTTGTCTGTCGTAGTAAAAATCACACAGTTTGTTTGTCTATAGTAGTAAAAATCACACAGTTTGTTTGTCTATAGTAGTAAAAATCACACAGTTTGTTTGTCTATAGTAGTAAAAATCACACAGTTTGTTTGTCTATAGTAGTAAAAATCACACAGTTTGTTTGTCTATAGTAGTAAAAATCACACAGTTTGTTTGTCTATAGTAGTAAAAATCACACAGTTTGTTTGTCTATAGTAGTAAAAATCACACAGTTTGTTTGTCTATAGTAGTAAAAATCCCACAGTTTGTTTGTCTATAGTAGTAAAAATCACACAGTTTGTTTGTCTATAGTAGTAAAAATCACACATTTTTTTGTCTATAGTAGTAAAAATCACACAGTTTGTTTGTCTATAGTAGTAAAAATCCCACAGTTTTTTTGTCTATAGTAGTAAAAATCACACAGTTTGTTTGTCTATAGTAGTAAAAATCACACAGTTTGTTTGTGTATAGTAGTAAAAATCACACAGTTTGTTTGTCTATAGTAGTAAAAATCACACAGTTTGTTTGTCTATAGTAGTAAAAATCACACAGTTTGTTTGTCTATAGTAGTAAAAATCACACAGTTCGTTTGTCTATAGTAGTAAAAATCCCACAGTTTGTTTGTCTATAGTAGTAAAAATCACACAGTTTGTTTGTCTATAGTAGTAAAAATCACACAGTTTGTTTGTCTATAGTAGTAAAAATCACACAGTTTGTTTGTCTATAGTAGTAAAAATCACACAGTTCGTTTGTCTATAGTAGTAAACATCCCATAGTTTTTTTGTCTATAGTAGTAAAAATCACACAGTTTGTTTGTCTATAGTAGTAAAAATCACACAGTTTGTTTGTCTATAGTAGTAAAATTCACACAGTTTTTTTTGTCTATAGTAGTAAAAATCACACAGTTTGTTTGTCTATAGTAGTAAAAATCACACAGTTTGTTTGTCTATAGTAGTAAACATCCCATAGTTTTTTTGTCTATAGTAGTAAAAATCACACAGTTTGTTTGTCTATAGTAGTAAAAATCACAGTTTGTTTGTCTATAGTAGTAAAAATCACACAGTTTGTTTGTCTATAGTAGTAAAAATCCCACAGTTTTTTTGTCTATAGTAGTAAAAATCCCACAGTTTGTTTGTCTATAGTAGTAAAAATCACACAGTTTGTTTGTCTATAGTAGTAAAAATCACACAGTTTGTTTGTGTATAGTAGTAAAAATCCCACAGTTTGTTTGTCTATAGTAGTAACAATCACATAGTTTGTTTGTCTATAGTAGTAAAAATCACACAGTTTGTTTGTCTATAGTAGTAAAAATCACACAGTTTGTTTGTCTATAGTAGTGAAAATCACACAGTTTGTTTGTCTATAGTAGTAAAAATCCCACAGTTTTTTTGTCTATAGTAGTAAAAATCACACAGTTTGTTTGTCTATAGTAGTAAAAATCACACAGTTTGTTTGTCTATAGTAGTAAAAATCACACAGTTTGTTTGTCTATAGTAGTAAAAATCACACAGTTTGTTTGTCTATAGTAGTAAAAATCACACAGTTTGTTTGTCTATAGTAGTAAAAATCACACAGTTTGTTTGTCTATAGTAGTAAAAATCACACAGTTTGTTTGTATATAGTAGTAAAAATCACACAGTTTGTTTGTCTATAGTAGTAAAAATCTTGCTGAAGTGGCTATATAGTAAAATCGAACGCGGAGCAACGTGATTGCGCAGCATACTCTTTAATTACACACTCATAGGTTAATAAGTCCAAAGTATTATAATCTTATTAATAACTCGCGGCTCATTTACAGCCTGTATTAACTGACTTTACTGATGCAGATAGATTTCCACTTGTATCTTTTTTTATTGTGAATCGGTTGTTGCTGTTTTCCTAATGATATTTAACATAACAATATATCGATGTTTCTCCTAGACGGCAAACTGATTATGAATAAATGATGAATTACAACGATGTTCCTAGTTTCTTTCTTTTTCTATTTTTTAAAGCAATACGAATATAAAACATCATACCTTTGTAAATACCAAACAATTTCAGATCGGAAAAAAAAAAATAATAAACCCACTGACACGCCTTGCACCCTGTGTATGACTCTGGCTGGATGAACATGTTATTGATTTCACTATACTGATTTGCATCAAACATGCGTATATACAACCATGTTTTCTCCGCACTCTCGGACACAAACACCCTGATAAGAGGAAATACAAGTAATGAATTGTTCCATCGATTTATTGTTCCGCTTAATTTATACAAGTGCCAATTGAAACTTGTAATAATCTATAAACACATTTTATACATTTAAAATGCAGCTGTACACAAATTAAACATAATGATTTCCAACAAACGAAGGAAGCCACAAATTGTATGATAGGAGATATAGTTGATGACATTAAATCCATACTCGTTTGGTATTTTAGTTTATTGGCCCCAGAAGATTGGTGAAGGAAGTCAAGAGACATAAACGTAAAGTTACTTTATGAAGCACTATTAGATAACTTTTCTGGCGCCCAACCGACTTTACCATGACCCGACCTTTTATATCTATAAATTTAGCTAACGTTACAGTCTATATATCATAGTTCTATTTTATAGGAATAGCTTGCAGATCTCCCTCTTATCACATCTTCCCATCTTCAAACATGATACACTTTTCCTGGGCTCCATGCACATATGTAGAAAATAGAATGGTCAACAAAGGGTCTAGGATCGAGATGATTGCTGACTTGTGACTAAATAAAACAACTATATATAATTGTTTCTACTTTTGGCACAAGGCCAGCAATTATCCCAATGCATTACTGGTACTTTATTTTATCGACCCCGTAAGGATGAAAGGCAAACTTAATCTCCGCGGGATTTGAACTCAAACCGTAAAGGGACGTAACTCTATTCTGGAAAGCATGGTGATACTACCAAATATATAATGATCTAAGAGAGACTCTAAATGATCGCTTTGCTTGGTAGAAATACCAGAATTTCTCCCCTAAATTACTCCATACCATGCAACGGAAGGACATATTTGAAAATGTGATACGAAATGAACGATTACAGAAATTACGAGGAGATTGTTTTCTTGTTGTTTAGCCTCAGTGTATACCTAATCAAGCAGACCTTTGATGAACATATTTCTTGTCGTAACTATTCCGATTTTCTGCTATGCGCAGTAAACCAATAATCCAATGTGTAATTTTGTAAGACGGGCAGTATGTGATAATTAATGAAAAGAAATGGCCCACTCTAAGAACAGATATTAATGGACGAGTAGTGGTAATTAGAAAGTACAAGTCTCAGTTTATATAACCATATAACTTAACATAGTAAGAAGGTTAGAATTAGATGACATTTAGTTGGAGATTATGTTTGAGGTCAGAAGTTTGGTATGTCTATAATGATTGTAGATTTAACAAGTTAAGTGTCCTTTTTTAAACCGAACATTATCTGCGGTGGCGGCAATTGCCTTTTAAGTTAGGTCCACACACTATTTTTCTTTTCTTCTCTTCATTCTCTCCGCTTATGGAACTCAGCAACCTATCTATTTACCTCCTCTTTCTCCCAATCCATTATTTTCCTTTATCTACCCCAATGCAGATTACCTCGGAGAACTCCACTTCACAATCCAACACTGGGAAAAACTCATCTGCAATGTCAGATTTGACAGCATCAGCTGACAGCAGGTGAAGCTTCCAGTGATGTCATGTGGCCTCGGCTCGGTGGTTTAGCTTTGCAGCGGATGTCGCTGGCCATTGTCCGCGAAAATGACTTTGCACTTCTCTCCGCGGGGCCGAAACACAACCCCCAACCTACGCATAGTGCCTATCATCCACCCCCCCTTTCCCTCTTTCTCTTTCTCTTTCTCCTTGTTTGGTCCTCCTTTTCCTCTCATTTATAGCATTTTTAGTCTTTTCCTTTACTTTCCTTTACAGACAGATCTGCCCTTATTTACTCCTTCCCTTGTTCTTCACAACTTAATTTTGTTTTTCTCGTATTTTCTTTTCATATTTCCCTCATTGTATGACTTCTTTTCGTAAAATATAGTTGGCATCATATGAAAAAGTATTGTTAGATCTATATTAGGTATAGGGGAAAAAATGTGTGAAACGAAAAATAAAAATATTGTGGTTAATGTCTATGTGGGTGTATTGTGTCTAGTGTTGACGTAGTGAGAGACTAATTTGGCTATTACTATAGAAATGCCCTATAAGCATATATACAGGGTGTCCCCAAAAATGTATACACACTTTAACAGAATTCTAATAAATATGTGTATACATTTTGGGGGACACCCTGCATTATGTTTAGATTTATCATATTAAAACATGTCTACCAAATTGGCTGCTCCTACAAAGGCAGAGTATTAAAATATAATATTACTTTATACGAAGCTAGAAGGATGCATAGAAAAAGAAAGACGGGAATCTTTCTTTTTCTACATTAGGCATAACGGACAAAGCTAAAATATTAATAATAAAATTATAGGTTAATGTATTAGAGTGTTACTGTGAATATCGATGTACATTATGACAATGTAAATGAATAATGTAAGTATTACTCTGTATA
>OZ024741.1:185569989-185582489 GCA_964016885.1 Eledone cirrhosa
TCCTTAATTGTAAGTTGTGATGTTGCTGTTCCACTCATATTTTCTATTTAATTTTGGTTGTAAAGTATAACAATATCGGTTTCAACACACGATTTCAGATAAAGAATCTTGCTAAACAAATTCAGAAACGAAATATATATATATATATATATATATATATAACAAAGGAAATGTGGTAAGGAACCAGGTGGACCATAAAGCACCAAAGTACTCAACACTTAGTGTAGTAGAGTGGGTAATAGGAACAAGTAAGACCCCGACGGCTGAGCTCAAGCCGTTTCGACGGCTAATTCTGAATCCATCCAGAATTAGCCGTCGAAACGGCTTGAGCTCAGCCGTCGGGGTCTTACTTGTTCCTATATAAATATATATATATATATATATATATATATATATATATATATATATATCCCCTACTCTGTCCCTCTATTTGCCCGCCTTTGAACATATTTTCTCCTCTCGCTCCAATCTGCCTCTCCCTATCTGTTATATCTCTGTTTATTTAATTCCCCCAATTCATTCAACTTTCATGTACCATTCCCTTTCATTCTTCCTCTGCTCATTTTCTCTCACACATCCCCTTGTAATCCATTCTCTTTTACGACCAATCCACCATCCAACCTCCTACGCATTCTCCCACCCACCTAATACATCCTAATTACATTCCAACCTTATTTCTATTTTTATTATTTTCCATCTCTGATCACAAAGTCGAGTCGCTCTCCCTCTCTCTCTCTCCCTCACACACACACTCTCTCTCTCTCTCTCTCTCTCTCCCTCTCTCTCTCTCTCTCTCTCTTTTTTTATTTTTAATTCTTCTGTTTTTTTAAGATGAAGTTCTCATGCAACTACCAATTAAATGTTGAAGACCCTTCTTTGACGCCGCCAAACCGACAGCATATGTGTCCAAATCGAAAGAAGACACATCTTAATCTGGGATTAAACCTGTCTACTGAATGCGACGACCCCCACCTCCCAATCTACAACCAACTCCCTATAACCATAAACACCATCACGGAAGCTTAAAACGTTCCTCGTTTCTGCGAATTAAAATTAATGGTGTTTTGCTAATTAATAACTTTATAAAATGGGACTGCCACAGTCAGAGATTGTTTAATATCGCATTTGTAGCTTTTGCAGCCATTTTGATTTAGTTACCAACTCATTTTTTTTTTTTCACATCTGATTATTTTTCTATTCTGTTACATGATTTTCATTTTCATTTTTTTTTCATTTATTCCCTCCATATCTCCCTGCCTTTCTATATATCTCTCTCACTCTCTCTATCTCACAGGCTTTTTCTCATTTCAATCTCTTTTTATATTTCACTCAATTTCTTATTCGTTCTTTCATGCTTAAAAATAGTTTTAGATTTATTTTTAATTTTGTACTTTATTATATTATATACTTAATCATTTATTACTTGTCATTACATATTCTCTCTTCCTCTCACCATTCTCACTATATTAGATATACGTGTGTCAGTCTCTTTAACTTTCTCGCTCTCTGGTTATCATGTTTTCTTAATTTCAACCACGCATTATCTTTCTAAGGCTTTCTCTTTCTTTCAATCGTTCTTTCACTGCCTTGTATTGTTCGTGTTGTTTATTTTCTCGGCAATTATATCTTTATTACATACTAGATTACCTTAATAGATTGAAAATTGTTTGAAAAAGCGCACAGCACAAACCCTCAATGTCAGCACAAAATGTTAGATATCTCATATATATAACACTATTAATACTGCATCAGAAAATCAGGAACACATTTTTAAGGCAGAAAATATTTCAACACATATCAGTTCCTCAACTCCCTTAAAACCACAAAATAGTTTCATAATGAGGTACTGCGCGAAAGTGTTGGAATATTCTGTGCTACACACGTGAAGCAACTCACAACAAAGATATGAATATACATTTTTTAAAAAATAATCTCATGTATCTTTAGACGCAAATACAATACAAAAGCACAATTAGAATAGCTCATGTCCAAATAAAACATACTAAATCAGTAACAAGGCTCGTAGGCAGTAGATGCGTACCCGCTCAAGGTAAATACACTAATACTAGTTCTAACTATATTTTATACTTGTTAATTAATTTTAATTCTCACGCTACTAAAAACTCACGCCTATACATACCGCTATCCTCATATAAAGGAACAATAAAACACAAAAGGTTTACCGATTTAACTCAGATTTCATTTATTGTATTCAGCCATGTAGAGCGAAAACTTATATATATATATGTATATATATATACATACATACATACATATACACACACACACACACACACACACACATATAAACACACACACACACACACACATACATATATATATAGCTAATAAGCTTGAAACTGGTACATCGTTCCTGTGTCAGTGTTGAACAAAAAGGTGACGTGGTTGCCTAAACACTGTACGGCGTAATTTGGGCTGTTTGTTTGTTTACAAACAAACAAACCGAGCATTATAATAAATGTTCGGTAAACCGATACGTGAATATATATATGTGTGCATGTATGTATATATATATACATACTACTGTACGTCTGTATACATATATGTATGTACGTATACATACATACTTACATTTAAGTAAGTGCCGTACTAAGAGTGAGAAATGAATTTTCGTTTCATTCTATTCCATTTATCGCTTTCGGTGTGCCCGGCCGACTGAACTCACTCGATATGCAAACTAGGCTGCTCAGCCGTTAATATGCATAAGGAAAGTATATACTTTCAGATGTTCAACCATCTGGCAGGAAGGTATACGATGCTGACGATAGCTAATAAGCTTGAAACTAGTACATCGTTCCTGTGTCAGTATTGAACAAAAAGGTGACGTCGTTGCCTAAACACTGTACGGCGTAATTCGGGCTGTTTGTTTCTTCACAAACAAACAAACCGAGCATTATAATAAATGTTCGATAAACCGATACGTGCATATATATATATATATATGTGTGCGTGCATGTATGTATATATATACATACTACTGTACGTCTGTATACATATATGTATGTACGTATACATACATACTTACATTTAAGTAAGTGCCGTACTAAGAGTGCGAAATGAAAATTCGTTTCATTCTATTCCATTTATATATATATATATATATATATATATATATATATATATATATATATATATATATATATATTATATTCAGAGTTATAAACTCAAACAGTCCTTTACAATTAATTAGCTCAAAGAAAGAAGCATTTCTGAGCCGAGAAATACAAGTTAATATAAATTAATATATGATAAACACAAAAGTGTTTGTATTGCAAAAGACGAAGTTAGCTAGAATGAAATAAACTAATTCAAATAAAATATAGTTTACCTGCCTCGATTTAAAATAATAAATCAATAAAAACAAACCCATATTGGCAAATAGCCGTGATACCTGGACAAATTTAAATTTCAAAATCCTTATATATATATATATATATATATATATATATATATATATATATATATATATAATTAAATGAGTCCCTCATCAGTGATTTACCGACGATCATAGATATTTCATTGCATTGAAAATCATATACCTCACGTCGGTGCAATAATAACCAAAATAAGTTATTAGGACAATTAAAACGCGTAAAGCGAGTGAGACAGGAGAACAACAAAGAGTATGGCTAACCAGGGGAAAGAAACAAGCTTCAAAAATTATTCTGTTTAGCATAAGCTAGGTGAATATATGAGCGCTTTTAGAACAGACCCGACACGAGCGAAGGCTATGTGAGAGAGAAAAATAGCCTTAATAACTTATTTTGGTTATTATTGCACCGACGTGAGGTATATGATTTTTAATGCAATGAAATATCTATGATCGTCGGTAAATCACTGATGAGGGACTCATTTTATTACATGTTATCCATGTGCTACCTGCAGTATTTTTCTCTATATTTTATTACATATATTTACCACTGCGATTCTGTGTTTTTTTCTCTCTCTCTTACTGTTCCCCCATTCTCTCTGTTTCTCCCCCTCTGTCATGTCAGTTAACTCTTTCTCACACTTTCACTCACTCACTGTTTCTCTCTCTTCTCTTCATTTCATCCTGTACACCACGAAGGCTATTTTTCTCTCTCACATAGCCTTCGCTCGTGTCGGGTCTGTTCTAAAAGCGCTCATATATTCACCTAGCTTATGCTAAACAGAATAATTTTTGAAGCTTGTTTCTTTCCCCTGGTTAGCCATACTCTTTGTTGTTCTCCTGTCTCACTTGCTTTACGCGTTTTAATTGTCCTAATAACTTATTTTGGTTATTATTGCACCGACGTGAGGTATATGATTTTTAATGCAATGAAATATCTATGATCGTCGGTAAATCACTGATGAGGGACTCATTTTATTACATGTTATCCATGTGCTACCTGCAGTATTTTTCTCTATATTTTATTATACATATATATATATATTATATATATATATATATATATATATATATATAGTTACATATATATATGAAAAAGAAGTTGAAAATGCAACTAGAGTCTTTTAGAAGGTTTATTTGTAAGATTACCGGTTTCATAATTTTCATGATTTTCAAATGTTAAAAAAAAATGGAGAGATATGTGGCTATGCTAACTAGTAATTCACATCTAAATGATATTGGTAAATTCTTTCAGTTTTACGCAAAAAAAATGTGGTTTAGATAACTATATGTTTGAAGCACAATTTTAATACGTTGGAAATGATCACGTAAATCGGCATCGATTTTTTTTGGTAATTTCGCGGCAAAAATCTGGAGTCTCGTGGCTCCTTTAGTTTTATGCAGAAACAGTGGCTCAGTTTTAAAGTATAATTTGACAGGCTGAGGATGATAACGTGATTATGCACCTAATTTGAAGGTACTTTCCTCGGGGTTGTCGTTATTCACCACAAACTAACAAATTCCAAACAATATAATTAGAGATAAAGAATAGGTCAGACATGCACGAGGCAAAATGAATACTGCAGTGAACCCGCTGTTCCACATGCGTTCTGAAAACACACAGACCAATTAAGGAAGGAAACTCTGAAAATAATGATAGCACGTTTGATTTGTCTTGGAATGTTTGAGCTTCGCAAGTAAAAATAGGTAATGGCCCTTAAATATGCTAAAATAAGGTGGGTAAACCAATACATTGTTTTGATTTATTTCATTTGTCATCATTTACATTTATATTTTCTATTGCATTCTACTGGCTAAAAAAAAGGATCGGCTTTTACTAAATATCACACAATGCTTCTAAGCCTAACTACTCTCTCTCTCTCTCTCTCTCTCTCTCTCTCTCTACACACACACACACACATACACACAAAAACACACACACACACACACACACACACACACACACACACACACACACATACACACACACACATATATAGTATAAAAAAAAAGAAAAATCAGTGATGCATCTGGACTCAGTTTATTGCGTGTTACAATTGTTTCGCCGACAGGTAGCTCGAGACATGATCATTGTGTGGATCTGGCTGATTCTACGGCTGCAGGTTATGTGTCTTTGTATGCGCCGATATGTGTCTTTGTATGCGTGTACGTATGTGTCTGCGCGTGTATGAGCATATGCGTGCGTGTGAGACCGGATATAAGGGGCTGTTTAGACAGGGGCCAATAGGCATGTGGTGGTCGGTATATGGTGTGGGTGTGCTTAGGCTTGTGTAAGAGAGGGAGTGTGTGTGTGTGTATATATGTGCATGGGGGTATGTGTGTGTCTACACATGTATGCGTACATATGTGTATGCCTGCATGTGTGTGTGCCTGCTCATGTGTATGTGTGTGTGTGTGTGTGTGTGTGTGTGTGTGGGTACATACTAGGGAGTATGAACAGGCGTGTGAGATACCAAACCCAGCCTGGCTCCATTGAAGTGTGTCAGACGGAAAATGGCTGATGACCAGAACTTATGATGACTTAGAAAAACAACAGCCAATGTCATGACAAGAGTGGAAGATGTTTTTTGAAGGTGTTTTTTGACGAAAACGCCCCAGTGAGAAAATTTGCTCCGAAAGAATTGTATGTGTCAGAAGGAACCTGCAGCCGTAGAACCAGCTAGATCCATACAGTGATCATGTCTCGAGCTACCTGCTGGCGAAACAATTGTAACCCGCAATAAATTGAGTCCAGATGCATCACTGATTTTTCATTTTTTTATACACTCTGCTCTGTATGAATGTATATATTTATATATATATATATATATATATATATATATATATATATATATATATATATATATATATATATATATATATATAGATATAGATATATTAGAAAATGTGAAGTAGTTTCTTGATAAGACCTTGATACATATTTAAATGACGACAGTGGCCAGCGATTCCGAGTACTCCTTACCATGATTACATCACAGAACTTCTTACATAAAAAGGTCAATGTGAATTGCCTTGGGAACGTAACCTTATTATGTAAGAAGCTGTCGGATGAGATCATTGCAAAGAGTACTCTGAATCGCATGACCACTGTTGTCATTGAAATATGTATCACGGTCTTAACAATAAAGGATTTTAACATCTGAAACTACCTCGCAATTTCTTATTCTGAATATATACTGCGTCATTCCTACGTGGAAAAAGTACGTTGAGTGTTTGAATTGAATTGTATCAATGTTTACAGAACGTATATATATATATATATATATATATGTATGTAAAAGGTAAACAGAATTAACAACACAATCGGTACAATATATGGAAGGTATATATTAGGCTAACGCTTGATATAGCAGGAAGAGGGTCTTAACATTTCGGACGCTAGTCCTTCATCAGAAGAAAGAATGAGAAATAAAATAGATTAAGGGGACGGGTGGGATGGAATTAGAAAAAATGTCTTTAGATAAAAATAATAGGTTCATTCATATTGACATCTCTTGCAAATCTGTCGGTGTAGGCGTTTTGTGTATGATTTGTTTTTTATAAAAGTGGGTGATGACGCGCGTCTACCTGAAATGGAAAAAAAAAACGTTTTGTAAAAAGAGCTATACTTCAGCAAGCACGTGCTTAAGCTTGTATGTGTGTGTGTGGGGGGGGGGGGGGGGGGCGTTTATTATAAGTCCGTACGAAGCTATGGAGAAATGTGTGTATATGTGAGTAAAAGAGTGTGTGCATGTAAGTACGAAGCTATGAGCAAAAGTATGTTAATATAAGGGTGTGTATCGGCATTTATTAGTAGTAAGAGAAGCTGCTAATGATCAAGAGAAAACGATAGGCATCTAGGGCATCTAGGTGTGTGATAATGGGCGAAGTATTAGAGAAATTGGGGAGGTGAGTTGAGTCCAAGAGGGGAATAGGATCCAAGACGGTGAATCAGACTTTGTTCAGTCCTGGTGCGCGAGGCCTGTGATCCATGATGTAAAAGGACACCCAGGACTGAAACATGTAGGGAAAAATGAGCAGGAAAACAGAAATGACGAGCGACAGGAGTATCCAAACCGAGTCGTATGCCCCTCAAATGTTCGGCAGAACGGTCCGCCATACGGCGTCCCGTTTGTCCGATATATAAAGACCCGCAAAGGGAACAGCGGAGGGCATAGACAACGTGGGTGGATGTGCAGGGGAAGGAATGGCGGATACGGAAAGACCCGTTAGAGCCTGTAAGAGTGGTGAGGGTGGAAATAAAGGGTCAGGTGTTGCAGCGGGAACGGTAACAAGGATGAGAGCCGGGTGGAGTCGTTCGAGAGGACGAACAAGAACAGCGAACCAGGAGGTCGCGGAGTTTTCGGGCGCACTTAAAAGCAGTAATGGATGGGTTTGGAAAAAAGCGAGAAGTAAAGTAGTCAGAAGAGAGGATACGGAAGGAACGGAGGATATGTCGCCGGAGTGGTAGGGTGATGGGGCGGTAGGTCAGAGGGAAAGGAACACTTGTGTTGGAAGAGCGGGGTGAGCTGAGAGGGCTGTGGTGCAGTCTGTTTCAGGGTGAGAGCAGCTTGGATCAGGGAGGGGGGATATCCACGCTAGATGAAGCAGGAAGCCATGCGAAGGGAATGGGTTTCGAAATCTTAGTCCAGGCTACAGAGTCGACGAAGACGGATGAATTGGGAATAGGCTATGGAGTGTTTGGTGTGAGTTGGATGGGAGGAGAAGTCGAAATAAGATTGGGTGTCTGTTGGTTTAATGTAGATGGAAGTAGAAAAGGTGTGGTGAGAGTAATTAATAGATATAGAGATATGTAGAAAAGCGACAGAAGAATCGGAGACGGAGGCGGTGCAATTGAGAACAGGATGGAAAGATTGGATAAAAGAAAGAAAACAGTGGAGCTGTTCTTGTGATAGAGAGGTGGCGCCGATACAGTCGTTGATATAACGACCGTATAGCTCAGGCAGGAGTCCGTCGAGCGTACTTGGAGAAGACGTAGCCAACAAACAAGTTGGCATAGTTTGGACCCATTCTGGTTCCCATCGCTACTCCAGAGACATGCTGGTAAAATTCACCCGAAAAAGAAAATCCATTAAGGTTGAGAACAAGCTCAGACAGGTGGAGAAGAGTGGTAGTGCTGGGGTATATATATATATATATATATATATATTTTTTTTTAAACGATCGACTTTCGTCAAATCGGACAGAGGAAACAATGTTTCCGTTGGTCCTTCTAGTTGCTAGTACTATCTATCGGTCGCAACTCCAGGTAGAAGGAGCAACGTGAAATAAAGTGTCTTGCTCAAGGACATAACGCATCGCCCGGTCCAGGAATCGAACTCACAACCTCAACATTGTGAATCCAATTCTCTAACCACTCAGCTACACGCCTTCACTATATATATATATATATATATATATATATATATATATATATATATATATATGTGTGTGTGTGTGTGTGTGTGTGTGTGTGTGTGTGTGTGTGTGTGTGTATATATATATATATATATATATAAATATATAGATGTATACCCCAGGACTACCACTCTTCTCCACCTGTATGAGCTTGTTCGAAACCAGACGGGTGTTTATATAGCATAACATACACTATTTGGAGATACGGATGTTACAATTCAATCTATACACGTATAGCAGAACACTGAACTGAACTTATTTGCTTGTGTATGGTGTTGCGGTTAACCCAATATTTCCAATTTACATCGTTAAATTGAGATTTAACCAATGTGACATTTGTTGTTTTGTAAACTAACTTTCGGTGAATACTATATTGGTATATTCTTATATTTATGATTTTTTCTTTGACATCGCTTCGGTGTGTGTGAGAGTGTGTGTGTACCTACTCACACTAATTGTGACCGTCTATAGTTCGACATGTCTGATACTGTGTTGGTATGTGTATATATATTTTTTCTTTTTTCTTTGACCTCGAGTCAGTGTGTGTGGGTGTTGAGTGTGTGAGTACCCACTCACATTTACTGTGACCGACTGTAATTCTACAGATTTGATTGATGTCCAGCGTCTTTTGCAGATATTGGGATATAGAAACTTGATAGCTGTATGACCTTAACTGAAGATGTTAGCAGTCGCCGTATTTTGACTGCTTGATCTTCATATGAGGGAATAAACTCTGTGAGTGAACATTGCTAATTTTCTCCTCATATCAAGAATCTGAAGAAAATTCATTTTCACCTGACGAGTTCAGTGATAATCGATCATCGATTCACAATCGATCTATGCCTTATTGAAACACGTGTCGTGATTATAATGATTGGAAATTTTACCTTGCCTTCGGATTTTCATTTTGATATATATATATATATATATATATATATATATATATATATATATATATATATATATATATAAAGAAGGGGATTAATATTGCAACAGGTACTAAGTCCCTCCGGAAATATATAGGGTGTCTATGGTACAGTTGTTGTCTATGGTATCAATTTGATATACCAGAACTATAACATTGAGATAAACGGAGCAAGGAAGATTCAAACACTTTTTGAAAATAAATAAAAATAAATAATTTAAATATTTACCTATTCCATTTGCTTTTACCGACGGTTTCGCCTCACAAAAGATTGGAATACCGAGGGACTTCAAATGGACACTGACAGGAAGGTATACGGTGCTGATGACGCTAATAAGCTAGAAACTAGTTCATCGTTCCTTTGTCAGTGTTGAACAAAATGGCAACGATTGTTGCCGAACACTGTACGGCTAATAATTCGGGCTGTTTGTTTACAAACAAACGGAGCATTATAATAAATGTTCGCTAAACACATACGTACATATATATACATGTGTGCATGTATGTATGTATATACATACTGCTGTACGTCTGTATACATATATGTATGTACGTATACATACATATATTTAAGTATCAGCCGCACTAAGAGTGAGAAATGAAATTTCATTTTTTCCATTTATCCTTTTCAGTACGCCCGGCAACTAACTCACTCGATATGCAAATTAGGCTACTCAGCCGTTAATATGCATGAGGAAAGTATTTACTTTCAAACGTTCAATAAACTGACAGGAAGGTATACGGTGCTGACGACAGCTAATAAGCTAGAAACTAGTTCATCGTTCCTTTGTCAGTGTTGAACACAATGTCAACGATGGTTGCTGAACACTGTACGGCTAATAATTCGGGCTGTTTGTTTACAAGCAAACCGAGGATTATAATAAAAGTTCGTTAAACCCATATATATATATATATATATATATGTATATATATATATATATATGTATATATATATATATATATGTATATATATATATATATATGTATATATATGTGTGCATGTATGTATGTATCTACATACGTCTGTATACATATATGTATGTACGTATACATACTTATATTTATATATATATATATATGTATATATATATATGTATATATATATATATACATATATATACATATATATATATATATATATATATATATATATATATATATATATATATATATATATATATACATATATATATATATATGTATATATATATATGTATATATATATATATATACCGCAACAGCTTAACCACAAAAGAGTTTAACTATATAAGCCACTTCAAATGCAATACAAGCTCTTTTTACGGCTTACCGAAACTCCACAAATGTAAACCCATAAACGATGCATGTGACACCTCAACCAACAATTACATTGAACTAACACCACCAGAAGACCTAAAACTCAGGCCAATTATAGCAGGCCCTACATGTGAAACCCACAGACTTAGCAACTTTCTGGACCTTCTACTGAAACCCTTTCTACAACATATACAGAGCTACATACGCGATGACCTTGACATGCTGAAACACCTCCCTAAAATAGTAAGTGCAAATACAAGTCTTGTCTCCTTTGACGTAATAAACCTCTACACAAACATACCCCACAACTATGGAATAACAGCATTCCAATACTGGCTTAACACACACCCATCAGAAATACCGACACGCATCAACACAGATTTTATCACTGACGGACTCCGCTTTATCCTACAAAATAACTACTTCACATTCAATGGTTCAACATACAGACAAGTATCAGGTACGGCAATGGGCACGAAAGTAGCACCCACATATGCCAACCTAGTCATGTGATTCCATGAACAACAAATATACAGTCAGTCCCTTCTCTTATTTGGAGACTCTTTCCACACACACCTCAAAGCCAATTGGAAAATATATCTAGATGACTGCTTTATCCTATGGCAAGAAGACGTGAACTCACTTACTACGTTTAAAAACATGATAAACAACATAGATAATAACATACAATTCACAATGGAATCCAATCCCAAGGAATTAGCCTTCTTGGATATTCTCATCTCTGACGGGAAATTAGATACAGATATATTCTATAAACCCACAGATTCCAAACAATACCTTTTTTTCACATCAAGTCACCCAAAACATACAAAACTTAACATTCCTTACAATTTGGCCAAACGTATATGTACCATAGTATCAGATCCACCTAAACTGGAGCAAAGACTAAAGGAACTAAAAGACACCCTTATCTTAAGAGCCTTTCCACTTGAAATAATCAACAATGGAATAGACAGGGCGAAACACCTAAATCCCCATCAACTTAACAATCCAAAACAGAAAACCACACTCAACACCCTGCCATATGTATCCACTTTCAACCCCAGAAATACCGAAATGTTTGATCACCTACACAAAAACCTCCCCATCCTACTTAAAGATGTAAAAATGAAGTCTATTCTTGAAACACACAAGATCCTTAAAAGTAAAAGACAACCCAAATCACTGAAACGCATTCTCACTGGACCAAATATACCCAAACCAATCCTCAACCCTACAGTTACCAAATGTGGTAGAACAAACTGTGGAACGTGCCTCTACCTCACTGAAGGACAAACATTTACATTCAAAGATGGCCAAACATTTACAGTAAAAAACAATTTCACCTGCAACTCGGAGAACTTGATTTACGCAATAACTTGCGGTGGGTGCAAACACAACTACATAGGACAGACGGGCACCTCATTACGCAAAAGAATGACCATCCACCGCCAACAAATCCGGGACGCT
>OZ024741.1:185587489-185597489 GCA_964016885.1 Eledone cirrhosa
TTCAACCGCAATATTACGAAAGAGATTAGTATGTTTGATTAACAGTATACCCAAAATAATTTTTTAAAACTCATTGGCTCAAACTCACCATAAAAGAAAAAATACTTCATTAAATCTGAAAAGCCTCCAAGATTCTTCTTTGCCTGGGGTGCTGAGATACAGTTACATGCTTTCAAATAATTTGTAGACCTTTAACACAGTAGGAGGGATTTGCCCCACATTAATATGTCTCCAGAATTATATTGCTGTATAAAACACTTGTTTGCAGAGGTAATTGGAATTACATTTTCAATGGTCTATAGAGCTCAATTATGGTTAGATATGCTGTGTACATACACTGTAAATGAGTCATGAGAGACATGACACCTCATTTCTTCTATCCAGGCCATCCTCAAGAATTCCTTGACTTTCACTTGAGAATCCAAATATAGATATAAAACGGTTTTTAATATATGATCTCGGCTAGGATAAAGAAAGACATGTTGTGTGAGTGGTCATGTAGTTAACCATGAATACAAGGAATCCTCCATTTTTCACATTGATGGATGGGCTGATTGACTGATGCTTTTAGAATTTACCAGAAATGTCGGAGACAGATTGATTGTTTATTTACAGATTCAGTGGCCTTGCATTATTTACAAAACTGAGAATGAGTGTGTGTGGGAGGAGAAACAGTAGAGACTGATGAAGCGTAATAGCTAAAATTATTTTTGAAATATTTTTGCTAGATTTATCCTGGCAGAAAAGGAGATTTCCTGCTTAGTGATTAGTTGATGTTTGGAATCTTAGTGGTGGTAGTTGAAATGTCAGATATAGTGAAGATTATTGACTTTGTTCCAACTGATTGCCTTCTTGTTTTCTTTGCCGTAGAAAAGATTCAGACGAGCATTGCTGCAGTAAAGAGCGTTATTTAGGCAATGATTGATCAATAAGCATCGGTTTGGGTGTTGGTTAGAAGTGCATTACATAATTTTGAGTCGAGACTCTGAGAGATAAATGACAGCAGAGTCATGTTGCAGTAATAATGTATCACGTAGGGAGGAAAAAACACATTTGGGTATTCCAATGCATATCTGTGTACACTGAGACATTTGTTTGTTTGAGTGAGATTCTAATTATCATTTCGGTGGTGTAGACGTAAACGGGCTATAGGATGGGCTAAACATTTTTACAAAAAATATTGTTCAGAATTATAAACTTCGTTATATATATATATATATATATATATATATATATATATATATATATATATATATATATAAATTTTGAGTATATGTTGGTTGTCTACCAACACCTCAGTATGCAGATTGGAGCACTCGACGAAGTGCGCAGGTTGGTTTCGTTACACCGGAGTAATGTAAAATAAACTAAAATAAATAAAATTTGGCTTCGTTTATTACTGCTATATATATTTCGGTGACAGCCACCTTTGGCTGTGACCTCTTCAGGCAGTCCGAATTAGTGTGGTAAGAGACGAGTACACATGTTGAGATGTTTAACTTCGTCAATACTCTGATATGCCCAGTTGCTGGTTGGGTTGTTATTTCACTGAGGAACTGGAATCATATGAATTTAAACAAACGAATATCAGAGTCAAAGGATATCCTCTCCTCCTATTGGTGAGTTGTGAGAACATTCCTCAGTAAAAAGCCTATAGAAATTCGTTCTGAGGCGAGGCAATCTGTAGTGGTTGTTTCTGTTATTGTTAAGTTCATCTGACCTCCACCCTTATGTTGGTAGTGGTGTTGGTGCTGGAGTCAGCTTAATTCCAGCTACTGCTGATTTTAGAAGCATCTGTGTGTGTGTGTTGGCATCTATCCTACCACCATTTCTCGTCGAATAAGATGATAAAAGAATAAAATAAAATATTCTTTTATCATCTTCTTCCTTCTACCCGTCTATCATTATTTTGTTTAATTATTTGCTTATATTATCTTATTTTCATTTTCTATTTCCTTCATTTTATTGCCTTTTATTTCTTAATATGCTTGGCCCCCCCTCCCCTCCCCCACACCACCACCACCACCACCACGAAAATGGTGGCAGGATAGATGCCAACACACACACACAGATCCTTCTAAAATCAGCAGCAGCTGGAATTAAGCTGAATCCAGTACTAACACAACTACCAACATAAGGGTAGAGGTCAGATGAACTTAACAATAACAGAAACAACCACTAGAACGCCTCAGAACGAATTTCTATAGACTTTTTACTGAGGAATGTTCTCACAACTAACCAATAGGAGGAGAGGATGTCATTTGAGGCTGAAATTCGCTTGTTTAAATTCATATGATTCCAGTTCCTCAGTGAAATAACAACCCAACCAGGAACTGGGCATATCAGAGTATTGACGAAGTTAAACTCCTCAACAACATGTGTACTCGTCTCTTACCACACTAATTCGGACTGGCTGAAGAGGTCACAGCCAAAGATGGTTGTCACCGAGATATATATAGCAGTATTTTATTTTATTTTATATATATATATATATATATATATATATATATATATATATATATATGTCAACTAATTAATACCTTAACACTTCACACAAAGTAAAACATTTTGTTTTAATCATTTTCTAACCCAGAAAAAAAAAAGACAAATAAAAAAGGAAAAAAAAAATGTTTTCTTCCTAATAATCGTCTCTCTCTCCCTGTTTTCATATATATATATATACACAGTTCAAGAGTAACCAATCTTATCTTAAAGAGAGAGATGGAGATAGGAGAGGAGATAGGAGAGGAGAGCTTGGTGAATTGGTTAGAAGCCAAAGCGTAAAGGCATGTGTCCTCAATGTGCAATATGTACTGGTAGGCAGCTAGGTGGTTCATGCAGAGGTTAGGTGCACAGAGCTGGAAATAATATATATATATATATATATATGCACATGTATGTCTGTTTGTATGTGTTTGTGTGAGTGCCTGTGCGTATAATATATGCATATATGAATATATCAATAATCAAAGCCATGTAAGTAAACATATATTTATACGCACGCACACCCGCATATATATATACATATATATATATATATATATATATATATAATGGAAAAATTTGAACAGGGACAAAACAGAGAGGCAGTACAACGAATGTTTATTAATTTCACGCTCTGGAGAGTGGGGTGTTGGTGGGGGACGACGTTTCGGGCATAAGCCCTTCCTCAGGTGAGAAGTGTGTGGGAACAGAGTTCAAAGGGTGTGTAGGGGAGTGGTGGAGAGACTTATAGCGAAAAGAAACGGTGCGAATGAAAAAATAAAAAATAAAGAATAAAGATAAAAATAAAAATAAAAATAAAAATAAAAATAAAAATAAAAATAAAAATAAAAATAAAAATAAAAATAAAAATAAAAATAAAGCATGATCAAAATACAAGGAATGAGATAAATATATTTATATATATATAAACAGATATATATATATATATATTAACAAATACACGCATACATATACGTAAACACTTATATATTTGCGTGTACGTTTGTATTTATCTATATATCTCAACCTCACTCTATATAAATATGAATATAAATATATAAATATATATTATATATATATATATACATATTGTGAGTGTGAGAGTGAGTGAGTGTGTGTCTGTAATGACATGGGTGGTAGGTTCTTTGAATAAGCACTACATTTGTGATCTTTATAACCGTATCAATCACATTGCATGAAGCCGAGGGATTTTGCAGATGCTTGAAATAATATCTGAACGACACATCCAAGCGAATGAATACGACCAATTTGCTGCAGAACCTTCAATGATGATAACGCACATACCATAAAACTTCGCTAGATTAGATGTTTAAGAGGTTTTTATTCTTCTCCTTCATATATATATATAAGCATAGGATACATTATACAATCATACATACATACAAACATAAATACATACATACACACACACATACACACACACACATTTATATATATAAATACATGTATGTGTGTGTGTATGTATGTGTGTGCGTGTGTGTGGGATATATATATATATATACATATGAGAATTTATAATGGTTAAAAGGAAAAAAATGGTTGATATTCGTAACAAAGTTGTACTAGAATAAAAATCTTCATGATTCACGACGCACTGGTTAATTTTTTCAGGTCAAGAAAATTGGCGTGAGTCTATTACAATATGCCAGCTGCGCGTTATAGTGAAAGACTTTGACAAGGAAAACATTGATTCCATAAAATGACCAGTGTTTAACAAAGATTTCTTGCCTTTGCATTTCTATGCAGATCACCGATAGGATGAATAGCCACTGATGAGTATATAGCCGGAGACCCGCGATCAATACGTACGCCTCACTCACATGTTTATAATGTTTATATATTTTTCGGCCACGAATGTAAAAGCACTTTACACAAGCTCTCCATTAACATATACGTATACATGCATTAATACACACACAAACACATACATGCACACACACACACACACACACACACACACACACACACACACACACACACACACACACACACATACACACACACACACACACACACACACACACACACACACACACACACACACACATATATATATATATATATATATATATATATATATATATATATATATATATATATATATATATATGCCTTTATACATGTATATATATATATATTTCGTTCTATAAGTAAATTAGAGTACTGCAAATTAGTAGAGTAGCTTTTACCGCAAACTCTATCGGAAATATGAAACAATAACAGAAATAATAAAACAGAATTTTAAATACATATCAATGAAAAACGAGAGGATAAATAAATAAAAGTATGAAACATCATAATGATCGGGTGCCTTATCTAAGTGTTGTCTATGGAAGGACCAATTATTAATTACTGATATAGAGACGATATCAGAATACGACCTCAATTGCTTTAAAATTGTCGCTTAATTTAAATTAATTGGTAAGGTTATCCTTGTGAAGCTCAAAACGTTTAAGTGTTGACAGAAAAGATATATTCCAATCTTGTACTGGCTTCACTAGTGATAATAGTAGTGTTGAATAATAGATTGTATGAGCTTGTTATCAACGTTATGTCCGATATATCTATATAAATTCATGAGAGATGTTTTAAGGGAACGGTCTGTTTTATCTGGAAAAAAAGAGCATTATAATGCAGATAGATGCCATTAGAATACAGGACAGTTAGGTGTTTCTCGAAAAGTGTTGAATGGAGAAACCACTGCGGGACTAGGGACACAGCCAAAGATATTGTTCAACAAAATTTGGAGGAAAATGTTACTGTCATTCAATAAAGGTTGCCCGGTGTATGAGGTACTGGAAAACCAACTGCGAAGACAATGGTTCTTCCTCCACATATTGAGATATGGCCTTCGCCTGAATACCAAATTTTCAAATCGTGTAATGCATCGCTAAATATATATTCTAAAGATGCTTACCCCCTTTATACACCCATACAAACGCATACACGTATACTGCGCGCAAACATATGTTTCTCTCTCTCACGCTATGTATATATATATATATATATATATATATATATATATATATATACATAGCCCCCCCCCCCCACACACACACACAAACTCATATATATATATATATATATATATATATATATATATATATATATACATATATATATATGTATTTATATTATATAAATATACATATCAACAAATACTGTTTCTTATTTGTAGTATATACTCATTTCACTACTCTTTCAAACTACGGTGATGTGCGTATATTTAAGATGTCACTTGTTTATAGATTCAATGTGTATATTATAGCTTAAGTATTTATCAAATATTCTTAATATTACAGGTGAAGTGAATTTATATTTAATTTTTCGTAATACATCTGTACGCTTTCATTTTGTCACACACAATTGGTGTACATATACTTAACATTCACTTGTCATATTACGATAAAATACTTCAATATTGACTTTTAATTTTAAATCTTTCTACAGATATTCGTCTCACTACAATTTATTATGCTTACTTTCGATTATTGCTCAGAATAATATTGTCCTGTACACAATACCCCTTGAACCCTAAATTTAACTGAAACCCATCTACTGCTTTCAATTACTTCTAATCCCACAATGATAAAGTACACATAACTACAACACATCTATCATTTCAATAGGATTATTCCATTCACATCACTATCTAGACAATGACATGTTGATTCATTCAAGCCATACTCTCTCGATGATAATATTAAAAAGCTTCTATCATAATGTTTATAAACTATTAAGTTTCTTAATTAAGAACATATTTGTTAAAACAACAGCGTTACAATTAGATTATATCTTCTGATAACCAGACTCATTTAGCTAATAACAGTAAGTCATTATTTTGATAACTCGCTTTCTTTCTAATCTTTGTTAAAAACCACCGGCATTATCTATTTTGCATAATCGTATTTACTGGGGTCTAATTTAAGACAGCGTGTGAATATGTGTCAATGAGCGGCAGGATATATATATATATATATATATATATATATATATATATTCGTGTGTATTTATGTGCGTGTGTTTGATGTCTTGGCAGTAATATAGTGTGTAACAGATAAATAATATTGATTTGATTTCAGTGTGCTCCATCTCACAACACTTTTGACATTATTGTAACTCTACGGAAGGTTAATTAAAATCGACCGTACCATGCTATGAGAGATAGAAATATATTGAATCGTCCGCAATGCTTGAAAAGCATTATATTATATTCAAATGAAAATGAGAAAAAAGCGAAGTTATCCTGAGTGTGAGTCGAACACAGAAAGTGAGAGAGCAAGAAAAATATTGCTGAGCATTTGTTCAATGTACCAGCAACCCTATCAAAATCAAATTAGCTGCATTTTTCGCGAAGCAGAAAAAATATCTTGAAGTGTTTTTCCTGATCTCTACATTAGAGGTTCAAACCACACTGGAGTCGTTTTTAGATTTTAGTCTTTCGTGTTCAATAAAAGTATAAGTTCAGGGCTGTGTATTGGTGCAATTATTAGACGCTTTGTGGTATTTACTTCGGTTCTTTATTAATTGAGTTAACCAATAGTAAACTAAAATAAAACCATCATCTACTTTGTCCCTACCACCTGGTTTTGGGGAAGGTTTGGCGGATTTCGCTCTCTTGCATACATTCGGTCCAGGTTTCTGCGCTGGTAATATGTTCCTCTCTTTCAAACACATGCCTTGGTGGCCATGAGAAAGTAAAAGGATCAATAAGTGTGTGGGGGTAGGTAGGGCTGATACTTCTCTTTCCGACATGCTTATGTGGTAAATTACTTTTAAAATAGCCATATCTATTTTGGCACATCATCTCCCAACACACGAATCGTATTCGACACCATAGTTTTTCTTGCGCGTTTACGGAATTTTCCATTAGAGACACTTATTAATCATACAAGCATTAATAATACTATTTAAGACATTTCGAGTATTATTATCTTACACTGTTTATAAATATATGAAACTCTCTACCCCATAACGCTATATCATAATTAGCTCAAACCAAATATTCATGAGACCTTAATTCAAGATGTAGTTGTAGGTATCTCGTGCTAGCATTCGTCGTATCCTGGGCATTTAAACCTCCTTTCAGGGACGAATTTCCTCCGGAGCGAGGGAGAGGGGGGAGGAATAGAGAGAGAGAGAGAGAGAGAGAGAGAGAGAGAGAGAGAGAGAGAGAGAGAGAGAGAGAGAGAGAGAGAGAATAGATGAAGAATACACACCAATACCTGACTGGTACATTATTTATCGACCAGAAAATGTTGAAGTGCAGAGTTAACCTTAGCGGTATTTGATGTCTGAGCGTAAGGTCTCGAAACAAATAAGGCAAAGCATAGTGTTTCGTTGATTTAAATTACTGACATTTTTATATTACAATTACGGGTAACATTACATATTATTTTCTTTAACACCCCAGCTTTCCGTTACCTTCATTAAGACACATAATGCAATCTATAGCAAAACATGATCTCATTACGATTAATACAGCATTTTATAAAATTCTAAAAATTGTATTGTGTTCTATTTTATAATGCACGTAACTGTAGTAGTTATTGATATTGTTAAAATTTAAAATTAGAAATAACCCTTATATATATATATATATCTATCTATATATATATATGGTGGCTACCAACTCGTTTTCGAGTACGGCCACTACTTTATATCCATGTAGGAGAACCCCTACCGATGCGCTGAACGACTGTGACTTTTTAGTCCAGCCAGCAACTTGAAAACTCTGGTACAAACACTACGCTTGTGACAATTACTGACACATAGTGCTGGGCCCATGGTACATGTGATGACAAGTGCAGAGAGATCTCCAGATATAAAGCAATGCCTGTGCCGTGATTTTATAGTGAGCAAAGGCACTGCACAAAGCCAGTCCCACTCTCTTAATCAAGATGATATTTACCAAAAAGAAGAACAAATCAACATCATTGGATACCATCAGAGTTGCAGGTGTTATATCAGAGTTTTCCTTCTCCTAGAATTCTGCTTTGACAAAGGCTAAGGGGTCATCTCTCCCTGTGATTTTGGATGGCCATTGACTCTTAAGAGCTCATTTGCCCTTTGACAGGTTTTGTTTTTAGTCCTGCAGGATGTCCAAAGTCACCCGCCTCACCAAGAAACCTTGAGAGTTGCCAGTTTAGTCGCCAACGACCCGACCATAACACAGGTTGTACTGGGATACATGTTACCAGTAGCACCAACCGGTGACCTGACTATATATATATATGGTGGCTGCCAACTCGTTTTCGAGTACGGCCACTACTTTATATCCATGTAGGAGAACCCCTACCGATGCGCTGAACGAGTGATATATATACATACATATATATATATACATACATACATACATACACTAATGCATATATTCACAAGAACGCACAATTGTATGTAGAAAGCATTTTTTATTTCACTCTTTGCACCGATCGCTCTTTCAAAATCACCTTCTTTCATCATACACACATACACTCACACACTCACACTTACACCCATTCACATACATACATATATACTGTCTGACTGAATTACATCTAGCAATACAACAAAATGTGTGATTAAATTTGAGAGTGATTAAATTTGTAAACTAAACCACACAGACCATTAGAATTTCAATTATTTCCTATTGATGTTGTTGTTGTTTCTGTATTTCTGTAGGTGATTTTGTTATGGTTGTATTGGTTGCCATTCTTGATGTACTTATTTTTGTCTCTGTACGTGTAGTTTTGCTGTTTGTCTCTAATTGTTTTTGCGATTTTGCCTTTTGCTTTTGCTTTCATATTGATATTGTTTATCATTGTTTTAAGAAATTTAATGTTTAACATTTTGTTAATGTGACCTTGTTGTTGACTGTGCTAACGTTGTATCGTTCTAATGTTTTCGTTGATGATGATTGGTATGTAGGTGGTTGTCCTTATGAGGTGGGTGGTGATATTTCCGGCTGTGCTACTTATTTGTTAAGGTTGGTGGAGCTGCGGTTCGTTGTTGTGTTTTGTGGGTGCCGCTACATTTAATAATGTCGATGTTCACGTTGATGGTGGTTTTAATGTTGTTGATGGTGGTTTTAATGTTGTTTATGTTGATGGTGGTTTTAATGTTGTTTATGTTGATGGTGGTTTTAATGTTGTTTATGTTGATGGTGGTTTTAATGTTGTTTATGTTGATGGTGGTTTTAATGTTGTTTATGTTGATGGTGGTTTTAATGTTGTTTATGTTGATGGTGGTTTTAATGTTTTTGTTAGTAATATTGATGGTGTTGTTGTTGATAATGTTGTTGGTAAATGTGGTGTTGGTGTTGTAATTGTAGATGCTGGAATGTCAGTATTTGTGTTGGTGCTGCTGTTGAGATTGTTGTGGTTGTGTTGGGGAGGTGTGGGCTTTTCGCGATATTATTGTCGCTCTTATTTGTATTGTTGGTAATTTTTCTTGGTAATTTCAATATATTCTATACATGCCTCCATTTTAACACCTACCCCACACAAGCAGTCAAATT
>OZ024741.1:185602489-185604989 GCA_964016885.1 Eledone cirrhosa
CTACCACTATATATATATTGTCAGAAATACCACTAATGATGTTGCAGATGTGCAATGAAAGAACTTTGTTTGACTATATATATATATTTATATCTCTATTTTTGACAGTTGTTCAGTCTGTGATAAACATTGATGGCCAAATGAATTAACTATGGAGATATAAAAGAAGCAGAAGCGAAAAAGAAAACCAACCAAACAGTGAGTGTGTTCTGTTATTATTTCTGGCGATAGTATTACAACAATATGACCCTCGCCAAGTATATACATATATATATGTATGTATGTATATATATATATATGTATGTATATATATGTATGTATATATATATATATGTATGTATATATATATATATATATGTATGTATATATATATATGTATGTATATATATATATATATATGTATGTATATATATATATATATATGTATAGGGGGCGCGTGCGTATGTGTGTGTGTGTGTGTGTCTGTGTATGTCTGTGTGTGTGTTTCTATTTATGTATATAATTTTTTTTATTAATTGACAACCAAAGAAGGTACTTCAAAAGATTTTATTAACGTTATCAAATTTTATTAATTTTATCAACTTCATTGTCAACATGTATCAACTAAACCATCACCAGGACATTAATTCGGGATTTGGATGATGAAAATGCCAAAGAAATACACAAAACCATAGTCAGTCCACTGTATCACGTGTTAATTCCTATCTCCGCATCTAGACATTTGCTCACTTGCTGCTAACGCGTCAAAAAGCAATCCTTTTTATCTGAAGCGTCTCTTGATATCAAACTCATAGTGAAGGAAACGTTGCACACGGATCGGCGAAACTTGGGACAAAGATATATTTTTGTCTATATTGTCTAATATTTTGCAATTTGATAAATAGCTCTGATTATTGACCTATTTTAATTATTTTGATTACTTTAGCTCTTTCGGTCAGCTAGCAACATTTGTTAAGGCAGACACCACAAACACACATATACGCATGCATATGTGTGTGTATTTCACTATTATATTATCCCAAATTCCCCTATGGTCGAGTTAACCAAGGAGTGAATTAACTGCTTTTTCTAGGAAATATATTATTCGCTCTGTCCACTTGTGATTACTGTATGATGTGGTAATTTATAACCCCCCCCCCCCCCCCCCCACACACACACACACTATGAAGGAAACAGTCCTTTTTTTACCACTATATAGCGTGTTAATTCTTCCCTCTGCTACCAGAGATTTTCTTACTTACTACGAACGCGTCAAGAAAGAGTCCTTATCAACCTTATAGTGATGATGCATATTTATAGTGCAAAAACATTGCACATGGTTCGGAGAAACTGCAGTCGGGGCTTTGAAGAAAAAATAGGTATATGTATGTTTCTTTGCTTAAAGTTTAATCTGTTATTTTAATAAATATTTGCTTCAGGGTTCTTATATATTTGATATATATTATCCTTATCGAGCCCTCTTTGGAATTTTGTCTTCACATTTATTATTATTACTATATATATATATATATATTTATATATATATCGTATATATATATGTGTGTGTATATATATATATATATATATATATATATATATATATGTATATATATAGAGAGAGAGGGGGTGAGCGGGAGAGAGAGAGAGAGAGAGAGAGAGAGTCAGTGAGAGTGAAATAGTGAGAGAGTGATAGAGAAAGAGAGATCATACATACATTTGTATGTGTGTATAATCCCCCTATAAGATAGATCATGTGTAAAATGTTTTACTAATATTTAGAATTATATTTTAATATATACATAAAGCATTCATTCAACAATATAATGGCAATGCTTTTTTCTGTTTTAAAGTTAATAGAAACTATGCTTTTGTTGCTTCCTATACACACCTCACTTTAGAAAGATTAGATAACATATTTGTGTATAGTTATTAAAATGGCTTCATGAACTTTGAGTGTGATGCAGGTTTCGAATAAATATAAATATTCGAGTCCACTAAAACTATTTAAGCAGCTATTTATTTGGTTTCAAAATTCATAGAATATTACGTTTCGTTACAAGTATATTTGTTAACATGAGTGATAATATTATTGAACATTTATCATAGATTTTTGGCTGTGTCATATATATTCTAAGGGTTGTCCGTAAAGATCGAAAATCTATTACAATTTACATTGTTTAAGAGATCTGCGTTAAATAGTTCCGAGAGTTATTTTCGATTATATTTTAGCCAAGTGAAACCGTATAGAGTCGAATCATTCCAGCGCTACGATTTATATATATATATATATATATATATATATATAGTAATAGTAATATATATATATATATATATATATATATATATAAATATATATATATATATATATATAGTAATAGTTATATATATATATATATATATATATATATATATATATATAGTAATAGTTATATATATATATATATATATAGTAATAGTTATATATATATATATATATATATATATATATATAGTTATATATATATATATATATATATATATA
>OZ024741.1:185612489-185617489 GCA_964016885.1 Eledone cirrhosa
TTTCTATGTATCTATATATGCATGTGAGTATATATGTGTCTATCTGTGTATATATACATAGGTATGTGCTATGCATATATATATTTATATGCATTCATGCATATATATATGTATGTATATTATCTAGGTATATACTATGTTATAGGTCATTGTACTGAACACACATTGCTGGGATTTTCCATAGAGTAAGCAAACTCTTCCAAAAAATATAATGGTATGATATTTTCTAATAAATTTTGTAAACTCAGGTAAGACCGGGTAGTACTGCTAGTATATACGTATGTTTGATTTCTAACAGATTTTATTTACTATTTCTTTCATTTATATTTTCCTTCATACTTTCATTGCTTTTTTTTACTTTCCTTTCTTCCAATGTTGTCTCACAGGTTAACACGCTAAACCCTTTACGCATCAATCACAATGGGCCAGCTATCATTGTTTTCATTTATGTTCCTAATTATCCAGGATTGATTCTATTAATACTCCGGTCATAACCATCCATGCACCAACACTCACTCATCACACATCACACAGCCTCAAATCCTCTAAAGCACACCACTCACCCAAACTATATTTTAAACACTATTTCCGCAAACATTGACTACCAAAACGAATCGTAAACAATTTAATCATTATTCCTTCCAATTCGTCTTCAACATAATCACATCACATTACAACAGATACATGTTCACAATAATTGACACACATACACACTAGCACACACACACACACACACACACACACACACACACACACACACACACACACACACACGCGCGCGCGCGCGCGCGCGCACCTCCACCCTCCACCCCCACCCCCACCCACCCCACACACACTGACACACACAATCGCATTCATTAACACCCTACACACAGGCACATATACACTGAGGCACGCACACATTGATAAGCACATATGCTTAAACACACAAACACAAACACACACACTCACACTCAAACACATACACACATCTAAATAGATACATACATATTCGGACACATATACACACACATTTTTCTTCCGAGCACGTCCGTTAACATGAACCCTCCACTACCATTGATATCACCATACAGCCATGTCTACACGGCCATTACCAACAACGCCACACAACCACCACCAGCAACACCATACAAGCCTATAGCAGTATTTTCTCGCATACTTTGCTTTTCCCTATCCCGCCCCCAATTTCCATAACCCCACGCACTGAACCTTACAATGAATAGCGGTCATTTTTCTAAGTTCATCAGCCAAGCAATATTATAAACGAATATTTGCTAGCGGCCGGCGGTCAGTCAGTCAGTCCCTTCACACTGAGAATTATTATCTCCTCTACCCTGTTCTCCAGCCAATTCTATTGCTGCATCTTGCTGAAGTTATTTTAACATTAGTATGTATCGCCTGTGGATGACCAGAGATTTTTCCTGGTTGGGTCAGAGGTTAAAAGGAATTGGGTAATCTGACTAAGTATATCACTCATGTGTATTCCCTGCCTCTCCTTTTCTATTCCACATAACACTGTTTCTTTCACCTTCATTCTTACACTCATTTGCCTTCTTGGGTTCTCTCTTACACACACAATCTCTCTCTCACTCTCTCTCTCTCTCTCTCATCCCCTGGATCTATACCTCTCTATTCTCTTCCATATCACATTGACACTTATTCTATTGTGTTCTTTTACTCACTCTCTCTCTCTCTCTCTCTTTCTCCCTATCCCCTTCTCTCTGTTTATCTTTCAAACTCTCGCCTACCTTCCACGTGCCGATAATAGCATCTGTCAATACGACTATGGCGCCACCAGCAAGTGTTTCTACATCCGGTCGCTGTAATTACTTTGCTCAATGCGATAACAAAGCAGATGAAATTAGCAATGCATCAATTTTTTTCTGTCAACCGGATAACAAAATGACCCATTGTGCCGATTGTAATATCATAAGAACCTACGGCATTCTTAATGATGCTAGAGAGGTAGCGCAGAAAATAGGCAGTGACGTTTCTTAAGTTTACACAGTCTCAGATGGAGGAAAAATACACTTTCACTTTCTTGAATATAGTCAGTAAAGAAAATATCCCTTCAAGATTTACTATTTAGAATTAAAAGTATTTTAGCACCCCCCTCCTTCTTGACGCTCGCGCAGATGATTCGAAATTAAAATTACTCTTAATTTTATTTTTATATATATGCCACTTATTGATGGAGTATTTCTAGTAAGCTTATGTCCACTTCAATTGTATTTATCACGAGTGATGTGAAAGTTTTCTTGGCTATGACAAATGATTACAACTGCTAGGTATGGTTCTTACATAACTGCTTCTCGTTTTATATATTAATCAGATGTGAGTTAACTATTCTCTGGGATACAACGAATATTCGTCCCTTATAACAATTCTTGAAGATCAATTATCGGATGCTTACATCTAGTTAACGCACTCGGTGACATCCGGTAGATGCTAGGTTAGATTATGTTCATATTTTCCGTACTTCACAATTTTCTCAAAAATTATTCATAGTAATATCATGAGGAACCAAATATTTGAAATTTCAATTTCCCTTTGATTAATTCAAGTGGTTTGTTTAAGCTTCTAGTTATCGACTTAAAATATTCTATAAAATGGAATTTGGTTATCCGCTGTTCACTGTCGGAACACCTAACGAAAATGCTTTGCATCAGAGAGTTGAGGAGTTTTGTTCGTCTTCAGGTGTACTTTACAATATTTCCTCATCTAATATTTATTGTTATCGACAATCGATACCGATAATTTCATTGAGATGCACATATTCCAAACAGGCACACACACACACACACACACACACACACACACACACACACACACACACACACACACACACACACACACACACACACACACACACACACACACACACACACACACACACACACACACACACACACACACACACACACACACACACACACACACACACACACACACACACACACACACACACACACACACACACACACTCACACACATATGTATATATATATATATAAAAAATAAAATAAAATAAATAAATAAGTCAAATGTTTAAAATTTGGCTTCGTTTATTACTGCTATATATATTTCGGTGACAGCCATCTTTGGTTGTGACATCTTCAGGCAGTCCGAATTTGTGTGGTAGAGACGAGTACACATGTTGTTGGGGTGTTTAACTTTGTCAATACTCTGATATGCCCAGTTCCTGGTTGGGTTGTTGTTTCACTGAGGAACTGGAATCATTATATATATATACATGTATATGTATATATATATATATATATATATATATATATATACATGTATATATATATATATATATATATATATATATATATATATATATATATATATATATATATATATATATATATATATATATATATATATATAGTTAGCGAAGCAAAAAGTTGCTTATTGTGATCCAGTTCTTGGTTAAGAAAGCCAGTTTCATGGATGGTTTCAACGTACGGTTAGGGGTAACTCCACAAGTTTGTAAGAATTCCGTTCAATCCTGGAGTATAAAGTATAAAAGAGAAAACACAGGTAAGCATTAAGAGAAGGATTTTATCCAGGTATTCACGACCGTTTCATTGGTAAGTGCAATCTTATATTGCTATACTGAAAATAGCAGCCACTATTTTGAAAATTTGGACTGTGAACAACAATTATAATTGACTGGCTGCTATTTGCAGTATAGCAATATAAGGTTGCACTTACCAATGAAACGGTCGTAAATACCTGAATAAAATCCTTCTCTTAATGCTTACCTGTGTTTTCTCTTTTATACTATATATATATATATATATATATATTACGAAGGAAGTGTTGTAAGGAACCAGATAGACCATAACGCACCAGATTAATCAATACTTAGGTAGTAGAGTGGGTTATAGGAACATTTTTAACCGCGAAGGCAGAGCTCAAGCCCTATCGACAGCTATTTCTGGAAATAGCCGTCGAAACGACTTGGGCTCTGCAGTCGGGGTTAAATATTTTCCTATATATATATATATAGGAAAATATTTAACCCAGAAATAGGAAAATATTTCACACCGACGGCAGAGCCCAAGTCGTTTCGACGGCTATTTCCAGAAATAGCTGTCGATACGGCTTGAGCTCTGCCGTCGCAGTTAAACATTTTTGTCTTAATAGGCACCTGAACTGTTGACCTTTCAACATGACTGCAATTCACACACATCCCTACTGACCATTATCACAACAATGAACCTCTTTACTACACACATACACACACACATTTGTCTTAAAATACTTATTTTTCAGTGACTTCTCAATCAGGCGGAAAAGGACACTCTTCGACAAACCTACATTTGGCTCAAAATCAATTTTTAACATTCACGTGACCTCTACCGACCAATCAAAATTGATTTGACCACAAGAATTTTTGCCACACGAATTGGCGCGAAACTTATTTTAATACCTCTGGAGCCACTTTTTTCACATAAAACAGGTAGAATTTCCAAAACTAATCAGATTAGAGCAAACATCACGGGCGCTCTATCTCAAAATTAGTTTTGAATAGCATTAGAAATGCACAACCGTTAAAAGCTTATAACTAAAACTGAATACTAACCAATACTTATTACTAATTTTTACTTATTCCTAATTAAACTATTTTTCACTGGGAACAATTTGTCAGCATTTTCTTTTCCTTTTATCAATATATATATATATATATATATATATATATATATATATATATATATATATATATATATATATATATATATATATATATATATATATATATATATATATATATATATGAGAGACGTAAAATAAGAAAATTATAAAATTAACTTACTAAAATTTCACTCCCAACTAATTAGTTTCTGAAAGGGAATAAACATACTTTCCGAAGAAGTTTACAGAGAAGCCTTTCGTCACCAGGGAAGTCTATTCTCAGCTAAGTTTCCAGGCAATACGTTGACACTTGGAACTTATACAAAAATAATTCAGTGTGTAGAAAAAAGCAAAGCGTG
>OZ024741.1:185622489-185627489 GCA_964016885.1 Eledone cirrhosa
ATTATCCATTCTACTACCCTAAATATCGAGTACTCCGGCGCATTATGGTCCACCTGGTATCTTACCACACCTTCTTTATTACACATATATATACACACACACACACACACACACACACATATATATATATATATATAGAGAGAGAGAGAGAGAGAGCGAGAGAGAGAGAGACCAATGGCTTACATGTCTTGTTTCAATTATTGAATAGTGTATTGTCTATGACTTCTTATGTTCACATGTTCCCTTCATTTTACATTCGCTTCCCTTATATTACTAACCTATATATATATTATTTTCTAAGATTCACAGTACGCATTAAATGGTAATTTACTCTATGATTGATGTAAAGATAGACGAACTAATTCACTAAAACATGGTTGTCATCTTGCACCCTTTCTGAACAACAGATTTCAATCTATGTTTGTGACAGTGATTTATTGCAAGCTGTTGGTTTATACGATAATATAATTACACCTTGTTTTTCGAACGTCGAACATCAATGCAGAGATAGTAACAGAGCTAATGAAAAGACAGGCAGCTCTTTGAGATTTTCGATTGCCTCCAGTAACCATATTGTAATTACTTCGCTTATAATATTGCTTCAGAGACGCATGAAAGCCAAAAACGTGCATTTTTGATCAGCCCTTGAAGTCAATTAGACTTTTCGGGAAATTGCCAAACGTTTGAGTCTCTCTAGTACGTAGGATATACGCTATTGCATTTTCCTTTCCCAATTCCGTAGATTGCAACAGTGATAGAATGGCAGACAATGTAAAGCCTGACGAAGTAAAATACTTTCCCTTATTTAGTTACACTGACACCTACGGTTTGAGTTCAAATCTCACATTGGCTCTTTTTTAATATCTAGAACCACACTGTAAGTGCTGCATTACGGAATGATTGAGAGTTTTGCATCGCAATGATAAGGTCACAGGTTAGGTTGCACAGTCTATAAGCAAATACCGTTGACGAAAACTGCGCGGTAGCCCGTTAGAACGATTGCATCTGTAATTCAAATGTTCAGGCCGTACTAATGTTTCTGGCTGACCATCTGTGGCGATTAACTTATGAGTAAACGTATGACACATAAATGAGAAGAAGCTCTGTATATATAGGATAACTAAATACTCAAAACCGCGAATATCTTTATAATAATTGTTTCTATTTTAGGCACAAGGCCAGGAATTTGAAGGGGAGAGGAAAGTCTATTAAATCAAACCCAAAGCTTATTGGTGTTTTATTTTATCGACCTCGTTAAGATGAAAGGCAAAACTGACCTCGATAGCATTTGAACTCAGAATATAAAGGGCCGTAACTCTATGTCACTAAGCATGTTGTCCGACACTCTACCGATAGTGCCAATCCTTATGATAAATATTTCTACTCTGGGCACAAGAGACAGCAATTATACCAGTGCATTACTGGTGCTTTATTTTATCGACCCCTTAAGGATGAAAGGCAAAACTGACCTGTACGCACTCGTTGTAATATGTAATGTAATATACTATAATTGTTTCTACTTTTGGCACAAGGCCAGCAATTATCCCAGTGCATTACTGGTACATTATTTTATCGACCCTGTAATGATGAAAGGCAAATTTAACCAAACCACTGAAAGCAGCGTCTAACATTCGCTACACTTTTGCGTGTATAGTGAATTGGCTATACATATTGACTGTTATAATTATGTGAGTGTGGGTGAGTGTATATGAGTTTGTGTGCGTTTAGTTAGAAATAAACACAGACAATAGAATTATAAACACACATGCATCTACACATACATATATATATATATATATATATATATATATATATATATATATATATAAACAGACACTCTTAGAAAAAATAATCATTACATACACACACATGTATGTGATCACTGAGGAAGGAGGGGGTGAGAAACTATAGTGGTCCAACGTTCTACGATTCGACACACTTGTGTGTGTATATGTGTAGCGAATTGGCTACACACGTTGGCTGTGTATTTATGTATTTGTATCACTTGTGTGAGTGAGCACGAAGGAATCAACCAGCCAACCAACCAACAAACAAACATCTTTTTTATATTAAGTATAGATATTACAATTAGCCGTCATTTTTGACGGCACAGAGCCAGCTAGTATATTAACTAGAAACTCGATATAGTATTATTTTTCATATAGACTTTGATGTTTTCACAGATAGAAGTCTATGACGAAATCGCTTTGTCCAGTACAGAGTGCACACCTCTTACGTTGCAGAATTCTTCTTATTAAAAATCAGAAGCCGATGACGAAGATTGTGTTAATGATGATTATAATGATGATATGCTCTGCTTCAAACCAACATATTATACATTTATAATTTTGTCACTCCTCCAAAATATGCTGCCCTTGTACCTAAATTAGAAATCAATATATTGGAAGATAAATTATTTAATTTCTCTTCAGATTGAACTCCATAATCCCCATCCGATTTTTTCCGGTAACTCATCTGAAATATCTCGAAGAGTCTGTGAAACTTTGGTTTCATAAATAAAGTAATAGCGAAGTACTGGGGTTGATTTAATTAATTTTGCCACTCCTCCAAAATATGCTGCCCTTATACCTAAATTAGAAATCAATATATTGGAAGATAAATTATTTAATTTCTCTTCAGATTTAACTGCATAATCCCCATGCAATCTATTCCGGTAACTCATCTGAAATAGCTCGAAGAGTCTGTGAAACTTTGGTTTCATTTATCGTGTAAGATTGAGTTCTTCTAATTATCATATATGGTTGTAAAGGCCAGACAACTTTAATAATTATATTTAGTCGTCGACGAGAATAAACTTAGTTATTGTAGTATAACTCGATTTCAGCTCTTGTGACTACGTTTCAATTTATATTTGTGATATATAACCCGTGGTGTGTTTCTTTTCTTCTTTGGTATATCTAGGACTATATCACTCAATATTAAAGGGCAAAATGTGATTTATTGAAATTCGAAGTTATTTCTTGCAGGTCTATTAACTACATGGATGCTCATTACATGACTAATCTCTGTTATGATAGAATAATATATTGTTTAAGGTTCTGTCGTCCTGGGCCAACGCGTGGGCCCCCATTTGCTCACAATAGTGAGACATGGAGAGAGCGGGAAAGACGGAGTCGGTGAGAGTGGCTGTGCGGCTTTTTGTGTTCGGATCTGGTATATATATATGTGTGTATATAACAGAGAATATCCCATGCATTCAATATATTGATATAAACAATATTTAAAAGTACATATAGTTATTGTGTAAGATGTGTTCCGAAAATACTTCCTTGGTAACCAATGAATGTTTTCTGGTTAGTTCTTCCGATGCAATTGCTACTCGATACATAGGTACTGCTTCCAAATAAGAAGATAACCTGTATATAGTCGTTCGATCAGCTGAGAATAGCAGCTAATTTCCATATTTCTATAACAAACTGTATTAAAAATGCAATAGTTACTGTATAGAAGTACGTTATACTCATTCAATTATATTTTCACTTCAGTCAAAGAGTTAGGAACTAAGCAGCAACAGCAGCAGCAGCAGCAGCAGCAGCAGCAGCAGCAGAAACAACAACAACAACAACAACAACAACAACAACAACAACAACAACAACAACAACAACAACAACGACGACGACGACGACGACGACGACGACGACGACGACGACGACGACGACAACAACAATACCAACAACAACGACGAAAACAACAACAACAACAACGGTGACGACAACTACAACAATAACAATAACAACAACAACAACCAGAACATCAGTATATTTGTACAGATTTGCCATTAATTAGACAGGAAGTTAAATTGATGCTGTTTGGGTATATTGTTCACGTTGTTGATGGTCATTTTGGTAATATGGCGACATATCGTTAGATGTATTACCGTTCATATTCCATTTACAAATAAAAGTCAGAGTACTTTAAATATAACATCCGGACACGTATATGTTCAAATAAACTAAAACGTCAGTGAGAGATAATACATACAGACACACACGGGCATACATACTTGCATGCATACATATATGTAATGCACACATTAATTCATGCATACATAATTACATACGTAATTGGATCAAAGGAAGCCAGAAGCACAAGCCTAACACGTAGCCCCTTTATGGATGACCTGAAATTGTATGTCAAGAATATAAATAGTGTGAAAAGAAACCTTGACATATTCCTCGTAAAATATAGCAATGGAGTTTAGCCAGGATAAATATTTCTATATGATTTTGTAAAGCGAGGAAAACTACAGGCCAATCCAGCAAATTGTCTTTCAATGGCCTGACTGTTTCACCGGTATCAGTCAAATACATTTGGATACTAAGGGAGATATGTAAACATATCCTCCGATAGATGGAATTTGTAATTAAAAAAAGGGTGACTAAGGAATATAAAAACCGAATAAAACAAATACGGGCTTCGGAACTCTCTTGACTGGATGCTACATAAAATCAAAAATGGAAAAGACCACCTCTACCTGAGGCGTAAACAGGGAGGCAGGGGCATAACATCAATCGAAACTACATTTGAGTATCGCATCATATCCCCCCAACAAACTCCACGAACCAGCAAACATAAATAACATGAATAAAACAAGTCTATGATGTAAATAACATCATGCGAGTTGTGAAGGAGCTCCTTGAGAAATACACCCTGCTTGATAACGAAATCTTCACACCCAGGAAAGCTGCATAGCAATACAGCAATGATTCTATTGATGAAAATCTGCATGCTTTTCAACAAAATCGTCATATATACATATGTTGCCAGAAATCTTCAAAGTGAGAGTAATATAGTATTTCATTGACCAACACCCTCTCACTTTGAAAGATATGCTTTTGCAATCCAGGATCAAAAATTAACAACAAACTACCTGATGTACAAAATAGATAGGGATGCAGGCAAATCACGTAGATGTGACAACTGATGCAGACTCTGCGGAATAAACATCAAGGCTATCACCCACATCCTAAGCAGATGTC
>OZ024741.1:185632489-185644989 GCA_964016885.1 Eledone cirrhosa
GCCGGTCCGGCAGAAATTAGAAATTGGAATAAATGCTCTGAAATAGCGATATATATGTGAATATAGAAATAGAATATTCGAAAATATTCTGTATGTTTATAATAAACATTTTGAAGACCTAATCGCTATAGAATAGAATACGTCACGTATTACAATTAGATTCTCGATAAAAGCAAGGGAAGTAATCTACGCGTTTCATTCTCGTAAGAAATCATCAGGACTACATATCCAGTGCTTTTATCGAGAATGACACAGCTAGAGACTTATAGAATACTTAGCTGTGTACAGGAACTGGTTTGAAAGAGCGGTTGCCGGTCCGGCAGAAATTAGAAATTGGAATAAATGCTCTGAAATAGCGATATATATGTGAATATAGAAATAGAATATTCGAAAATATTCTGTATGTTTATAATAAACATTTTGAAGACCTAATCGCTATAGAATAGAATACGTCACGTATTACAATTAGATTCTCGATAAAAGCAAGGGAAGTAATCTACGCGTTTCATTCTCGTAAGAAATCATCAGGACTACATATCCGGTGCTTTTATCGAGAATGACACAGCTAGAGACTTATAGAATACTTAGCTGTGTACAGGAACTGGTTTGAAAGAGCGGTTACCTACGTAGCTGTGTGTGCTTACACACTTTACAAATTATTCCCTGTGATTGTTTCATATGTTTATTTTAGATATATATATATATGTGTCAATCAATTTCTGGTTGATATGTATATATATATATACGTATATATATATATATATATATATATATATATATATATATATATATATATATACGAGATGTGTCAGACAAGTTCCAGGACTGATGTCACAAAAGATTTATTTCAAACTCAAACTTCAGAGTATGAGTTTTCTCCTTCAAAGTAATCCCCCTGGAGTATGTGACTCTAATCTTAGCTCTCTACAGCGATCAAACCTTTTTCTTCATAATTTTATATAAATGTCCTCTGTTTCAGGTCGTCAAGCAATGAGCACAGAGCAACGAACAAACTTGAAGTTTCTGGTACGGTTGGGGAAAACTCCGTCAGAAGCACTGGGATTGCTGCAGCACGTGTATGGAGATGAGACGATGTCACACTCACGTGTTTTCGAGTGGTACAAGATGACCCAAGGAGCGGAAGACCCTCAACATCCAGGACTGAGGTTAACGTGCAGCGCGTCAGGCAAATGGTGCGTAGCGATCGTCGGCTGACTGTTCGAGTGATGGCAAATGAGCTGGGCATGAATCGGGACAGCGTCTGGAATATTCTAACTGAAGATTTGGACATGCGGAATGTCTGCGCTAAGATGGTGCCAAAACTGTTGAACGATTACCAGAAGGGTCGACGCATGCAAGTGTGTCAGGACATCCTCGAGCGTCTTGAAACCGAACCAGACTTGCTAGGGACAGTGATTACCGGTAATGAGTCATGGATCTTCGAGTACGACCCGGAGGGGACCCGTTTTGAAGAGGTGGACGACATCAAAACTGCCGTGACGACGGAACTGCGAATGATCCCGGAAGAATCCTTCCAGTAGTGCATGCAAGCGTATCAGAAAAGGATGGAGACGTTCATTAGACTCCTGCGGGGTTACTTTGAAGGAGAAAACTCTTAGTGTGAAGTTTGGGTTTGAAATAAATCTTTTGTGACATCAGTCCTGGATCTTTTGTGACACACCTCGTCTACTTATATATATATAAGTATACATATATATATATATATATATATATATATATATATATATATATATATATATATATATATATATATATATATATATATATATAAAGAATTAGTATATTTACCAACATATATATACCTATGCTAGCAAGTATATAGGTTTTGTCTTAGTGACTTTGTGGTTCAATGCAAGGGGATGCAAAACAATAATATGAAAGACGTAAAATAAGAAAATTATAAAAATTAACTTACTTACTAAAATTTCACTCCAACTAATTAGTTTCTGAAAGGGAATTATTTTTGTATAAGTTCCCTGTATCCACGCATTGCCTGGGAATTTAGCTGAGAATAGACTTCCCTGATGACGAAAGGATTTTCTCCATGTTGTTCCATTCGGAAACCATATTTATTCCCTTTCAGAAACTAATTAGTTGGAGTGTAATTTTAGTAAGTTAGTTAATTTTTATAATTTTCTTATTTTATGTCTTTCATATATATATATATATATATATATATATATATATATATATATATATATATATATATATATATATATATATATATATATATATATATATATGTATATATTTGTATATATATATATATATATATATATATATATATATATATATATATATATATATATATATATATAAGCACAATTACAGACTTTCATATATTTGGTGAAAGAGAAAGAAAGTAAAATAAAGTGTCTGAAATTTTAATTTCGTCTATTGTGATGACTTTAGTAGTTAAGAAGAAGAAGAAGAAGAAGGCGGCGTCGCCACCTTATGAAAAATGGAATGAATCATGTATAATATATTGATAGTGGAACACTGGTGTTCAGCTTCGGTTGAATGAAGTTAAAACTGATGTGCCACATTCACAAGCACTCGCACACACACACACGCACGCACACAAACACACACACACACGCACGCACACAAACACACACACATATATATACATATGTATATATATACAAATGAGTAAATATAGTTGCATATGTAGGGTCGTGTGCGTGCGTGTATGTTTGAGATTGCCTCTGTGTGTTTGCGTGCATATGTATGCCTGTATATATTTAATATGTATTTTGGGGGTGTTTTTAATCATATGGGTCAAAATATGTAATATTCCTTTTGAAAGGACTCCTCGAGACTGATTGTATTTCCGTCTAATGTCTAACGCACACACGCACATACACACACCCACACACACATATATATATATATATATATATATATATATATATACACACAGAGATATATATATGTAGATACATACACACACACATACACATTCATATATATTTTTTATATGTATATGTGTGAGGTGTGTGTTTATTTAACCTTGATCACCTTGACCGACCAGTCTGTCGGGCGTCCATTCGGCGCCGCTGGTGACAGCACGTCGGCTGTTTTAGCCATAAGATCACGCGATCCCACTGGCTGGGCGGGCAGGCCGGTACCTCTCATCTCATTTCTACAGCTGAGTAAACTGGAGCAACGTGAAATAAAGTGTCTTGCTCAAGGAAACAACACATCACCCGGTCCGAGAATTGAACTCACAACCTTTCGATTGCAAGCCCAATGCTCTAACTACTACGCCATGCGCCTTCACTGTGATTATATATACATATATAAATACATGTATGCGCTTTTGTGTCTATATGTATGTGTTTTCGTGTGTGCGTCGGATAACGTACGAACTCATTCAGCTTTCTATCTGATGAATGCTTCAACTGATGATAGGCATAACATTTTAAGTTTACGTATATTGTCACTAATCACTGAATGCTAATCAGAAATGTGTAATCTCTAATCACATGAATTCCGATTCAACCTACGAAATTCTGTAAGACTATTGTAGAACAATGGAGGCAGTTTTTGCGTTTGTCCCCGCTCGGAGACCATTTTGAGTATAGCTTTCCCATAGCCTATTTTTAAGTTAGACTGGACACCTAACTTTCAAAATCCTCCCATCTTACATCCAACTGTTGGTCTATTATGCGCCATACACTATAGGTTAACAGGACCGACTCTTTGTTTAGAAACCCGCGTCTAATGCAAGTTCTTTACCATATTCGTATTTGTCAGCATGGAGCTGATCATCAAATTTCTTTAAAATCTAACCATATCACAGTGACGTCATCTGCCTTTATGCAGACGACTCTCCTGCTTTTAAGTTCGATCAGAATGCCTATCAATATATCTAGCCTCGACAACAAAAGCTCATGAGCTAAAACGTACAGAAAATCCGAGAAACAACTCATTTGATGAACATGGTGTGGTTTAATACGGTCACAATAGACTGTTTTTAGTCTGAATAGTAACCTCATGCAACTGTACATAGAAGTAATGCTGTCTATGAAAATGTGAAGAAAAACTGCTACCCTGAAAATATTCTTTGATGACAGATTTTATTGAAACTTTGGTCTGATTCAAGTGAATCAAAACCTCGCCGAAACCAAGTTGATTATTTACGTTCAGTGTAGCAGGTGGAGCGAGATATGTGGGCAATCATGCAGTTCTATACGTTCCTGATTATACTGCTGATGATAAGCGCCAATCTTTGGGGGCATCTTGGCTAAATTCTTAAACCCTTAAATAAGCTGAGCGTTAGGCTGGAAAGTTCCGATAGTGTTCTCCATTATCGCATCCTTCATCGGTGACAGTACCATCACTTTCCTCTTAACCCAGGGGGAAATGTAACCGCTATGCTACCAGTTGCAATAGACATGTACCATGAGAAGATCAGATATATCAATCATGCACAAATAGTAGAAGGTTTATACAAGGCCTATTGCCCTTCTCACCGTCAAACGTATTTCAAACTTTGTTAATATATTTTACAACACTTCTCTTAGTCTATCAGGAGTAGCAACTATCAGGAGTAGCAACTTTAACACTGTTATCTTCTTCATTACTATCATTATCGACAACAAGCTCTTTATCAACACCATCACCAATCAGAAAAAAAAAAAAACTGCTTCTATGTGATCACGTAATCTTATCAACCCATGATTAATGTTGTCGAGTATTCTCTCAACATAGCAAACAGACGGTGTATTCATAGTGGGAAATCCATTGATCATAGGTTTACGTGACCATAGTTGACATCATCTTAAACAATATAAATCTCACCATTACTCTTAACACAACCATTGCCGAAATAGCTAGTGGGAGAGTATTTAGCTGGTCGATATAGTGACCTTCTAAAATTGGTACCAAACATAAAAAGGGACTCATTTCGTTCATGTAGTCCTGGTAAAAATAGAAAGAAAACGATGTTCACATCTGAAATATATTTAATCATAGATCAACGTTAAGGGGTCTGACTTCGGTGATGAAGTTAAAAGAAAAAAGATCCCCACTATCGTCACCAACATAACCAGTGACAAGATCAACATCAACAATAACCACCATCACCATCGATACGAACCCCACCACCCTGACCACCCCTTCTTCACGACATTTCCAACACTTCTAAATCTTCCGATCATCACAACCACCACCAATAACAGTGACAATGCAACCACTGTAACATCTATCATCATCAGCACTGTCAATATGCACGGCACCATCCACTTCCTCGCTCCTTTCAGTTCACCAAGCCAGAACTCTACACAATAACCAACACTGCCCTCAGTGGCAGTGTCGGTAGAGAGTCGGATACCATACATTTCAGCATAGAGATACGGCCCTTTACGGTATGAGTTCAAATCCCACCGAGGTTAAATTTGCCTTTCATCCTTACGGGGTCGATAAAATAAAGCACCAGTAACGTACTGGGGTCGATTTAATCGACATTCCCCTACCCCCAAATTACAGGCCTTGTGCCTATACTAGAGATCACTAAAACCAGCATCATGTTCACCACAACACCACCACCACTATTACAATCAACACAACAGTCTCTGGCTCAATTCTCATTATATTCACCAGCAATACATTAAAACAACCTCTGTTACCACTACCATCATTATGAGTAGCAACACTACCAGCAACATAGCTACCAATACTACCACCACATTTACCACACTACTAATACAACCAGCAGAGCAGCCTTCGTCATTATCAGCATCAACGTCACTCTGTTCACTAGTACCAAAACTACCAACTGCCCACCACCAGCATCAGTACCAGCACCAACAACAACACCAACTACTACTATAACTACTACTACTACTACTACTACTACCAATATTACTACCACCAATACTACTACTGCTACCACCAATACTACTACCATTACTACCACCGCTACTACCACTACTACTACTACTACTACTACTACTACTACTACTACTACCACTACTACTACTACCACTACCACCACCACCACCACCACTACTACTACAACTACTACTACTACTACTACTACTATTACTACTACTACTACTACTACTACTACTACTACTACTACTACTACTACGACTACCCCTACTACTACTACTATCACCACTACCACCACCACCACTACTACTACTACTACTACTACTACTACTACGACTACCCCTACTACTACTACTATCACCACTACCACCACCACCACTACTACTACTACTACTACTACTACTACTACTACTACTACTACTACTACTACCACTACTACTACTACTACTACCACTACTACCACCAACATTACATTTTATAGCCATCGATGATACATCTAATATTTCCGCTCCAGTGATAAAGTTTAGATATTTTATAGCTAAGAGTTCGTTCCTATTCTATTCTCATTTAGTTTCAGATGTCACGTGGATTTTAGCATCTTTATATGGCAATAAGACTTCGCTTCATTTCCGGTCTACACTCACTAAATATGGAAAGTGTCACTATACTAGATGGAATATAATAACGTAAAAGCAAATCTATCTGAGTCCGTTTCGACGATGATTATTCCAGTTGTTCGATCATCTAAACTACATACTCACTACTGGGACTCCGTCGGTTACGACGATGAGTCTTCCAGATGATTGGATAAAGGGAACGGCTTACACGTGAAATTAACGTGCGAGTGGTTGAGCATTCCTCCGATTCGCGTATTAAAGTAGTTCTCGGGAGATTCAGCGTGACACAGAATGTGACAAGTTTGGCCCTTCTAATTACAGGCACAACTCATTTGTGACACCTGAGTGGACTGAAGCAAAGTGAAATAAAGTGTCTTGCTCAAGGAGACAACGCACTACCAGGAATCGAACTCACGACCGTATGATTGTGAGCCGAATACCCTAACCACAAAGCCACCTGCCTTCACTACATACTCATTAAATTGCCGCGTACATGGCTTAATATTCCAAAGAGTACTGTACTCTTAATGTATTTCCCAAGCAGCATCAGGGTTACGCAGTTTGTCCAAGCCTGGCCCTTGAAATACAGGTATGATCGATCTGACAATATTTGACTAACATATCACAGATTGGGAAACAATCTGAGCCCACGAAAGTGTACAGCGAATTTCGTAACCATTCGGACATGCCTTCTTGAGGAAGCAGACTCATATATACAAGTATAACACCATTATGTACTGCTACACAAATACACATATATAAGTCCACAAATACAAAATGAGAGAAAATGAGGGAAAAGAACAGATTTGCAGAAAAAAAAATAGAGACGATACATGCATTCATAGAGCCCTCTAGGCAGATATAGCATATATAACATGCACCTATACATACATACGCAAATCTAATATATATATATATATATATATATATATATATATATATATATATATATATATATATATGTCTGTGTGTGCGTGCGTGTGTGTGTACATATATACATGTATATATATATATATATATATATATATATATATATATATATATATATATATATATATATATATATATATATATGTATGAACAAATATACATTTCAAGAATAAACAAGACGAAACACACACACAGACATACATACACATACATGTATATATATACATATATATATATATATATACATACATATATACACACACATTTATATAGAAATAGGCGCAATAATCCCATATAAAAAAATTATATATGTAAAACAAGCAAATAGCAAGGTGAAAAACAAAAGTGATAGATAGAGAAATAAAGTGATAGGAGAGAAATAAAGGAAAAGAAAATGAGATAAAACCAAAAAATCGTAACCACTTGAAAATTACCATCGTTATACTCAATGCATAGACGCACGTATCCTATCTTTCCAGTTATCAAGATCGCTATATGGTTTCGATGAACCAGCAGTGTGGCATACCGGAAATGAGCCGAAGTATAACTTGACATTTAATCGGAAGTTTCAGCAATGGTAGTATGAAGAAAAAATAATTATAATAAATAAGTAGATAGATAATTAAAGTCAATAGAATGCAGTAAATCTTGTCATTTCATGTTGTTCTAGTTTAGCCCCAGGTCAGCTCTGTTCCATCATAACTCTGATCAATGACGTTTCTGTTGTGTCTACCATGATTTTTTTTCTCTTTTTTTCTAGGCATAGTAAGCTAATGCAGTATGTACTGTTTGGTTGTGACAATAATTGTTTCTACTTTTGGCACAAGGCCAGCACTTACACCAGTACATTACTAGTACTAATGATTTCTAGTATAGGCACAAGGCCAGTAATTTGGGGGAAGGCAAAGTCGATGAAATCGACTCCGGTACGTTACTGGTGCTTTATTTAAATCGACCCCATAAGGATGAAAGCCAAAGTTAACCTCGACGGGATATGAACTCAGAGCGTAAAGGAACGTAACTCTATGCTGCAAAAGATGGCGTCCGGCTCTCTACTGCCAATCTACTGCCCTTATTTGCTTGTAACAATACTATTTTTTACATATCAAATCGGTTTATTCATCACATTTAGCTTTTAGATGCTTATTTGTTAAACCTAATGGTATAATTTAAAGCAGGATTTGCGTTAATTAAATATCTATTATTAATAAAATATTTTGAAATAAGTGCTAATCAAATACAGTCATTACTCTAAATTACAATTAAATTTTAGTTAGCATATCTGGAGCTACGTCATGCAATGTGGCCTTCCAATTTTCAAAAAGCAGTTTGTATTTTCAGGGAAATTTTACTTCTAATCCTATTCATTCCTTTAGTGTAATATGACATCATTTGTTAATATTAAGGACATCTGAGGAGAATAAGACAGCAAACAGTCTTCAGAGAATAACTCGCCCACCCTCATATGAAGTGTTTCAGCCCTTAACTTCTTACAATCTAAGGGAAACGGGGTGCATCTAGGCTTTGACGCCTGTGTGTCCTTCTATGTGTTAAATATATGAATGTTGAAAATAATTGCATAAGACAGAATTTTCGCAAAACCACGTTAATTGTTTCGTTTCTGAATTTGTTTAGCAAGATTCTTTATCTGTAAACGTGTGTTGAAACCGATAGTGTTATACTTTGGGAGGGTCATGTTGCCAATAAGAAACACACGCACCAGTTGCTTTCACTTCAATTTATTATAATAATTATATAAATTTAGGAATTTATAAATTTATGGTTGGTTGGTTCCACAACCAGATAGTTGTTTATATATTGTCAAAGTTTTTTCGTCACACATTCTGTGACCTCTTCAGTGACTGGGGATTCTTTTCTTTGTTTTTGTGCCTCTCCTTTGTTCTGTCCTACGCCATTTTGTTTCTGTGTGTGTGTGTGTTGTGTGCTCAGTCTGCGCATGCGCCACATCCGGGTGTCTGTGTGTGTTTATATTCGTTTATTTATTTGTTTATTTACATGTTACCGGTTGGTTGTTTGTTCTATGTGCGTGTGTGTTTTCATTTTGTCCTTAGTTGTAAGTTGTGATGTTGCTTGTGATGTTAATTGTGTTATTATTTTTTTTTTTGGGGGGGGGGGGGATAGCAAGTGTAGAGCTTTGATGACGAATTTTATTTTGAAACGTTAATTTAACACGTCTGTTTGTCTGTTTTTATGCACTACTAACAAATGCGAAACGATTGCATCGTTGATTACGTCCTCCTGATTTTGCTGAAGCTAGGTATATGACTTTGATCTCAACCTTAAATTTCATAGTGACAGGCCTTCAAATGTTTTTCATAAATTTCCCCTATAATATTCAATATAAAATACGTATATTTGTATGTATATTGCTATGTAGGAAAACCAAGAAAAAAAAAAAAAATATATATATATATATATATATATATATATAAACATATATATAGTGAAGGCGTGTGGCTGAGTGGTTAGAGTATTGGATTCACAATCGTGAGGTTGTGAGTTCGATTCCTGAACCAGGAGATGCGTTATGTCCTTGAGCAAGACACTTTATTTCACGTTGCTCCTTCTGGAGTTGCGACCGATAGATAGTATTAGCAATTGGAAAGACCAACGGAAACATAGTTTCCTCGGTCCGATTTGACGAAAGTCGATCGACTAGAATATATGGAGAAAATGGAAATAAGTTTCATTTCTCACTCTTAGTACGGCTGTTACTTAAATATATATATATGTTACTTATATATATATATATATATATATAAAGGAACTTGTTCTTTGTTTTTATTTCATTGTTTTTATTAATTTATATATACATATATATATATATATACATATACATATATACATATATATATATATATATACATATATATATATACATATATATACATATATATATATATATATATACATATATATATACATATATATATATGTGTGTATATATATGCATATATATATATATATATATATATATATATATATATATATATATATATATATATATATATATACGGTTTATTTCATATAGGCATATATACAGATTATTCTAAGTGTGTTTTGGGCTTAAATTTAATATTTATATATATAAATATATATATGTGTGTGTGTGTGTATGTGTGTGTGTGTGTGTATGTGTGTGTGGGTATGTGTGTGTGTGTGGGGGTATGTGCGTGTGTGTGTGTGTGTGGGTGTGTGGGTTTGGGTGTGTGGGTGTGGGTGTGTGTGTGTGTGAGTGTGTGGGTTTGGGTGTGTGTGTGTGTGTGTGTGTGTGTGTGTGTGTGTGAGTGTGTGCCTGCTTACATATAAGTAAATGTCTAGATGTACATCTACATATGGCTCAGGTGGATAAGAACTTTAAAAAATCATGATTATAGTGTAATTCCAAAAACAATTATTTTCTGAGTTTGATTGATAGCTGAAATAAGAGAAAATATTCAAACTAAATTGTAACCTAGCACTCATTGGGACTCTGTGTTCTGATCTGTTTATCATTTCATATGAAGGACGTAGAAACATTATCAGAAAGAGATTATAGTCTTTTTCCACAGATATTTCTTGGCGAAACTTCAAGATTCTATCCATCTTCAAGTTGGCAAAATGTCAATATTTAGAGAATTTCTTTAAGCCTGATCAAGAGTGAAAAATTACATCTGTCGCTTGTCTCCCTTGGTAAAATAGTTCTTCGAAATGCTTATTTATTCATTTATTTGTATCATTTCTATCATTTCGAACAAAATTGCTTGAATTATGTGTTACAGTTCTTTATGTTATGATTTCAAATCAGGCCGAAGTCAACTATGCCGTTCACTTTTCCATTGTCGATAAAATAAAGTCAAGTGCAGTGATCAATTTAATTATATCAGCCCAACTTAGGTTGTTGCTTGAATCGGTAAAGGAACAGACAAAATATCTTGTAATATTTGATTACGGCTGTTTAATTATTGTGTTCAAATGCAGTCATGGGTAACTTACACTTGGGTTCGATGAATAATCTTACCAGTCAAGTACAATTTAATATACTAACACAACCCCATAATATATGAAATTGAGTTTGTGTAAATAATTATTAGTGGTAAACAGAAAAGCATTGCTTAAGACGAGCTTAAAGTCTGACGGGTCCTTGACAATGTGTTCGACAAGAAAGTTGTGAGTTGGGGTTTTGCCTGTTCATGGTAATCTCAATGAACATGTTGAGGCCGGCATCATCGGAAGGTTTCAGAGATACGTGCTGGGCGATGACATCTGTAGATCCGTACTTGTACAAATATTGCCGATGTGTAGTTTTATGTCGTATAACTGCTATCACTTGTGGGGTTTATCTAGCTCTTAACCGAGTTTTTAATGAAGACCAAATAATTTAGCGCGTTCAACTTATCATGGCGTGAAGACTTGGGCATATTTCGCATTACTTTAGGTAGAAATGAATTGGTTTGGTTTTGGAGTAGATATTTTTATAAATATTTAGAAAAAGAAATACTTTGAATTTTCTGTCCCCGCCGTTTTCCTTAACGGCCACGAGAATTTCCTTTGTGTCCGTTTTCGTATTTGAGGCTTAAGTAGACCTTTGTAATTCTCCTGTCCCAAGAATGGGGTACATTCACGTTATCAACAATGCTTTATTGTTGAATTACTTTTTAAATTCAAGTTATAAACATCATTTCACTATATCTTCTGACAACAACATTCATCACACCTTAAAAATATTTACATTACACACACACACACACACATATATATACACACAATCACACAACATATATGGACAGACATATTTATAAATTTATTTATATTCATGTGTACATCTGTGTGTGTGTGTGTGTGTATGATTGTGTGCATGTGTATGCCTAGATTGTGATTTTGTATGCATGCAGAACTCTACTAAAGAATGAATTACAGTGGAGAGGTAGCCAATTGTTAATAAACTTATTTACATCCTCCATTATTATGGACTTAGTCCTTCCTTTCAGTTGTAATCTTCTCGAAAATGTATCATTTTGAGTACTATAAATATAATATAGAATATATATGTATGCATGTATATATATATATATACATATATACTCACACACA
>OZ024741.1:185657489-185669989 GCA_964016885.1 Eledone cirrhosa
TAAGCAAAATGCCAACAATAATTCAGACATATAAGTGACTATACCATCAACATGAAAAAATGTTTAATGTAAGATGAGGGAAAAGTAATACAATCTTAATTCAAAACAAATCAAGAAGAAAAACTTAACCGTCAATTTAGGGAAAACTACAAATGCACAATATAGTCTTAAAAGACTATTTCACGAAACTTTTCAGTGCGGTTAGTCACGGTTGGAACCGATCTTCAGTAGTGGTCAAAACATTAACCAAAACACACCGCTAAAATGCCGAGAGGAATTAAAAGCAGGCAAGCGACAGCGTGTAGTAATGAAATAACAAATCACAAGTGGACACAAGCTAGTGATGGAGGGATGAGACAAAAAAGCTGTTTACAAGAACTGTTGTAGTCAAAACATTCCGAAAACACTCAACAAAAACATGGAGTTCAGCATAAGCAATATTATCGCAGTTTTTTATATACATATATATTTGTTTTGCGAGGTTTTTGACATGAAATTGTGTGTCGAAACAGATATTGTTATACTTGGGGATGGTCATATTGTTATAATAATATTGACTGAATTAATAACAGCACACACTACTGTTTGGTTGGTTTTTCGCTTCTGTATCTTTTATATCAGTTAATTTATTCGGTCCTCAATGTTTACCATTGACTGTCAAAAATACAGATATTATATAGACACAAACACATATATATATTCTAACAAGGTTCTTTCGCTATACATCTACAACATCATCAGTGGTGCTATTATGTTTCCACCTGTTGTATTGTATTGGGTACCCTGGTGCGTTATGGTCCATCTGGTTCCTTACCACACCTCCTTCGTTATATGTATGCATGTATATATATATATATATATATATATATATATATATATATATATATATATATATATATATATATATATATATATATATATATATATATATATATAATAACTAGAAATTGATTAACATATAAATAAACATGAATAATCACAGGAGATAATTTTTACAAGTGTGTAAGCACACATAGCTAGGTGGGTAACTAAATAAAGTTAACCAGAACTTCAAAAATAGATACCTTATAATATGATTAATCTTCCCTGTATATATTCCATTAAAGAAATATATTTCACCAATTAATCGAATAGTAAACGATTGAGGCCGGTACTTGGATTTTCAACAAGGAAGAAGTCCAGCGATCTGTGTTTACACTTCAAGTTCAAATCAGCGACTGGTCAGTAACACGTGCTGTATCTACTAGAAATACACACATCATACCAGCTTCGTCACAGTGGCGTGAATAGGGTTATCGACAACTAGAAACAGCAGTCCAATCCTTTCAACAGAGTTAGCTCTACAATTAAGGAGCCGTATTTATATATCTATATCCAAAATTATGCGTGTCATGCCAGAAAGACATGCGCCATATCACCCGCAAAATAAGCTCTAAGATTCTAACGAATAGGTCCGAGCATTTTATAATAACTAGAAATTGATTAACATATAAATAAACATGAATAATCACAGGAGATTATCTGTGTATATATATATATACATATGTATATATATTTATATGTATATATATTTATATATATATATATATATATATATATATATATATATATATATATATATATATATATATATATATATATATATATATATATATATATATATATATATATATATATATTTATATATATATATATATACATATAAATATATATACATATAAATATATATACATATGTATATATATATATATATATATATACACAGATAATCTCCTGTGATTATTCATGTTTATTTATATGTTAATCAATTTCTAGTTATTATAAAATGCTCGGACCTATTCGTTAGAATCTTAGAGCTTATTTTGTGGGTGATATGGTGCATGTCTTTCTGGCATGACACGCATAATTTTGGATATAGATATATAAATACGGCTCCTTAATTGTAGAGCTAACTCTGTTGAAAGGATTTGACTGCTGTTTCTAGTTGTCGATAACCCTATACATACATATATATATATATATATATATATATATATATATATATATATATATATATATATATATATATATGAAATATAAGAATCAAAGAACTGTTCAAAACATTATTGTGCTTACAGCTGTTTCCTCCAAACCGAGGTTTGGATTCTTCGGAGCAATTTATTAATGCATGGACAGTTATATGACCTCCTTTTCAGCCGAGAGACATACCAATACATATTCAAACATTGATACTTATTCAAACATTGTGGGTCAACATTCATTACAAAATTTAGAGTGGCAGTACACACTTCGAGATTACATTTATATTAATAGGTACAATCAAAAATCAAAGATATAGGTTAAAGTACAACATGAAGATAAGTGGTTATATAGTGCAAATGTTATATGTGTGGCACGCATGTGCGTATTGTTTATATAGTGTGGCAGAGAGATATGTGTGGTAGAGGCACTTAGGTAGGTAAATAAGAGTGTTAGGTTGGTAGATCTGGTGGCAAAGTCTTTATATGATTGATGTAGTCTGTGTGTGGAGAAATATTATAAACATTAAAGATAGTGCAAGCATTAAAAGTGTTATAAGTATTGGAGATGCACAACGCAGGGATGTCACGTAATTCATGTACTTCGGCATTTTCATGGTCAAGGGAGTGTATATTTCGATTATATGCCTTTCACATAATCCACGACAATCCAGTTAGAGATCGTAGTCTGGTGTTCCTTAGTTCGATACAGGAGGTTGTTACGTTTCGAGAGACGCCATTGAATACCGGAAGAGTGAATGCAATGCAACTGCCGTGCGGGTTGTACGTATATGGATGATCTGACGGTCAGAGAGGGGTCGCGAGGACTGCGGATTGACCTTTGGCCTGCTTGGGGACGATTATCTTTCGACATCCAATGTAGCAAGCGATGACCCAGATCTTACCAGAGATCATTGGGTCCTGAAGCAATCCTGCAATCACCGCGCCTGGTCATATGAGCAGACTACAACCACAGAGATCATTAATTTAGAATCCTCGCTCATCATCTATAATTTCCATTTGTAGCACCTTAAGATGGGTTAATCCACCTTAATAATAATATGATCTCCTTCAGCATAATTTAGTTAAACTACTCTATAGTTAGTACACTTTATGCTTTAAAAGTCTCTCTTGGAAGGTGCACCTCACCATAGAATTCAGGGTCCATATTGGGACACATTTTAATGGCTAGATATAGAAACCCCAGAGTTACCTCCCCGCATGCATTAACTCCCCTTAGCCACACACACACTTCCGGTATTCAATGGCGTCTCTCGAAACGTAACAACCTCCTGTATCGAACTAAGGAACACCAGACTACGATCTCTAACTGGATTGTCGTGGATTATGTGAAAGGCATATAATCGAAATATACACTCCCTTGACCATGAAAATGCCGAAGTACATGAATTACGTGACATCCCTGCGTTGTGCATCTCCAATACTTATAACACTTTTAATGCTTGCACTATCTTTAATGTTTATAATATTTCTCCACACACAGACTACATCAATCATATAAAGACTTTGCCACCAGATCTACCAACCTAACACTCTTATTTACCTACCTAAGTGCCTCTACCACACATATCTCTCTGCCACACTATATAAACAATACGCACATGCGTGCCACACATATAACATTTGCACTATATAACCACTTATCTTCATGTTGTACTTTAACCTATATCTTTGATTTTTGATTGTACCTATTAATATAAATGTAATCTCGAAGTGTGTACTGCCACTCTAAATTTTGTAATGAATGTTGACCCACAATGTTTGAATATGTATCAATGTTTGAATATGTATTGGTATGTCTCTCGGCTGAAAAGGAGGTCATATAACTGTCCATGCATTAATAAATTGCTCCGAAGAATCCAAACCTCGGTTTGGAGGAAACAGCTGTAAGCACAATAATGTTTTGAACAGTTCTTTGATTCTTATATTTCATATAACTGCTCTGTAAATCATCTGATGTTTTTACATTGAGCTACTTAACTTACTGGTAATAAGGTAGTAATACATTACTGCCTACCACTATTTAGGGTGTGTGTAAAATACTTACAACTGCTTAAGGTTTTGTGTTTACATAACCATAAATAGTATAACTAATACTATTAACTGCTCCATATCGTTGAGCTGACATATAATATTGCCAATATGCTAATCAAAGACCAACTCCCCATGTCGACCAAGAACATACCAATACCATCCAGGAATACATATGAGAAATTGCTGATCAACAGTGTAAATTCATTTATCAATAGAGTGAGATGGAGGACATTCCATTATGATAGAAACAAATCTAACAACTTGAATAATACTAACAATTTTGACTCCTTCGGCTTTAAAACCTTTAAAAGCCCCCCTCATAACACTCTACTTAACTCCTTTGAAAATGACCTAGTTAAACTAGTTAAGAACATTAAATACAATAAGCACCATATTAGAAGCAACACCTTCTTAAACAAACTTAACACTTCTATTAGTGGATTCAAAACTAGTAATAAAATTATTGTACACGCAGATAAAACTAATAACATATACAGCCTAGATTATATTACTTATAGAAAGTTTATATATAATGAACTACATAAAAGCTACAAAAAAACCACCTTGAAAAACTTAGAAGATATTAATGTAGAGGGTTATAATATAGTGTCTAAACTAGGACTACAGAGGCATACACAACCTTTCACTCCGAACCCCCCTAGATTCTCTCTGAAGGACCATAAGGAGAACTTCATCAGCAACCCCACAATAAGACTTATCTGCCCTTCCAAGTCCGACATTGGTATTATCAGCAAGAAGATATTGGATAAAATCATCCCACAAATTAAACACAAGATACACCTTAAACAATGGGGAAATACGGGTGAAGTAATTGAATGGTTTAAGGATATCAAGAATAATAAGAACAAAAAATTTATTCAATTTGATATCAATTCATACTACACCTCTATTTCCCCTATCCTATTAAATAAGGCACTTATCATGGCCATGACCAATAGCGACCTGACTAGAGCCCAGGTTGATGTCATCCTTGCGGCCCGTAAAACCATAATCACCTTCGAGGACCAACTATGGACACGCAAGGATACGCACAACAACTTCGACATAACCATGGGATCTAGTGACTCGGCCCAGGTCACTGATTTGGTCGGCCTATACCTCCTCAATGAAATCCATAAAGACCTCCCTTACCTCAACGGTGGTTTGTACCGCGATGATGCACTTCTACTCATAGAATATAAAAAATTTAATATAGAAAGAACTAGAAAACAACTGCATAAGACATTCAAAAACTTTAACCTTAGTATCACCATGGACAAAAACACTAAAAATGTTAACTTCCTGGACGCCACACTATACCTAGACTCAAAAATATATACACCTTTCCATAAGCCTAATGAGAAACTTATTTACGTAGATACCAAGTCTAATCACCCTAGATCAATATTAAACTCTATCTCTAAGGGGGTGTCCAATAGAATCTCTAGTCTGTCCTATGACGCAAACATATTTAGCAAAAACTCACAATATTACAATCAAGCATTAACTAGCTCCGGCCATAATATAGAAATAGAGTTCCTACCTAAGAAAACACATAGCTACAACATCATCTCGCACAACATGTCCATGAGGAAATCTAATAATAGGAATAGCAACCACAAGTACACCAAAGCGGAGGGTGCCACCGGAAGTAACCATTACCATGGAAACTACTGTGAGGCCTTAGGAGGAAGCAACACACCAAACACTAAAAGCAAAAATAGAAGAAGAAATAATACATTTTTCAACCCTCCTTTCAACCTAAATGTCTCCACCAACATACCTAGGGCTTTCTTCTCACTACTAGATAAAAACTTCCCTCTAGGACACAAGTACCACAACCTCTTAAACAAAAACACCATTAAAATCTCATACTCTACGACGCCTAACTTAGCATACCACATAGCTAGCAGCAATAATAGTAAAATTAGTTCTTACTTCCAACAAACAAAATCACAACGGGATGCAAACCCTCTAAATACCACTGTAGCAAGCAACAATAGCAACGGCAGTAACAATAGAAATAACACTAGTATAAGTAATAACACCAGGGTTGTCAACCTGAACACCCAAAATCCTATATCCACCACACAGACTTCCGCATTGCATTATAACCAGCGGACTAACGCACAGAATAATTGTAACTGTAGAGCTAATAGAACCTGCCCTTTAGATAAAAAATGCCTAACCAAGGATGTCATATACTCATGCACAGTCACGACTAATAACTCTTCAGAAACCTATGTAGGCTCCACTTCTAACTGCTTCAAAATTAGATATAACTCGCACATCCACTCGTTCAAAAAGCACAGCCTAGCCAACTCCACCTCACTTTCTAGCTACATACACTATCTAAAATCTAAAAATAAACCATACACACTCAAATGGGAAGTGATAGGCAGCGCGACCTCGTACAAACCACCTAATAAATTCTGTAACCTCTGTATACTAGAGACACACAATATTATCTTCTCCAACCGTAACCTACTTAACAAAAAATCTGAGGTGTTTGCAACTTGCCAGCACCGCCTCAGACTTTCCTTCCAAAACTTTAAGCCCTATATATAGCAATGTCGGACTGGAACCTAACACCACATCTAGCATCAAACACCAGAGACACACCCTATACTACATACCCAACACTAGCTGATCCATTATAACACAAACAACGACATCCCTCTGGAACCCTTCGCAGGGAAAATACCCATTTATACCTCTACGGCAGGTGTGACAACATCCACCCACCTGGACGGCACTACACCGCTCTAAGGGTAATTTGAGCATGAATCGATCGGTTGGATGGTGTTGGGCAGAGGAAACACCTTCCTTAGACAGATGTAAATGATTTAATCGAGTAGCGCTGTTGACCAGTAGGACCGGGCTGCTGAGCGCAGTGAGTGAATGCAATGCAACTGCCGTGCGGGTTGTACGTATATGGATGATCTGACGGTCAGAGAGGGGTCGCGAGGACTGCGGATTGACCTTTGGCCTGCTTGGGGACGATTATCTTTCGACATCCAATGTAGCAAGCGATGACCCAGATCTTACCAGAGATCATTGGGTCCTGAAGCAATCCTGCAATCACCGCGCCTGGTCATATGAGCAGACTACAACCACAGAGATCATTAATTTAGAATCCTCGCTCATCATCTATAATTTCCATTTGTAGCACCTTAAGATGGGTTAATCCACCTTAATAATAATATGATCTCCTTCAGCATAATTTAGTTAAACTACTCTATAGTTAGTACACTTTATGCTTTAAAAGTCTCTCTTGGAAGGTGCACCTCACCATAGAATTCAGGGTCCATATTGGGACACATTTTAATGGCTAGATATAGAAACCCCAGAGTTACCTCCCCGCATGCATTAACTCCCCTTAGCCACACACACACTTCCGGTATTCAATGGCGTCTCTCGAAACGTAACAACCTCCTGTATCGAACTAAGGAACACCAGACTACGATCTCTAACTGGATTGTCGTGGATTATGTGAAAGGCATATAATCGAAATATACACTCCCTTGACCATGAAAATGCCGAAGTACATGAATTACGTGACATCCCTGCGTTGTGCATCTCCAATACTTATAACACTTTTAATGCTTGCACTATCTTTAATGTTTATAATATTTCTCCACACACAGACTACATCAATCATATAAAGACTTTGCCACCAGATCTACCAACCTAACACTCTTATTTACCTACCTAAGTGCCTCTACCACACATATCTCTCTGCCACACTATATAAACAATACGCACATGCGTGCCACACATATAACATTTGCACTATATAACCACTTATCTTCATGTTGTACTTTAACCTATATCTTTGATTTTTGATTGTACCTATTAATATAAATGTAATCTCGAAGTGTGTACTGCCACTCTAAATTTTGTAATGAATGTTGACCCACAATGTTTGAATATGTATCAATGTTTGAATATGTATTGGTATGTCTCTCGGCTGAAAAGGAGGTCATATAACTGTCCATGCATTAATAAATTGCTCCGAAGAATCCAAACCTCGGTTTGGAGGAAACAGCTGTAAGCACAATAATGTTTTGAACAGTTCTTTGATTCTTATATTTCATATAACTGCTCTGTAAATCATCTGATGTTTTTACATTGAGCTACTTAACTTACTGGTAATAAGGTAGTAATACATTACTGCCTACCACTATTTAGGGTGTGTGTAAAATACTTACAACTGCTTAAGGTTTTGTGTTTACATAACCATAAATAGTATAACTAATACTATATATATATATATATATATATATATATATATATATATATATATACATGCATACATATAACGAAGGAGGTGTGGTAAGGAACCAGATGGACCATAAAGCACAAGGGTACCCAATACAATACAACAGGTGGAAACATAATAGCACCACTGATGATGTTGCAGATGTGTAGCGAAAGAACATATTTAGAATATATATATGTGTTTGTCTCTATATATATATATATATATATATATATATACATATGTGTATATATATATGTACATATATATATATATATATATATATATATATATATATATATATATATATATATATATATATATATATATATATATATATATATATATATTGTTATACTTTGGGAGGGTCATGTTGCCAATAAGAAACACACGCACCAGAAGCTTTCACTTCAATTTATTATAAATTAAATTTATAAATTTAGTAATTCATAAAATTCTCGTTGGTTGGTTGGTTCCACAACCAGACCATTGTTCATATATTGTCAAAGTTCTTACGTCACACATCCTGTGACCTCTTCAGTGACTGGGGATTATTTTCTTTGTTTTTGTGCCTCTCCTTTGTTCTGTCCTGCGCCATCTTGTTGTGTGCTTAGTTTGCGCATGTATTACATCCGGGTGTCTGTGTGTGTTTATATTTGTTTATTTATTTGTTTATTTACATGTTACTGTTTGATTGTTTGTTCTATGTGTGTGTGTGTTTTCATTTTGTCCTTAATTGTAAGTTGTGATGTGGCTATTCCACTCATGCTTTCTATTTAATTTTGGTTGGAGTTCATTTATGTTTATTGCCTCTGTGATTTGTCTAAATATTGCGTCTTTTCTGTGCGTATATTCTATTTTTATTTCTGTTCTTTAATTTACCCTTATGTTCTATTTTAGCATGTTGGTAGAGTACAGATGATTCTTTACTATCTTGAAGCTCTCGCCAGTGTTCATTTATCCGTTCTCCTATACTAAGAGCTGTCTCACCTATGTACACTATATTCTTATCTCTACATTGTCCTTCAGTACATCTTATGCTATATACTACATTTCTAGTTTTACAGTTAATATAGGTCTTAGTTTACAGATTATACATTTCTTATCTATACAGGGAGGTCTTTGAAAAGGGTATGTATTGCTAATAAGTGTTTTTATGGAGGTACCTGGTCTTTCGAAAGACCAGGTACCTCCATAAAAACAACACACACAGAAACAAGATGGCGTAGGACAGAACAAAGGAGAGGCACAAAAACAAAGAAAAGAATCCCCAGTCACTGAAGAGGTCACATAATGTGTGGCGAAAGAACTTTGACAATACATGAACAATCGTCTGGTTTTGGAACCAACCAACCAACTGGAAATTTATAAATTACTAAATTTATGAATTTAATTTATAATAAATTGAAGTGAAAGCAACTGGTGCGTGTGTTTCTTATTGGCAACATGACCCTCCCAAAGTATAACAATATCGGTGTCAACACACTTTTTCAGATAAAGAATCTTGCTAAACAAATTCAGAAACGAAAGATATATATATATATATATATATATATATATATATATATATATATATATATATATATATATATATATATATATATATATATATATATATATATATATATATATATAAGTTAAAACAATCAAATAAAAATGTCGATACATCATACGCTATACTATACTATATACAATTTACCATAATGCACTATATTATATTACATTATATTATATTATTATATTATTGTATTTTATTATTTTATTATAACTTTCATCTTTTAATATACTATCCTTCCTAGTTATGACCATTAATTTACCTTTCTATATTTATCCTAGTTATTTCCGTATATTTTATATTTCTTTATTTATATTCACCTAAAAACTCCATACAACACAACTCAACATATAATTTTTACATCCCTTTTTAAACTTCACTCCACCATCTACATTTCACTATCAATGCAACAATCCATTTTCTTCATAGGTTCTTCATAGTAATTCTATTTTTAACACCATTCATACATTCCTTTCAAAAGGTCATGATCTTAACTAAAGTGTTAAATTTGGTCTTAACATCATATGGCAAAACACCATTACTTTGTTCTTCAGGTACCTCCAAAAAAGGTCAAAGAACTCAATTTTTCTATTGATTTTGAATAACATTTTCATTGCTTTTGACAACGGCTGTTGTAAATATATTCCTTTTTTTATATTTTGTAACTAATCTTACATAGATCGATAATGAAATATGCGTACGATGCATTATATATTACGTAGAAACAATCGTAAAGTAGTGAAGTATATTCTTAATGACTTGAATTTTTATTTCATTATTTTAACTTATATCATGACTCTGTTTTCCTTGTGATGTTTTATTGTTTTCCGGGATTTATTTTAACCTACAACATGTTCAACATATGGATTAAATTGAGTTCTTCATGCAGAATAGACCTCACAACTAACCGTAGATATTTCTGTGTATATATATATAAATATATTAAATGAAGAAATACATATATATCTACACAAGTATAGATACATACAAAGACGTCCAACCGATACTAAGTTTTGCTCTATAAAAGAATTAACAAGATCAACCCATTCAGAGCTTAATAAAATCATATATTGGAAAAGCAAACAAGATAAGAAAAAAATCATATATTGGAAAAGCAAACAAGATAAGAAAAAAAATCTTTACTTACTTATTTTAACTAGCAGAAAAACCACCTTAGGATGGTTTTCTGCTAGCATGTGTAGTGTGTATAGTGATATTGTACGTAAGTACATATGAATGTAGATATGATACATCAAATAAAATCATAATTGACAATATAGACAGAAATTGTACGAAGACTGTGTTACACTGTCTTATCTAATCAGTAACGTAATCCATGATACATTAAAAAAAGACGATGTTATATATGAACTGCATTAGGAGAAAATTAGTGACAGATATATATGTATGTTTATTTAAACGATCGCTAACCGGAAGTGTTGACATTTGAAAATTTTAAAGAAGTGAATCTTTAAATAAGTAATAAAATATATTTAATGAATAGCCACGAAATTTAGTAGATAAATTATGTAATATTCATTCATTATTTACTCAAGGTAATCCAACTCATTTTACTAAGGGGGTAAACAATTATAAACCGTACGCAGTCCCGCGCTTCTTACTTTATTATAGTTTAGATATCCCTATTGCAGTTTCTTTGAGAAAATAACAATACTGCGAGTAGAGTAATGCGATAAATCTCAAATCATTGGGAGAATTTCTCAGTCCAGAAAGAAAATTCAAGACAAGAATTACTCGGTGGTCGCTGTCAGTGATAATTTCAAATGGAAGAATTATAATGTGACAAGTGACCGACAGCAGGGTAGTAATGTGGACATTGGCAAGCTACGTGCAACTAGAAAAAGTAGGAATTCTTCTCTTGAATTTTCTTTCTGGACTGAGAAAGTCTTCTGATGATTTGAGATTCTTCGCGATGCTCTACTAAGAGTATTGTTATTTCCTCATAGAAGCTGCATTTAGGGCATTCAAGTAAGTAAAGATACTATTCTTGTTTGCTTTTCCCATATATATATATATATATATATATATATATATATATATATGTAGATAAATCTACCAAGAGTTTACGGTAGTGTCCAATCCGTATGAAGAACTCAATGTATTCCGGATATCATGGAAAGAAGAGATGTAATGAAAAATCACTTTCGGTGAAAGATAAACGGTATACAGAGTCAAGATAAAATATTAAACAAATAATGAATAAACAATGAAACAGTTCCTTATATTAAACAAAAAAAGTTCATTATTTAACGATCGTTTCTAGGATATATATGTGTTAGAATTGGCATGCATATTCAACAGATCTATGTACAAAATTATACAAAATTATACAAACTATCAAGATTAAATATACATACCAACACATATATACGCCGTCTTCAGAAATAATGAAATATATTTATTGATAATAACAACAATTCAAAATTTCAGGTCCGTTTGGGAACAAAATTGACCAATGAAAATGCAAAAGGTTTAATGCAGTTCAGTGTGTGTATATACATGTAACTACCCTTACACATATTTTACAAAAATGTATGCACAACTTGTATATGCATACCAAAAGGATGGATGCAAATACAAAATTTCAAGG
>OZ024741.1:185677489-185679989 GCA_964016885.1 Eledone cirrhosa
TGTATATGTATATGTGTATAGGTATATACCTTTTTCTTTGTATGTCTGAGTTGTGTGAGAGTGTAGTGGTGTTTGTATGTATATACCGATATATAGATGCGTAAGTATTTGTCTGTATGTATGTATGTATGTCTGTATGTATTTGTGTGTATATATAGGTATGTATGTGTATATCTGTATGTATATAAGTATGTAAGTGTATGTATATGTGCGTGTATGTGTGTATATATATGTGTGTCTATATAGTATGTGTGATTATATGTGTATGTATGTGTGTATATATATATATATATATATATATATATATATATATATATATATATATATATATATATATATATATATATGTGTATTTATATGTATGTGTGTATATGTATGTATGTATGTATATGTATATGTTTATATATGTGTGTGTATGTATGTTCTAAGTGTGGATGTGTGTATATGTATGTATGTGTTTGTATATGTGTATATATATATATATGTGTATATATGTGTATGTATATATATATATATATATATATATATATATATATATATATATATATATATATATATTTTCTTGATATATTTCTTTTTTCTTTTTTCTTTTTCTTTTCTTTCCTTTTTAATGTTTATTTATTATTTATTATTCTTTATTTTCTTAGTTTATAGATACATCTATATTAAGCAGTCTGCCCAAACCGTTGAATACTGACCTCTCCCCCCCTCCCACCTATTTTCTGTATCTTGATCTAAATGTGTGTGCCAGTGTTTATGTGAGTGAATTAATATCCATGTGCTTAGGATTTTATATCCACATATATATATGTGAGTGGGGGTGTGTGTGTGTTTGTATGTTCGTAGTTATGTGTATGTTTATGCATATACGCGCGTGTGTGTGTGATTGTACGGATATGTGTGAGTATGTGAATATGTGTATACACTTATTTCATATTTATGTGTCTATACGCATCTTATCTGTGCATTATAAACTTACAGAGACATTAACCTTGAAATTTTGTATTTGCATCCATCCTTTTGGTATGCATATACAAGTTGTGCATACATTTTTGTAAAATATGTGTAAGGGTAGTTACATGTATATACACACACTGAACTGCATTAAACCTTTTGTATTTTCATTGGTCAATTTTGTTCCCAAACGGACCTGAAATTTTGAATTGTTGTTATTATCAATAAATATATTTCATTATTTCTGAAGACGGCGTATATATGTGTTGGTATGTATATTTAATCTTGATAGTTTGTATAATTTTGTATAATTTTGTATATAGATCTGTTGAATATGCATGCCAATTCTAACACATATATATCCTAGAAACGATCGTTAAATAATGAACTTTTTTTGTTTAATATAAGGAACTGTTTCATTGTTTATTCATTATTTGTTTAATATTTTATCTTGACTCTGTATACCGTTTATCTTTCACCGAAAGTGATTTTTCATTACATCTCTTCTTTCCATGATATCCGGAATACATTGAGTTCTTCATACGGATTGGACACTACCGTAAACTCTTGGTAGATTTATCTACATAATTTTGCTCCTATTTTCACGGAAATATTCGTATTTTTGTACTGTATGTGTGTATTAATTTTATATTTATGTATATACATATATATGTATGATTTTATAAACCCATATACATTTAGTTGAGCTCTTTCAATTGTCCATCATCCATATCACAATGGAAAAACAATATTTGGGAACCTCTTTAAAAAACATACCAATACCTTCTAAGGATGACTTCTTACTCCTTATGATTCAAAAAACTAATAACTTTATCAGAAGGGTTAGATGGAGAGCCTACCACTTCGATAGAAAATCTAAACAAGCAGATCGGAAATATATGTATGATTTCAATACTTACAAGAATCCACCACACAACTTTTTACTTGAAGACTTCGAGAAAGACCTTTTTAATTTAATTAAACACCTCAAATTTAAAAAGTATAAATCCGTCTTTCAAAAGGACCTTGATTCTACCCTATTGGACCTAAAAAAGTCTAAAAAAATCCATGTCCACTCGGACAAAACTGGTAACTTGTATCATATGGATATTGAACATTATAATGAGTTCATATATAAAGAACTCAGAAAAAATTATAAAAAATCTAATAATGCGTCACTCACCAACATCAACAACAAAACACACAACATAGTAAAAAAACTAAACATTTAAGATAGAACTGAACCTTTGGCATTGAAAAGACCACACTTCAACTTGAAGGATCATAAATCAAACTTTAACTCAAATCCTTCTATTAGACTTATATGTCCCTCCAAATCAGATATTGGAATAATTAGCAAAAAAATTTTGGATAGAGTCATCCCACAAATAAGAAAACACGTTATTTTACCACTCTGGGAAAACACCTCCCAGGTAATTAACTGGTTTAAAAATATTAGATGTAAATCTTCTGCTTCATTTCTACAATTTGATATAGATAATTACTATTCTTCTATATCACCTATACTCCTGAACAAAGCATTGAT
>OZ024741.1:185684989-185699989 GCA_964016885.1 Eledone cirrhosa
GTATACACTTATTTCATATTTATGTGTCTATACGCATCTTATCTGTGCATTATAAACTTACAGAGACATTAACCTTGAAATTTTGTATTTGCATCCATCCTTTTGGTATGCATATACAAGTTGTGCATACATTTTTGTAAAATATGTGTAAGGGTAGTTACATGTATATACACACACTGAACTGCATTAAACCTTTTGTATTTTCATTGGTCAATTTTGTTCCCAAACGGACCTGAAATTTTGAATTGTTGTTATTATCAATAAATATATTTCATTATTTCTGAAGACGGCGTATATATGTGTTGGTATGTATATTTAATCTTGATAGTTTGTATAATTTTGTATAATTTTGTACATAGATCTGTTGAATATGCATGCCAATTCTAACACATATATATCCTAGAAACGATCGTTAAATAATGAACTTTTTTTGTTTAATATAAGGAACTGTTTCATTGTTTATTCATTATTTGTTTAATATTTTATATATATATATATATATATATATATATATAGAGAGAGAGAGAGAGAGAGAGAGAGAGAGAGAGAGAGATAGAGAGAGAGAGATGAGTGTGTACGTGGGTGAGTATGCGACAGTGAGTGTGAGTGTATGTTTGAATGTGTGTGACATGCTTTAGATATAACTGTGTAAATCTGTATGATTACCTGGTGGAAAATTAAATTAGCTTGAGATTTCAAATCGCATGATATTTGACGTTTCATATAATTTCTATTTCATTACTAACAATTATATAACATACCAGTTATCTACATATGACATTTATTATGAAAACTTAATAGCATACCTTCATCTTTCCGTTTTTGAAGTCAGAGGAGTGAGGGGCTGAGAAGATTCCACACAATTTCAGATTTTATTGACATGTACGTTCCGAGTTCAACTAGCCTTGAAGATTAATTTTTCGTATGCAGTTTTAGAGGTTTGTGCCAGTAGCAGCAGCATTCGTCCCCGTGCGATATCAATTGTGAAGATAGTCGATTGTCAGAACCGTTAGAATGTAATTTGTGGTAGGTAATTGCGATCTGAGTTCAAATATTTCAATGTTCGACTATTTGTCATTCCCGATCCGATAAGATATATTTCTTTATTAGCCACAAGGGCGCACAAGAAAAGGGGACAAAACAAGGACACATGCCGGGGATTTTACATACAATCATGTAAAAATATGAAACAAACAAATATAACAATCGAAATCCCCAATAGGGAGGAGGCGCTACAAATGGGTTGTTTAATACCCTGTAGATAGAACAACCCTCAACTTCAAGAGCGTGTTGTGTAAGTGATCCTTTGTTCCTTTTGCTCTCTTCTTCAACCTACAGAGAAGGCTCAATCACTCGGGCCATTTTTGCCACATTCATCCACCATTCAGTAAATTTACTGGGGTGCAGTGCCTCACTTTCCACTCCGATTCTCCTTCTAAAGTGGTACCTAAAGAAGGGAATGAGTTGTCGTCCGGAGAGAAAGGCATCTGTCCTCAGTCCTCTCAATCTTGTCCACCATATAACCTCTTTCACAATAGCCACTATACAGAGGAAAACCGCCTCTCTTTCGTTTTTAAATAAAGGTGGTGGTTTGATCCTTACAATGGACTCGGCATTCAACTGGATTTGCCCATACCCGACAGCAGTTGTTCTGCGTAGTTCCACATGTCGGTGACGCCCGGGCAGTGTACCCATTGCGTGCAAGACGGTTTCAATGTCCTGCCCGCATCTTGGACTCGTTCTCTTGGAAGAATCCATGCCGGGGCGGCCGTGCCTGTAGATCTTGTCACGAACTGGTAGAGCTCCTCGGTAGCACTGCCAGGCCAGGTACCTCTGGAAGTTGCCCATAGGACCAGGGCGGAAAGTCCTACCAAACAGACTGGGGAGTTCGTCGTCTTCGACGCCTAGAGTCTCTCCGAGCATGTCGACACCCTTCAGACGTACTAAACTTCTATAGAATATCGAAGTGGAGTCTCCACTGATTGCCGTGCCCGTTTGACAGAGGACTGTGTGCGCCTGGGCGCATTCAATGTGCCAGGCGCCTATCTTATTCGGTCTTCGCTTGACCCAGAACTGCAGCTCCATCAGCGAGACAAATTGCAGGAAGGCCTGTCTCACAAACGTTGGCCGCACCGGTTGGGGGTTGGTAAGGAATACCTGTAGATTCCGTAGCCTCGGCGCATGCTTGCGCATCATCAGCCACGACATTCCCAGACCTCCGTTGGAGGGGTGCTGACAGCAGACGGATCTCCGCACCAGTAGAGCCTGCTTCTTCCAAAGGAATTGGAAGAGCATGTGTTCCATCTTGGTGAAGTGTTCACGGGACAAGGTAAGACGGTCAAGCGATAGTATTCGCCACCTCCGCTCGACCATTCAAGGATATTTTGCAGTCTGCCCGCTTCTGGGTGAGCGCAAATACCTTGGCCGCAACCTCGTTCCAGTTTTTCTCCACCTGGAGGTCCGGATCGAACCAGACCCCAAGCAATTTCACCGGTCCGTCCGTCCAGCGTCCGACGACGTTGTCGGACGACATCGCTTTGCCTCTCCACGTTACGACTTGCAAACCGACAGACTTGTCCGTGTTCAGTTTTGCTCCTGTGAGATTTTCTTTTTCCTGCAGTGAGTTGCCGATCGCCCCGATTTCAGAGGTTTCCGAACCATTACAGTCACGTTGTCGGCATAAGCCGACGCCACTTTCCGCGGTCCCGGTTCCAACGGGATGCCGTTAGCTGCTCAAACTTCCGCAGTAATGGCTCTAGAGTCAGTACGTACAGAATGGAGGAGAGACGGCATCCGTGCCGGATGGAACGCGTGATTGCGAACGGCTCCGATAGGTAACTATTCACCTTGACCATCGAGCAGATGTTGGTGTGCATTGCGGCGATCCAGCCTCTGAAGACGGGTCCGAGACCGGCCGCCTTGAGAACCGCTTCCATGTATCGATGGTCGACCCTATCGAACGTCTTAGACTGATCTAAATTGATCAGAGCCCCACCGAAGCCGGGTTTACACCCCACCCTCCCTATGATGTATAACATGAGGGGGAGGTTGTCGTGTATGGACCTGGTCGGGATTGCACACGTTTGCGCTTTCCCTACCAGTTTCTCGCCGACAAGCGCCAACCTCGTTGCCAATACCATGGCCAAAATCTTTAACTCTGTGTCGAACAGAGTTATGGGCCTAAAGTTGCTTAGTTCGTCCCCCTTGTTCTCGTCTTTCCTGATCAGCGTTTCTAGCCCCTGCCTGCAGAACTAGGAATTCTCCCGTTCTGCTGCCAGTTGCAGTAGACGGCATTGAGGACGTCAGAAAACAAGTCCGACATGCCTATGTAAAGCTCATAGGGTAGACTATCTAGACCGGGAGATTTGCGTTTCCCGCAGCGGCCCAGAGCTTCCCGTATCTCAGTGGCTGTGATCGGTCTTTCGCAGAACTCGGCGTCCATGCTCGAGAGACGTGGCAGGCTGTCGAGGTATGAAACGAAGTCCATTGCCCCGTTCAACGCACCGCCACTCTGCTCGAACAGTTGCGCAAAGTGCCGCTGAAAGGCCGCGCACATCCGCTTGGAGTCAAGTAGCACGCGTGTTGGTCTTTCAAAGACCCAATCGTCAATTGTTGGCACTTTTTGCCTCTGCCACTCGGGCGGGACTAGCTAACAGCTTTCGCTCCCTCGTTTCCTAGAGCACGTGATTTACTTCTGACCACGCAGCCTTCGTGTTTCGTTGCTAGCACTCTAGCTACGTTGCCATTCCTAAGCGCCTCCTCTACCTTGGCTACTAGTTCCGTTTCTGTTTTGTTTTTCTGTAAGGCTAACTCTCTGCTAAAGTCTATCGACTCTACTCTAATTGCTTTCTTGAGGGAGTACCACCATCTATTGTTGACGATTGCTCCCGTCAATTGTTGCTTAACTAATCTACTTATCCGTTCACTGTAGGCTTTACGTGTAGATAGAGACACGTTCAGCTTCCAGTATCCGGGTCCTTGTCTATGTATTCTTTCACGTTGACTATGCAGATGACCAGTTTGTGGTCTGAATAGGCAACCATGTGCATTTGTGGACAGCTTAACATCTTCTTGTCTCTCTCTCTAATAAAGAACCTGTCTAAATACGATCTAGATGTCCTGCTGCGGTGTGTCCACGTCCACTGTGGTGCAGTTGGGAAATCTAGTCGATACCAGTTGGAATTGGCAGATTAAATCTTTGAGGCTGTTGCACCCCCATCTACTGGGACTTGATCCTACATATTCCCATCGTGTGTCTAGGATACCATTCCAGTCCCCCACTAAAAGCAAGGAGCGAGACGTTCTCAGAAAAGACTCCAGACGCTTAAAGAGGTCTGGCCGCGATTGCCCAGTCAGGGCATAAACGGCCACCAGTCTGAAGGCTCCACCTCCAACACTGTTAATGTCTAGGAGTACCAGTCTACCCTCCGGGTACAAGTGAACTTGCTGTACTTTGATTCCAGGTTTCGCCGAAACACGACAGACACTCCCCTTCAGCCTCCTAGCTGACAGAGAAATGCGTAGATCTCAAAGTCATTGAAGATGGGGGTTAGTTGCAGCCTGTTGTGGATCCTGGACTCGGTGATGGCTATCACATCCATACCATGTGACCTAAGGTCGTTTAAAAGTTAGCCCTGTTTCCAGGGCATCCCTAGGCCACGTACATTCATGCTTCCAACTCATAAACTAGCCATGTTGGTGGAGAAGAGTTGGCGAAAAAGGACGAAAAGATGCACTTACCTTTTCCTTTCCTGGAGATCGGGTTGTTCAATCTCCATTTGGGTGTTGGTTGGGGGGTTGAGTGGGGTGGGGAAACATTTTAATAGGACGCGGTTAATGGGTTTTTGACAGGGGTTGCCAACGTCCTGGGAAAATTGTTCTTTTAATTTCTGAAAGGTTTCTATCGAAACCCTTATCAGTTTTAAGTGTGGTTGAGAGCCTGCCTTGACAAAAGTTTTCCCCTCAGTTTCTACTTTGGGGTCTTGGGAGATAACCTCCATTAGGTTTTTGTTGTTTGTGTTAATGTATGTGTATTGTTGTTTGTTTTTTGTTATGTTGTTTTGGTTTGTTGTTCATTTTGTAGTTTTCTTTTTATGGTGGGCATTTATGTTTGGGGTGGTGTTGGTATTTGTTTTGCTGGCATGGGAGGGGGGTTGATTGTGGTGGTGTTTGTTTCATTGTTTGTGTTGGTGCTTGGGTTTTTATGTTGGTGATTGGTGTTTTTGTGGCTTTGCGGTGTTTCTTATTCTGTTTTTTTTTTATTTCCGAGGCTCTCCTTCATCTTCACTTGGGAATGAAGTAGCCCCTGATGAATCGTCATCAGTGGCGTATTGGAGGGGTATGTTGTGTGGTGATTGTGTGTTTGTGTGTGCGATTGTGGTAGTGTTGGATGGAGTGGGATGGGGTGGGACTGTGTTTTTCCGGGGAATTTTTTGTTTTTCCTGTTGTTTGTGGTTGAGCAGTTGTTTGTTTTTGTGTGTTTGCTTGTTTTGTGTGATATTGTTGTTGTTGTGGTTTGGGAGTTGGTATTGGTAAAAGTACTTTTTGGGGGCGGTGGTGTTTGTTCGTAAGAGAGGACAGGAGGCCTTTAAATGCGATGTGCTTGCGCATTTAAAACAATGTGACCTCAGCCATTCAGCCGAAATGTGTATATAGTTTGTATTGTCTACTGGCACCCTTTCTGGTATCTTGGAAATTCTGTCCGGTTTCATTTGGACCAAAATTTCCAAGCTTGTGCCGTTCCAGGTGTTTCTTGTGGATGTTTGAATCGACAGTATTGTGTCTTCATCCTCCTCCAAGAACCCTGCCAGAATCCACTAGATGTTAATGTTGGGTGGTATATTGGTGTTGTTTATTTTTTGTGTTCTTTTTCCCATGTATGTAGGGTAAAAGGTGTGTGTGGCAGAGGTGACTGGGGTCACTGGGTATTTTTTCGCAAGGGCCTCACTTTTGAAGAGCACCGAAATGCTGAATTAATCATGTGCTATATATGAAAATTATATTCAATTACGTCACTTTACGTTCCTATTTCGAATCTCACCAATCTTGATTTTACCTTTCATTCTCTCGGGGAAGATAAAATAATGTACTAGTAAAATACTAATTATCACCTAAGCAACTAATCTCTTTGTGCTCTGAGGTAAACGTTGGCTGCCATCTTTTCAGGATGGATAAAATGAAGCGCTTTTGTTTATAATAGTAAATTATTGCAAATATTATCTGTTAAGTCGTATATCGATACTTGGGTGATAGACGTAATCCACTTGTCATTGGGTGTATTTTCTGAAGATTTTGAACCAGTATTGCCATCAGTTTCAGGGTTCTTGAACATGGTAGGGAATACTAATATACCTCAGCTGACTAAGCTACTGAAAGATGAAATAAAATAAAGACACAAATGTGTAAATGATTTTGAATTAAGTGATAAAAATGCATATTCGAAAAAAGAAAGTATAAAGAAAGAAAAATGATAGAAAAATTGAAAGCAATATAAAACAAAGAAATAAATAAAGAAACTTTTAAATGGGTGGTTATTATGTACAGGAACTGAGAATAATTATATGCGTGAGAGGTGAAAGCTATCCACAGTGACAGCTTCTCACACCATTAATTCGAAGCAACATCTGTATTTTGCATTTCATTTGCACGAGATAAATGAAATTAACGAAATAATATTAAATCTTTATATTTATTTTTTTAATATTTTAATATTTATTATGTTAGAATAATGTTTTTTATCTAGAATTGATTTCACAACACATGTAATTAGAAATATTTCGCCACAGATATTGGGAGGTAACGTTGTCACTTATATCGATCTCCTGCATTTAACTAGTACTTATTTTATCCACTTCTAGAAGATGAAAGATAAGGTTAAACATGTAAATATATGTTTTATAAAACACAGAAGAAATTGGTGCTGGTCTGTTGACTTTAGCTTGGGAACGAAAAATCCTAGAAATTCCTTGCTGAGCCTGGCGTAATTGCCGCTTAGCAATTGAATAAAAGTGAGGGGTGTGAGCATAACGATGAAACGTTTCTACATGCATTCCTTAAATGTCCTGGCAAAGCTGACCTATGTGGGTATTGAAAACAGGGGATTTTTGCATGTTGGAAATATTGGGTTATCATCTGAATGTATAATTGATATCCCGTAATCACATTAATTCGCTAGAAAACATGGATTAATTTTCTCCTTCTGGCTGCTCTAGCAAAAATATTTGTATGTTGAATAAGTTGGAAAGGACTGCTGACCGAGATTTTCCACTTCTGCCAAGCACTCGACAATCTCTTCAAGTTCCACTTATAGTTTAATGTGAACTGGATTAAAGGGTCAGACCTTTAGTAAAATTGTTGAAAGATAGGGAGAGTGGTGTGTATCGTCTGTGTAAATGGATCTACCCCCAGTATATATCTGCATTCTGAAGATCATAGCTGGAAGGTGGCATTTGTATTTGATTACAAGAGCACTATGAGATATATAAGGTATTTTTATATTATAAATCTTTCAAACAATTCTGATTTTGTAATTGGTTTTCATGGTACCCGCTCACCAATCGTCCTTGTGGCAAATAAAAATAGCTACGTCGCCGGGTTGAAAGAGTTTACTTGACAGCTACAGATGCCAACCTTCGAGCTATCTCCCTTAGTCGTTTACCAATGTTGATTCGGGGTTGCCTATTCGCCCGGCAGTTGTCCGTTAATATCACAACTAGCCATCATATCTAGTAGGCATATTGCTACCCACAACAGGTGATCCATTCTGTAGCAGAACAGCTCTGACGAGAAAGAACAGCTCTGCTGAGAGAGATTTTTTCCAGTTACAGAGGGATCTCCTTGTTCAGCCTCCCGGTAAAGTCTATGTTAAGTGTCTGTCAAAGAGATGCAGGGAGATTATTGAGTACAAGCTTGCTGATGAACAGTGCAGTTTTTACCCCGGAGACCTCAGAGCCGACCAAATATTCACACTATGGAAGGTCTTTGAGAAATCATGGGAGTATTGCCAAGAGGTATATTGTTGTTTTGTTGATCTTGAAAAGGCATGTGACTGTGTTCCTCGGGACCTGCTGTGGAAGGTTCTACAGGAGTATGGGATCCGCGGTCAGTTTCTTGCTACCCCGATGTCTTTATGCGAATGCCCAAGAATTTGTGTTCGGATAAATAGTTCTAAATCGAAACCATTCAATGTGCGAGTCTGACACCACGAGGTGTGCGTACTGTTACCACTCCTGCTCATTATTTCCATTCGGTGGTTCAGTGGTAAAATGCTCGCCTGCCACGCGGGCGGCTCGGTTTCGATTCCCGGCCGATGCATGTTATTTTTTTTTGCCATTCTGAGATGAAATCCTTTCGAGGTTAACTTTGCCTTACGGGGTCGATAAAATAAAGTACCAGTAATGTACTCGATAATTGCTGGCCTTGTGCCAAAAAGTAGAAACAATTATTTCCATGAACATGACTAACATGTGCAGCTGTGTTAGATGTTTTGTCATGATTGACAGGTGTAAAAATCAGTAAAATCATTCGGTTGGAATTAGGAGACGAAATGGTGTTACGTAACTCCACAGAAGATGATCTCCGACTGGCACTCAATATGTATGATGAGTGCTGCATGGCTGGAATCAAAATCGATGCTGCGAAAACTGAGACACTCATCCTCTCAAGGAAGCCTGCGCAGTGCATTCTACATGTGAATGGAGTTTCACTGAGGTAGATGGATACTTTAAAGTATCTCGGGGCCATGTTCACGAGTGGTGGAAGGCCGGTGGCTGAATTTAGTGTAAGAATTACTGGAGCTGCTGAAGTAATGGGCTAGCTTCAGCATTCAGTAATCAGAAGGGAGGTAAGTAAAAAAGTCAGAAATCTTGAGTAATGACCGAAAGAATACGATAGCGAATACAATCAGCCGAAATGAGGTTCCTACGATGGGTCTTTAGAGTAACGTTACTCGACAGAGTGCGTAGCTTCGAGATCAAAGAGTCACTCCAGGTAGAGCCGCTACTTCTCCGAATTGAAAGATCGCAGCTCCGATAATATGGACATATGGTTAGAATGTATTAGTAAAGATCCGGCAGGATAGGGAGTGGCAGACCCCAAGCAAGATGTTTGGGTAACATCCATGAGCTTGGCTGGTCTCGCTTGGACATCCAACCGGATCAGTTGGAGAGGGTTGTTTGCTTCGGAAAGGACAAGATGGATGATGTGTTTGAGAAATCTGCTCCCACGACCCTCTCAAGAAGAAGAAGAAGAAGAAGAAGAAGAAGAAGAAGAAGAAGAAGAAATATATACATGAGCGTCAAAATGGAAGTATACCGTCTACCCAGTATATTTGTCGAGCGAGTGGTGGGAGTCGTGAACATGGCTCGTTTGGCATTTGAGATATTTGTTCTGGCTCTTTATATGCTGAGTTCAAAATGTCCACACTACCTATTATAGGATCAACCATGCATTTACTTTTCTGAGTTCGTTAAAATAAATTACTGGCCAAATACTGAGGTTGGTTTACACGACGTACGAATTATGGCTTTGACCCTTAGATTTCAGAATTAACATACCAACTATATATATATATATATTTAAATTTTTGAAATGATTGGTCTGTCATTATTTTCATTAGTCTGATTTATGTCAATGCCAGGAGCAAATCCTGTATTTCCAGTATTACAAGCAGCTAATAGAGCAGAACAACATGGTGCTTCACACTGCAAATCATGGACAATTTCTGCAATTGATTTCCAATGTGAAAGAAGAACAACAAAAACTACAACAATAACAACTAAAACAGCAGTGTCAACAACAACAACGTCGAGAACAATAGTGTCACCAGCAACATGAACCTCAACACTAACTGCGCAATTCTATTTGTAAATGTATTTAATTAACACCATAGATTTATACCTTTGTTCCCCCCCCTCCTCCTCCTCGCCCTTCTACTACTACTAATAATAATAACACTACTACTAATACAGCTACTACTACTACTACTACTACTACTACTACTACTACTACTACTACTACCACCACAACCACCACCACGACCACAACCACCACAAACACTACTACTACTACTACTACTACTACTACTACTACTACTACTACTACTACTACTACTACTACTACTACTACTACTACTACTACTATGAACTCCTTCGACAGTAAAACGGAATATCGGCCGACATAATAACAACCGTAATAAGTATAAAATGGCCGTTCTTGTTTGGTGAATAATTTAACGGTTAATGTTTTATAAAATACTAGCAGTTTAGCCCGGCGTTGCTCGGGTTTATTCATTTGCTATGAAAAGTTACATACAGGTAAACCTGGCTTGAAAGCGAATAAGCTTATCAATTAAGTGCATAAAGCAGTTGAACCGGTTATTAAAAGTTACGAACCAATTAGCATTTTGGACAATCAATGATGGGTTAATAATCTTCCAATAGCGAATCTAAAGTTGCAAGATGGTGGCCCTGATGCCGCTGGGTGTCACATCTGTCCGCCATGGGTGACCCTACCAGGAACTAGTTTTCCAAGCGGCATAGTTCCAACACCTCCAACAGCTGCACCAACATCTATAGCACCTCTTTGTAGACGATATTGCATGTCATCCCTTGAGGAGTGTAAGCAAAAAGTGCATTCCTGCTCCCTACGTGGGAACAGGCAACATAAAGATGACCATGGGAGAAGCATGGCTCCCCCAAATGGATGCCCGCCACCGACAATGTTTGCCCTTGTGACTTGTTAATGGACATGGCAAAACATGGTCTCATCGGGAATTGGGATCGCCGGAAATCGAACGGGATATCTGACGTCGAGGGGAAAAGTTTTATCCTTGGAATGAAAACATTCTCCCCTCTCCCGCACCCCGTTACAATGGTGGCCTCAATCAAGTGGGGCGTCATTGACTTGACGACCATGCGAGTACCGTTGCACTGCTTTGGTGGGCGCAAGTTCCTTATTAGCATAATGAGACAGCCAACACTAAATTTAAGAATGTGAGGTGGGAGCCCTGGAGGCTCAAGGGAATTTAATAACTCAACCGGATAATTAACGATATCGTCGGGGTCTAACGTCCGGTCGATAGATTTGAAGATGTGCTCTTTACCGGGAATTTTCTCAATCAGCTGCTCGTTAATAAAAAACCACGGCATTTTTCAGAGCAGGATGGCTCTTTCGCTGAGCCAATCGAAGTTTTTAAAGTTAGATGAGATATTAGCAAAAACTGCCTCCCAAAGGTCAGAAGGGCTGCTCACAATGTTGCACAGGGAGTCAATTCCTATGCCGCCCTTGTCATCCCAGGGACCTTGCCATCACGAAGTGCTAAAATGTTCTGAGCAAATGCTGCATACATGTTGTCACCATGCAAATGAGCACGTATTTGTGCTCAGGTACAAAGTCTTCACCTGGGGCCACAACGTGGACGACTTAAGGCAGGCACGCACTTCATCAGCTCTTGTCCCTTTGGGGATGGCAGGCAGCGTTTACCGAAAATCCCCTGATAGCAAAAGGGTTACGTCACCCATAGGAGCCGTAGAATCCCTAATGTCTTTCAGGGTCTTGTCCAATGCCTCAAGGGCACCCTTGTGCACTCATCCCAAACATTGAGGCAACATTTTTTGCGAACGAGAGCTTCGTGTGATCTCTTGCTGATATTGTACGTTGGTGTCTCAGTCTTTACTAAATCCAAGGGGAGTTTAAAGGTTGAATGTGCTGTCCTGCCTCTCGGCAGCAAAGTAGCAGCGATCCCGGACGATGCAACGGCCAACGCAATTTTTTTCTCCTGACGAAACTTAGCGGGAATCAATTTTGTTACAAAAGTTTTTCCGGTAACCCCGGGAGCATCGAGAAAGTAAATACCCCAGTCTGATTTTGAACCGCGTCAATGATAGTTAAATAGGCCAACCTTTGGTCATCAGACGTTTGGGCTCATTTTCCTCTAAGTATTGGGAAATAGATTCGATGCCATATGCTGTTTCCCGCAACAAATCCTGGGCCAACGTGTTAACTTCCTCTCTGGCGGTTGACGGCAAGCCATACGTCGCCAACTCACTCCCACCCATGTCGAGGAGGGCGTCCTCGATGTCAATGAGTGCCCTGTTGTAGATAATGCCGCTGTAAGCAAATTCCACTGAAGGATACTGCAGATGAGCCAGGAGGAGGAAATCCTCAGACATGAAGTCTCTGTACTTGACCCATAAAGATTTGGGATCACCCAATTCACACTTTTGAAGCAAAATGGCAAAGATTTCCCGTAGACCTTTAGGTGATTTCAACAAAGCACCCTCTGCTAAAGTGGAATCCCATTGCGAATCATCTTCCAAAAGACTACGCTTAAAGCAGGCTTCCCGGTACGTATCACATATTTCTCCATTAACAGTTTTGAGGTCCTGAAAACTTTGTGGGCCTACAACTTCATGCAGGAGAAGGCGGAGATTTAAGCACTCATGCTGACTTGGGGGCACAGTGTAAACCCTTCCAAGACAGCTGTCAAATTTGACACCAGGATGTCATTCAACAGCCTGACCTGTTTTTCGACCATATAAAGTCGGATGGAACCTGGGGGTACACAATTGTTTGCGCAAATGTATCGAACTGTCAAAGTTTGAAGAAACCTCTCAGAGTGGTCTCTTTCGGATCGGCGGCCAGCTTGGCAGCGGTTTGGTCCGTAAAGTAAACCCCTTGCCCAATTTCCAAATGTACCGCAAGGTGTACGATGGCGGGGTGCCGTTGGTGTAGGGGGAAACCAAATAGGCGCCAAAAAGCTTCATTGCTACTGATGTACCGCCCCGCGAAGTATTCTGTAACCACATCAGAGCCCTTATTTACATATTTGCATATGTATTTTATAGACTTGACGGTGTTGTAAAACTCAACGTTGATGTGGGCGTTTAACATCTTCAAGAGAAGCGAGCAGTAAGGGACCACCCATCTATTGTCGACTTGACCTCCCTTTACTGTTGTGGTGAAGCCACCATTCTCGGGCCGTCTCCGCATGTACAGGGGGGTACCCATCGCAACCAGTCTGAGTCTCGTCAACAAATTCTTTGGGGTATCCCTTACTGCATGACCCTCCCTTTAAGACACGTGTGATGCTCATTAGGACCCGACGCACACGGATCATGTTAGCTTTGACGATGTCATGTAATTCCTGGTCAGTTGCTGGGTTAGGGATTTCAGCCGAAATGAGGCTGTCTATGTCATTTGAATTGATTTTATCAGCTAACCAAATCAAAATGTGAGCATGTGGCAGCCCTCGTTTTTGCCATTCGACGGTGAACATGTCGCATTTTACAGTCCCAAATACCTGACCTTTTTTATTAAAGCCATGAGTTTAGCCAGTTTCAGTCTGAACACTCTGGCAATGAGGTCATGTCTGTTCGAATAATTTTGCCCAGGAAAAAGTGCAGGGGTTACATTCCGATTCATATGTCTATAGCATTAATCTGTTATATAAAGTGTTATTTTGCGGGTTGTTATTTGCAATAATCCGATTGAAAATGCCCCAGATAAGCCGTATGCCAATACGGAACGCTCAATACGGAACGCTCCACTGCAGTGTTGTCATATAGGGAGTGAAGAGAGACAGAGAGAGTAAAGCAGTTAAATTATAGAGAGGGAGAATATACGGAACACTTCATTTGATGATATACATTATTTCTCTCTCTGCAGTGCTGTCATATAGGGAGTGAAGAGCGACAGAGAGAGTAAAGCAGTTAAATTACAGAGAGGGGGGATATATGTGACGCTCCATTTGATCATATACATTGTTTCTCTCTCTGCAGTGTTGTCATATAGGGAGTGAAGAGCGACAGAGAGAGTAAAGCAGTTAAATTATAGAGAGGGAGAATATACGGAACGCTCCATTTGATGATATACATTATTTCTCTCTCTGCAGTGCTGTCATATAGGGAGTGAAGAGCGACAGAGAGAGTAAAGCAGTTAAATTATAGAGAGGGGGAATATATGTGACGCTCCATTTGATCATATACATTGTTTCTCTCTCTGCAGTGTTGTCATATAGGGAGTGAAGAGCGACAGAGAGAGCAAAGCAGTTACATTATAGAGAGGTCATTATTGTTACGTTTGTTGTTTTATAAATTCATATGTTGCTTTTGAATATTTGTTATTTGATGTAAAATGTAACGTTGAGAGAGCAGTATGTATTTAGTGTTATCGGCTTTTTAAATGTTGATAGTTGATGTATGAGTGTCGTTATGACTGTACAGAGGGGGAACAATCTATTGTAGAGAGAGGGGAGAGCGACGGAGAGAGTAAAGCTATGGTTGTTGTGTTGCTTAGGTTTCAAAGTTTGTGTCGCGTTCCTTCAAAAGAAGTTTTGTCGTTCTAAACTGTAAAGAGTAGTAGACGGAGGCAGTAACCTTTTAAAGAGAGTTGCTATGGAGATGAGGGGGGAATAGAGAGAGTGATGAAACTTTTAAAGAGAGTTGCAGAGGAGATTGAGAGAGGAGTAGAGGAACATATGAACCTTTTAAAGAGAGTTGCAACATGTATGTAGTTTCATATATTTTTGATGGCAGTAGTGAGAGGAATGAAGCGTGTAAGAGAGAGGGTTACAGCATGTATTTAGTTTTATCGATTTTTTTTCATAGAAGCAGGACATATTTGGCAAAAATAATTATGTGTTGACCTGCCCTATGAAATTTGAAACACATTGGAAAAGATTCATCAAGATCGGTAGACAAATGTGGAAATGCATAAAAATCATACACACACACAGAGACATCTACCGTTTTATATATATAGAAATTGCAAATTAAATCTAGCAATGAATTATTTTTTGGGGGGGAGGAGAGGAAGAGTAGCGGTATGGAGGTGATGGGGAGTGTTTGGTAAAGTAAAAAAAGGTAAAAAATATACAGATCAGGAATGGAAGGTATTGCATTTTACATACACACACAAACACACATGTACACATGCACGTAAACAGACACACATACGGACACCTACATGTATATATATGTGTGTGTGAGTATATATATATAT
>OZ024741.1:185702489-185769989 GCA_964016885.1 Eledone cirrhosa
TGTTTGTGTGTTTGTCTGTGTTTGTCTGTGTTTGGCAACCAGACTATTCTACCTGCTCCAACAAATGTATTTGCACTGGTTGGGCCATTTCAGACGGGAGTATCTCTAAAGTCTGCTGAATGCAAACTTTTGCGATTGAAAATAACTATGGCGTCTCTATGTTAATCACAAAAATGTCTGCAAGGTTTGCGATAATTTTACTAACATAAGCGCAGAAACAAGGTGTGACATTTCTAATGATCGCCCGCGCTTGATGCTAAAACTCGACGCAAACTTACGATGAGGCAAAACTATGATTATTTACCGAAGAGAAAGCTGACTAGACTCCCTCAACCAGCCTCTAAAACATTAGAAAAAGACTGGAAAACGGCGCCGCTAAATATAATCACAACACCGGAGCTCAAAATCTTTTCCTCTATGCCTCTACATCCAGAATAGACGATGCACTTCCAGAAAGCCCAACGGAGTTTCAGGATACCAAGAGATTATCAAATGACGCACAATATTTGACAAAAAGACTGAATCGCATCGGCTGTAGCTGTAGTATTATGTCTGAAGGATCAGATATATGATAATTATATTCCAGCCATGACCATCCCACCTTCTTAGAAGTAGGTCCATGACCATACACATTGTTCTAGGGTGTGATTTCATGGCGATTTAACAGCTATGTCTACGATGTATCAGATACTAACTAGTGAAGATACCCAGCTCTGAGAAATAGCACTAAATATTCCATAAACCCAACCCTACCATTTTGAAAACGGACGGATACATTGCATAATGTGATAAATATAACTATACTAAATATACGATTGCTCAAAGCTTACAGAACATTATACAAACAACAACGAGATACTACGTTAGTCAATGACAAAAAGCATTACGTGCTTACTCGTTCAGCTGCAAATATCAGCCAGATTTCTCTTAAATAAAACACTACGTTAGGCCATTTAATTCTGTCATAGATATATATGAAAATGTTGATCGGTTGAACCTGTTGTATTTGTGAATGTCCTTTTTCATTGTGCATTGCTATCCTTTCAGATTTACTTTTCCGATGTATACCAACACACCGATATCAATAAATTTAGTACCAGTAACATACTTAAGTGTTTAAACCCAATATATGAACCCAAAATATGAGTCCAATTCATAGACGCTCTAGAAACTTCTTGCCAGCGACGTAATATCTGTACAATTTTTGCAATTGCTACAAAAAGCCAAATTTCATTACAACCACTATCTATTCTTTAAAGATAATTAAGGAAACATTACATAGTTCTAGAAATGGGTAGGATCTTTATTTCGATGTTATCTACTGAGCTCCCGTGTTCTAGCTTTGCATGCTGGCATAGCACTGATGAGCTGCTCTGCTCCTTAAGTTCTCGCCGGTGTTCCTATAATATCTCTCCTATACTACAGGCTATCACTTCTATGTATGTCATCGTGTTGTTTCTGCAGTGTCCCTCTGTACATCGTATGCTAGAGGCTACATATTTAGTTTACACAGTTAATCTGTGGGCTTATCTTTTCGACTATACAGTTTCTATCAGTAACAAAGCACACCTCGTCAATAACAACACAAACGATAGTACCACACATAACAACTTCAACAATTACAACAACAAAATGAGTGAAAGAAACGAACACATGAACAGCGATACCAACAGAACGAACTGGGATGAAGGAACTGGTAAGAAAGGAGGGGGGAGGGTTAGAAATATGAATTGTACTGTCAACAACGACGACAGTAACATTAGGAATAATAACAACACCGTTAACAACAGAAACAACATCAACAACAATATCAATAATAAATGTTTCTACTTTTGGCACAAGGCCAGCAATTACCCAGTGCATTACTGGTACCTTATTTTATCGACCCGGTAAGGATGAAAGGCAAAGTTAACATCGGCGAATAATAATAATAATAATAATTGTTTCTACTTTTGGCACATGGCCAGCAATCACCCAGTGCATTACTGGTACTTTATTTTATCGACCCCGTAAGGATGAAAGGCAAAGTTAACCTCGACGGGATTTGAACTCAGATCATACAGAAGGGTAACTCTATGCTTCAAAGCATGGCGTCCGACCCTCTACCGATACTGCCAATCCACCCCTTTTCAAAATCAATAATGGTAACAACAATAATAATAACAATAATTGTTTCTACTTTCGGCGCAAGGCCAGCAATTAAACCAGTGTATTACTGGTAAGTTATTTTATCGACCCCATAAGAACGAAAGTCAAAATTAACGTCGGCGGGATTTGAGCTCAGAATGTAAAGGGCCGTAACTCTATGCTGTAAAGCATGGCGTCCGTCCCTATGCCGATACTGCCAATCCACAATAGTAAAAGCGAGATTACAGCAACAACAACACACACAGTGGCACTGAAAACAAGACAATTAAGTAAAGGGACGAAGACACGTTTAGAAACCTATGAACGATATGTTTGCTGATCCCACTGACAATACATACGATATGCATCCCATTTATCCTACAAACTTAATAAGAGGATTTCTTTTCCACTAAAAGGATGACCAAACAGAAAAAGAACTCACCATAGTTAGGACATAGAGTGTATGTGACAATTTGTGTATGTGTGTGTGACTCTATGGGCCTACCCAAGGGTTAAATAATTAGGTGCCAGCCCGGCCAAATGCCATTTTGTTCACTTTACCACTAAAATATTAATGATCGAAGAATAGATAAAATACGTGTTTCATGATTATACAATATATATATATATATATATATATTAAAATAACAGATTAAAGTTTAAGCAAATAATCGCTGCTTTCTCCCTTAACGGGATCTTCTGAAACTAAAAAGTCAATCTGTGAACACAGAAGTAAATATTTCAAAAAACTTTGCAACCGAAGGAAGACAGGAAGATGATACTTCGGTTCGTGGAAACGTTCCCTGGCAAAGAAAGAAAAAAAAAATGAATATAATACGTCATTATTTGGAGCGATACACGCAGACACGTTTATGGTGTAAATGAAGTCGTGGACTAATATTGTATTAGGTGGTTCAGAGAGACGTTCTCTGGAATTGAACGGAAAAAACGAAGATAATACGTCATTATGTGGTGCGTGAGAACAATTACACGCAAAGACAAAACCACGTAAATGGTATAGCTGCAGTCGTAGATTAAAATTCTATTTAGGAAATCCAATGATCCTTAGCTTTAAAGTTAAGAAGAAAGTAAATAAAATACAGAGGTAATTGAAATTAAATATATACATAGACGCATCCATATACGTACATACACAAGCATACGCGAAAACACTCGTCATGGGTATGCAAATAAAAGCACGTACACAAAAAAAACACGCACGCAGATACAGAACCCACACAATGCCTGTACCCACACACATACGAACGTATACACCAAATATACATAAAAATATATATTAAAAAATATATATATATATGTGTGCGTGTGTGTGTGTATACATATAAGTACATAAACGTAAATAAATATAAACACATAAATACTATATAACGAGCGCACACACAAACCACCATGTAAATAAAGATGTACGTCAAACAAAACACAAAGTACACATATACACACACCCTACATACGTACGAACCCGCATACTCACACAGACGCAAAACTCACGTATACACATAACCAAATGCACATGTACCAGTATATATAATATATACGCCATAACATATACAAGCAAATATACGTACGAGAAAGTATACGTACCTTCACAAAACATACAGGTAATATATACTTACCTATACAAATAAGTAATGGTATAACATAACATAACAGCTACCACATCAAGACGTAAAATATCCGCGTATAGTTCGTACTATCCGTTAGGGTATAATGTGGGGGTCTAATACAGGGAAGTTTTGTGCAGTCTACGACTGCAGTTATATCCTTTACGTGGTTTTGTCTGTTTTGTTCTCACCGCTCCACCTAATAGAATATTAGTCTACGGCATCATTTACACGATAAACGTGTCTTTGCGTGTAATTGTTTTCACCGCTCAAAATAATGACGTATTATCCTCGGTTTTTTTTTCGTTCTTTGCCAGGGAACGTTTCCACGAACCAAAGTATCATCTCTCTGTCTTCCTTCGGTTGCAATGTTTTTTGAAATATTTACTTCTGTATTCCCAGATTGACTATTTTATTTTCAGAAGATCCCGTTAAGGGTGAAAGTGGCGATTCTTTGCTTAAACTTTAATCTGTTATTTTAATAAATATTTGCTCTACGGTTCTTATATATTTGATATATATTTATCCTTATCGAGCCGTCTTTGGATTTTAGTCTTCAAATTCATTATAATTACTATATATCTTTATATATATATATATCTATATCTATATATATATATATATATATATATATATATATATATATATAGAGAGAGAGAGAGAGAGAGAGAGAGAGAGGAGTGAGGGAGAGAGAGAGAGAGAGAATTAGAGAGAAATGAACAACGATATCAACATATATATATATATATATATATCTGTTGATATCGTTGTTCATTTCTGTGTTCATGTGTTTGACTCAGAGACAGCGAGGCATAATATGTAAGAACATGCTGCCTCGCCTCTGAATCAAAAACACAAACATAAACACATTTTTTCTTCTCTGCTTTTTCTTTGCTTGTTTCCTTAAAGTTTACCTATCAGCCGTTGGTATACATCTATTACGGAATTTACAATGAAGATGTGAAGATGTCACAATGTTCTTACGCAGCCTAGCCACTGAAATGTGCTCAGTGTTTGCAGGAATGAATATTTAAGGAAATTCAACATTTCCGGCCTCCTATATTATTTCACTTTATAATATATATATATATATATATATATATATATATATATATATATATATATATATATATATATATATATATATATATATATATATATATAATATATAAGAACAAAAGATGGTTAAAAGAAACCTTCTTCCAAAAGATGCTATATTTAATATGTTTGTCTTTCAAGGACCATATGAGTTCTGAGAGAGCCGTGTTGGTTCTTTTAAGTTTGTATTTAAAAGACGAATGATGGTTATAAAGACGAGCTTTAAAAGAGGTGGAAGTGGAGCCAAAATAGGTGAAGGAGTTGGTGTCAGTTATAACTTTACATTCGTAAATTAAGTTTTTATCAAGACAATGGTTGTTGAGAGGACATTTATTTTTAACAGGGCAATTGCAATTGCGATTAGAGAGATTATTAACGAGTGACCTATTGTTATCTATAGAAGGAATTGGATTGGAGAAGTTATTTGCGATAAGAATAATAGTTTCTTGATTTAGAATGGGATTAAGAACATTTAGCGAAGTTGTGTTTGACGTTGTATTTGGGTTTGCAGAAATTAGCCTAGGGTTTACAATGACGTCGGGAGTACTATTACTATTATTATGATATTCAGTGCTGGAAGGAAGAGATTTAGTATTTAGTATTTTATTGTTGTGTTTAGAGATAATGTTGGAAATGTTGGAGGATGTAGAATAGGAAAATTTTATAGTGTGTTTGTTAAATATTTTACTATAGATATGTGAGGGAGGGAAGCATTTATTTAAGGCACTAAAGAATAATTTAGGAATATTGTTATTAATAGAGATGGAGAAAGGAGCATTATACCAGATTATGTTTTTGTATCTAGGTCTTTTATTAAAGTTATTGGAATGATCATCATTAATTATTCTGCTGTAAGTTCTTCTAGAATTTGTTTCTTTACTATATTTGATTTTATCAGGATAGCCGGCTTTAGAAAGCACGTTATTATAGTAATTGACGTTAGCATCAAAGATGTTTTTATTAGAAGATAGGTTAGATATTCTTTTTCCAATATTACTAACTATAGCATTCTTGATATTAGTAGGATGGTTAGATTTAAAGTTAACATAATTTAGGTTCTCATTGTTTTTATGGTAAGGGTATTATAGGCCAGTGTCAAGATTAAGAGATACATCCAAGAAATTAGCTAGTTTGATGCTGTTATCAAATTCAATTTTTAGGTTATGTTGGTTAAAGAGATTACGTATATTGTTCTTAATAATATTAAGCTTAACTATGTTGCAATTTAAGATAGTAAAGAGTCCATCGTCACGATAAATTCCACCGCGAAGTTGAGGAATTTTCCGACTCAAAGAGTTCAAAATAAAGATACCAATTAAATCTGTCAATTGGGATGAATCGGATGCTCCCATTGTGATGTCGAAGTTGTTAGAGGTATCGGCTCTGGTCCAATATTCGTTGTTGAACTCTAGGATGGTTTTACGTGCGGTGATAATGATGTGAAGTTCATCTGTGGTGATGTCAGAATATTTAAGTGCGAAAGATAGAGCATTATTGAGAAGTGAAGGCGAAATAGAAGAATAGTAGTTGGCAATATCAAATTGAACACATTTTAGTTTGTTTTTATTATTCAATTTGTTGAAGCAGCCAATCACTTCAGAAGTACCAAACCATAAATTTAGGTTCAAAGTAGAGCAATTAGAACGAACCTGTGGGATAATTCTATCCAAGATGGCTTTACTAACAACCCCCAGATCTGATTTAGAGGGGGCGATTAATCTAACAGGTAGTTCAGTGCGAAAATTGTTTTTGTGATCCTTGAGATTTATCCTCGGAGTTCTTGGGAGGAATGGTTCGGTCTTTTTTTCAATGCCAAGTTTTGACATAATCTCAGAGGCTTCAAAGTTAATGTATTCTAAATTATCAAGGTTGGTTTTACGATATTTTTTCCTAAGTTCCTTTAGGATAAGGTTGTTATAATTATCATTGGAAATACCATATAAGTTATTGGTTTTGTCAGAGTGGACTAAAACATTTTTTGAGGAATTTAGGTTTGAAATTGTGTTCTTGGGATTTACAAGGTGCTCTTGTCCTTTGTAAGGGTATCTCTTGAATTTAAGATTTTTTATAATTTTAGTTAACTCTTCCTCGAATTGCACTAGATTTTTGTTGGAAGGAGGATTTCTTCTAGAATTAAATAGATGATCGAGGAAGTTATGTTCCTTGGTATAGAAGTTCCCTTTTAGGCGCTGGTCATAGAAATAGGCTATCCATCTAAGTCTTCTTACGAAGGAATCAGTTCTTTTCAATTAGAAGTTTGGGGAAATCAGATTTACCAGGTATAGGAATGTCTTTAGTTGAATTGGTTATGTTGTAATAATCCATGTTGTAGGAGAAGAAAGAAGTAAAAGACCATCAAAAGGTATCCAATATGAGAGTAAGTGCTCAACCGTTAAGGAGCAAGTTAATGTAGGAGGTGAGTTTTATTGTTGTACAATAAAGCAATGCAGATATCGGATAAGAAGCACTCTACGGTTTGTAGGACTGGAGTATACATAATATATAAGAACAAAAGATGGTTAAAAGAGTTCCATGTATTTTATTATGCGCATTTCAAAAACAAATATCATCATGCAATAATATTTGTGTTTCATCAGATAAAACAGGAAGACATGATATGAAGGTTAAAAAACACTTGTGGATAGTGCAGTTTTAAATCAACATATGAGAAGTAGGTTTAGATTGATGTGTGATATTGGGAAAAATATTTTATTTTGAGGGCGGTGGGTGGAAAGGATGAAAAAGAGGAGGAGATGAGAGTAAAAAGTGGAGAGGGAGGAGTATAATGAGGAAGGATGAGATAGGAGGAGAGATCGGTGATAGAGAGAGAGAGATAGCTTTTATAACTGAGAAAGATATATTGTTTTACATAGAGAGGTTGAAAACCGTTGGAAGATAATGTATAAATTAAAAGAATTTGAAAATTAACGAAGAGAAAAATAATGTAAAGTTAAGGTTTGTATATTGAGGGGTTTAATAATATGTGCGATGAAAAGAAAATGTTAATATGTATTAAGAATAATATGTAAGGGTTTAATAACATGTGCGATGGAAAGAAAAGGTTAATATGTATGAAGAATGATATTTAAGGGTTTAATAATATGTGCGATGGAAAGAAAACGTTGATATGTATTATTAAAAAGAACAACAGGTAATTTAAGTAAGGATATATTTAAGTAAGGATAAATTTAAGTAAGGATAAATTTAAGTAAGGATATATTTAAGTAAGGATAAATTTAAGTAAGGATATATATATATATATATATATATATATATATATATATATATATATATATATATATATATATATATATATATATATATATATATATATATATACATATATATTTATATATAAATATATATATATATATATATATATACATATATATTTATATATATATATACATATATATTATATATATATATATATATATATATATATATATATATATATATATATATATATATATATATATATATATACATATATATTTATATATATATATACATATTTATATATATATATATATATATATATATATATTAAATGTATAAATTGAGTTAGGAACAAAAAATAGTCTCTTACAACAAAATAGCTCTAAGAAAGAGATATTTCTGAGCCGTATATTATAATAGAATATAAAAGAAAAGAGAACAAAGATATATAGATATATGTGTTCAAATCGTAAGGGACCTGATTCACTAACGTGAAAAGAATACTAACTATAGACAATTGGGTTCGCTTGTCTCAATTTAAGAAAAAATTAAGAAAATAATTACAAACCGGAATTGTGGTAACTACCAATCACCCAGACAACTTGTTGTTGTTTCGCAAAGTTAATTGTGAATGGAAATATTAATCCAAGCTCATCAGTGGGTGATAAATTAGTATCCTAGACGCATCTTTGTATGCTATATATAAAAAATAAAACAGCGCACATGGCATCCTAACGAGTCTCACAAATCCACACCACTAAAAATAGCAGCCAAGTTTACTCCACATTTGAAATAGCTCAACAAATTAACGGAGCCGAATATATTAAATGTATAAATTGAGTTAGGAACTCAAAATAGTCTCTTACAACAAAATAGCTCTAAGAAGGAGATATTTCTGAGCTGTATATTATAATAGAATATAAAAGAAAAGCGAACACAAATATATAGATATATGTGTTTAAATCGTAAGATACCTAATTCGCTAAGATGAAAAGTAAACCTGGCTGCTATTTTTAGTGGTGTGGGTTTGTGAGACTCGTTAGGATGCCATGTGCGGTGTTTTATTTTTTATATATATCATACATAGAAGTGTCTTGAATACTAATTTATCACCCACTGATGAGCTTGGATTAATATTTCTATTCACAATTAACTTTGCGAAACAACAACAAGTTTCTGGGTGATTGGTAGTTACCACAATTCCGGTTTGTAATTATTTTCTTAATTTTTTCTTAAATTGAGACAAGCGAACCCAATTGTCTATAGTTAGTATTCTTTTCACCTTAGCCAATCAGGTCCCTTACGATTTGAACACATATATCTATATATCTTTGTTCGCTCTTCTTTTATATTCTATTATAATATACGGCTGGGAAATATCTCTTTCTTAGAGATATTTTGTTGTAAGAGACTATTTTGAGTTCCTAACTCAATTTATACATTTAATATATATATATATATCTATATATATATATATATCTATATATATATATATATATATATATATGTAGGAGGTGAGTTTTATTGTAGTACAATAAAGCAATGCAGATATCGGATAAGAAGCACTCTACAGTTTGTAGAGTTTTGATTTAAAACTGCACTATTCACAAGTGTTTTTTAACGCTCATATCATTTCTTCCTATTTTATCTGATGAAAACACAAATGTTATTGCATGATGATATTTGTTTTTGAAATGCGCATAATAAAATACATGGAACTCTTTTAACCATCTTTTGATCTTATATATATATATATATATATATATATATATATATATATATATATATATATATATATATATATATATATATATATATTATAAAGTGAAATAATATAGGAGGCCAGAAATGTTGAATTTCCTTATATATTTATTCCTGCAAACACTGTGCACATTTCAGTGGCCAGTTACGTAAGAACATTGTGACATCTTCAGGTGTAAATTGCGTAATAGAGATATACCAACGGCTGATAGGTAAACTTTAAGGAAACAAGCAAAGAAAAAGCAGAGAAGAAAAAATGTGTTTATGTTTGTGTTTTTGATTCAGAGGCGAGGCAGCATGTTCTTACATATTATGCCTCGCTGTATCTGAGTCAAACACATGAACACAGAAATGAACAACGATAAACAACAGATATATATATCTAGTCCTTCATCAGAAGAAAAAATGAGAAATAAGATAGATTGAGGGGATGGGCGGGTTGTAATTGGAAAAAATGTCTTTAGATAAAAATAACAGGTTCGTTCATGTTGATCTCTTGCAAAACTGTTGGTGCTGGCGTTTTGTGTATGATTTATTTTTTAGAAAAGTTGATGATTGGAGAGCATCTACCTGAAATGAAAAGAAAAAAACTTTTGTAAAAAGAGGTATTTTTGTGCAAAAGAAAGGTACACTGCATGACACGTGTACTGGGGCAATTTAGTAGAATAGAACCGAAACTAAAAGTTTGCTGCGAAAAGAACTTGTCATATTATATCATATTAGTGTCGGACGCCATGCTTTCCAGCATAGTTACATCCCTTTACGATCTGAGTTCAAATCCCGCCGAGGTTGACTTTGCCTTTCATCCTTACGGGGTCGATAAAATAAAGTACCAGTAATGCACTGGGTAATTGCTGGTCTTGTGCCTAAAGTAGAAACAATTTTATTATATTATATTATCCCGCCAAGGTTGACTTTGCCTTTCATCCTTATGGGGTTGATAGAATAAAGTACCAGTAATGCACTGGATAATTGCTGGCCTTGTGCCTAAAGTAGAAACAATTATATTATATTATATTATCCCGCCGAGGTTGACATTGCCTTTCATCCTTATGGGGTCGATAGAATAAAGTACCAGTAATGCACTGGGTAATTGCTGGCCTTGTGCCTAAAGTCGAAACAATTATATTATATTATATTATATTATATTATATTATATTATATTATATTATATTATATTATATTATATTATATTATATTATATTATATTATATTATATTATATTATATTATATTATATTATATTATATTATATTATATTATATTATATTATATTATATTATATTATATTATATTATATTATATTATATTATATTATATTACGCCGGTGTATTAGCAGTATCGGTAGAGAGTCGGACACCATGCTTTGGCGCATAGAGTTACGTCCCTTGGCATTCTGAGTTCAAATCCCGCCGAGGTTAACTTTGCCTGTCATCCTTACGGGCTCGATAAAATAAAGTACCAGTAATGCACTGGGATAATTGCTGGCTGGCCTTGTGCCAAAAGTAGAAACAATTATATTATATTACGCCGCATTATCGTCTATTACAGGTATATTATAGTTATAAATCTGAGCAAATTTTAATTCGGGTACCTTAAATTAAATTTCAATTTTAAATATCACTGAAATTTTAATTGTTTTTCAATATTTTCTTGATTATGATATTGTTAAGATTTGTTTGATAAACTCTAGTTTACTACACTGTCAAATTGGGAGAATGTCCACGATATTAAGAGGAGAAATAAAGCACAGAATTGCACACACACACACACACACACACACACACACATACAAACACACACACACACACAAACACATACAAACACACACACACACACACACACACACACACACACACACACACACACATATATATATATATATATATATATATATATATATTGGGTCGTCAAGTATGAAATTTGTAGAAATTTCTAGAAAAGAAATCAATTTCTACAAATTCCATACGTAATGACCCAACATATATATATATATATATATATATATATATATATATATATATATATATATATATATATATATATATAAACTATTTAAAAAATAATTTATCGTCAATTGAAACGAATTTATTATTGATTAAATTGCAATATTTCTTCTTCAAACAATAAAATTTGAAATAATTCAATATCAAATTTAAATAGAATTTCGTAATTGTAAAATGGTATGATTGATTTTGGTGAACGTCTAACCACTCACCGCTGTGTATATTAGAGAAAAAATTCCGATATTGCAATTTATTCGAATTGTAGTTGAATCTAATGAACACAGACAAACATTAGAATCTCTACGTGGTAATAGTCAAATCTGTCACAACGTTCGCACAAACACCGCAGACATACGAGATATTAACAAAGATAGTTCCGATTTCTACCGAGATGTCACGTTTGTAATCATATATACAAAAGCATTTTCAATATATGCAGTGTGGGACTAAGATCCTGATTGAAATATGTCGTGTTTCAGCTGCCAACTCGTTTTCGAGTACGGCCACTACTTTATATCCATGTAAGAGAACCCCTACCGATACGCTGAACGAGTGTGACTTTTTAGTCCAGCCAGCGACTTGAAAACTCTGGTACAAACACTACACTTGTGACAATTATTGACACATAGTGCTGGGCCCATGGTACCATGTGACGACAAGTGCAGAAAGATCTCCAGATACAAAGCAATGCCTTGAAGCTTTTATAGTGAGCAAAGGCACTGCACAAAGACAGTCCCTCTCTCTTAACCAAAATGCTATTTACCAAAAAGAAGAACAAGTCAATATCATTGGATACCATCAGGGTTGCAGGTGTTATATCAGAGTTTTCCTTCTCCTAGAATTCTGCCTTGACAAATTTTGGATGGCCATTGACTCTTAAGAGCTCCTTTGCCCTTTGACAGGTTTTGTTTTTAGTCCTGCAGGATGTCCAAAGTCACCCTCCTCACCAAGAAACCTTGGTGGGGTTGCCAGTTTAGTCGCCAACGACCCGACCATGAGACAGGTTGTACTGGGATACATGTTACCAGTAGCACCAACTGGTGACCTGACATATATATATATATATATATATATATATATATATATATATATATATATATATATATATATATATATGATTAGATAGATATATATAATAATACTATTTATATTTATGTATATACTATAAACAACTATAAAAAGGAAGGGTCAGCAATTTCTACCACCTTATTACCAGTAAGAGAAATAGCTCAATGTAAGAACATCAGTTGTTTTACAGAGCAGTAAAATAAAATTAATAATAAAATTAGACAATTATCAAAGTTGTATTCAAATCATTTAATAGCTGACAATCGTTTCTTCCAAATTTTTGTTTGGTATCATCGGAGCATTATCATTGTTTGTACATATAATTAACCTCTTATTCAACTGAACAGTCATATAGATACATATATATATATTGATGTTGTGAGAAACAGTTTCGTATTTATAGGTAAACTTAGTACCTGTAAACCACAGTAGTAATAATAGTAATAATGATAATAGCACTAATGAAATCAATAACAATAGGAATGACAACCATCATTACCCTAATGCTATCCCTAGCAATCAGACTCCTACATAACATAGTAACCGGCAAGCATTCATCCTGAATAGATGTAACTGTAGAACTAATAGAAATTGCCCCTTAGGTAATAATTGCTTAACCAAAGACATCATCTACTCATGCACTGTCAATGCAAACAACTATTCTAAAACATATATTGGCTCTACTTCGAACTGCTTCAAGACGAGATACAACTTGCATCTCCACTCTTTCAAAAACCACAATCTAGCCAACTCCACTTCTTTATCTAGCTACGTAGACTCTCTGAAATCTAGGAATAGACCATTTACACTTCAATGGGAAGTAGTAGGTAGGGCCACATCGTATAAACCACCGAATAAATTGTGTAATCTCTGTCTTCTAGAGACCCGTACCATAATCCTTTCGAAACTAGACCTCCTAAATAGAAAGTCAGAGATATTTTCTTCATGCCAGCACCACTACAGACACGCATTCCATAAATTTAAACCTATCTGCTAGTATATAACAATGTCAGATTTGAATTCATCACCACCATTAACAGTTCACATCTAGGAATTATCATCCCCCACAGCAACACAGTCTTAGATCAGCTCTTTCCTCTACACAACTCCTATTTATCTCTAACCTTATACTCTACAATAACTCTTAGAATTAAGCATAAAGTTACCACCTTTTGATATAACTACTATAGCTTAAGTGTATTATATACAGTAATGGATATATAATATGTAGAGATATTTAATGTAATATGTAATAATAAATTATATATACATTTATAATTAATGTATAAAGTAATATCATTGTATATAAGGGATTAACTTTTAACACAATAATGTAAATTATTACACGAATGATATAACTACTTATAACAGCTATAACAGCTATACAATTTTTCCAAAACATATATCTTGTCCACTAATGAATAGATAACAATCTAAAGAGACCTTTAATGTAGTATAGGAAAATACACTGTATTTAAAATTAGGTATAAACATATAGCATTATATAATAGAGATTCACTTGTATCGCATTATAATGTGTATTAGAGCAAAGAATTTAAATAATTGAATGTATTAGCTAGTTACCTCCCCTTACGCATTAGCTCCCCTTAATCTTGGATCGCATACTCACTTCCGGAAATTAAACCGTTGGAAAAACTACCTGTTGAACAACACTAATCCAGGAATAAGAATACAATAAGACTAATTTAACATCCATTGCTTTAATTAACTTAAAACATTTAATATAAACATTAACTAAAATATAATTCAACATATGTAATGGAAAAGACTGCGGTAACATTGTTTTTCTCAACACACACAAATTCAAACACTATCAACATATTACATCCGCCATAGGTTTTAATACATTAACATATTTGCTTACCATACAGTATTTACTTATCTATATATGCATAATACCTTTGCTTATTTCCTTCTCTATGACTAACGCATGTGCACTTTCTACATGCTTGCATATGTACTGCTAATGTACTATTCCTCTCTTAATGCTTCTTTCTCTCAATGACTCTTTAATTATTAGACTATTCTCTTGTATTATCTGTTGCATGTATTCCACTCCGTGCTTTTAATTTGAATTATTGTATAATTCTCGTTCGATATATGTCGCATCCAGTACAGCCTATAAATACGAAACTGTTGCTCACAATATCAATATATATGTATCTATATGATTGTTCAGTTGAATAGGAGGTTAATTATATGTACAAACATTGATAATGCTCCGATGATTCCAAACAAAAATTTGGAAGAAACGATTGTCAGGTATTAAATGATTTGAACGCAACTTTGATAATTGTCTAATTTTATTATATATATATATTGTATCATACCTCTGATAATGGACGAATTAATTTCCTCGGAGAAAGATTTCTCGTATAAAATCACTTGCGTTTTCCACTCCAGATATTTTCGTGTTATTTCGCAGCCAATTTTATATTATTATATTTGTACTTATTTATTCATAATGCTGCTTTACACCCTGTATCTATGTGTCTGAGCGTCTTTATGTGTGTATACGTTCTGTATATGTACACGAACGCCTCCGTATGCGCGTGTGCGTGCATGTATATATATGCGTATGTATGTGTGTTTTTATATCTATGTTTTTTACATTCTTATTTTTATGTGCGTGCGTGTAAGCGGGTCAATGTACGTGAATATGTCTGTGTGTATGTGTGTATATATGTATTGTATGTATAGATGTGTATGTGTGCGTGTATATATATATATATGCAGTCGCGTACGTACGTGGGATTAGATATACATGGGACGATATGTATGTATATGTATACGTGCCTCCTGTGTAAGTATGTACGCATGCATACGCTTTTGTCTGTACGTATTGCGTGTATATATATATTTTCTTATAGATATATGTTTTTATAGATATATGTGTATGTACACGTGTATCTTCTTTTCTTTTCTTTTCTTTTCTTTTCTTTTCTTTTCTTTTCTTTTCTTTTCTTTTCTTTTCTTTTCATTTCTTTTCTTTTCTTTTCTCTAGTGTTAATTGACTACTTCCTCTTTCATTTAAATATTTTTTCTTTCTCAAATATTGTTTAATTTTTATACATATATCGAGAATGATACTTTCTTTTAACTATTACACTCCCTTCCGCCTTTATCTTCCGCATATAAGTGATTGCGCGTGTGTGTGTGTTTATACGCGTGCTTTCATACTCATGTGTATCTAATACCTGCTTCTGGATTCGTGTCAACTAGATTATATCCGTATCTGTGGTTACATATACACAAATATACTTGCCCTCATATATGTACTTACGCACACATTTTCACCATACACACGCATTTGTACATACATACATATGTACATTTGTGACTGTATATACATACATATACACACACCTAACTATATTTCCTTATATTTTTTTTATATATTTTATATGTCTATTGCATTACCTTTGTTTATATATATATATATATTTTTTGCATTTCTTGAGGAGACTTTCCAAATATTTCACTATGTTTTATATTGCCTTGTCCGACGAACGAATTAGGACGTTTCTTTCGTATTCGTCTTATTCGGGAAACCTCTAGTAATGTTTATTATACATTATATATATATATATATATATAAACAGAGAGAGAGAGAGAGAGAGAGAGGGAGAGGTAGTAACACAACAGTTAGTTCACCATCCGGGGAACAATTGTTTCACCTTAGCGGATCTTCAGCTCGGACTAGTCATGGTTATACGGAACAGGAAGAACAACCGTATGAACGCGCATGCACAGAAATGGTCAATTTACCCAAGCGATACAAAGCCACGGGGGAAAGGTGTAAGGGAGATAAATGTTAAAGTCCGGAAAATGTCTTTCAGTTGATTAGAAAATTAGAATGTTGTTGTTATTCAATCCGGATCTTTGTAGTTATGCAAGCGGTGTTTCCAGACATGTGGACAACGTGAGAAGATTTCAACACGTGAATTTAGGCACTCGCTATTGCGTAATATCCTTAGAATATTTATTCTTTCTTCAATACACAGTCCACAAGACGGATTGCCCCTTGCGTATGTCTTGGACTTAGTATTGACTTTCCATTGAATGGAGTAGTCTATACCTGAATCTTTGAGGGACCATACGTGGCTCGCGAGTTTCGGGGATGATCGTTTTCCCGGGTACCTAAAGGTCGACTGATGGTTCAGGAAGCGTTCCTTAAATCGGCCCTCCGCCATACCCACATAGGATTTGACATCCTGTGGTTGATTTGGTCGGTTTGAAGTGACCACAGCTTCATAAACTACAGTGTTTCATTGTTTGTTTGAAGAGTCTTTATATATGAGTTAAACTATTTTAATGTAATTGATCCTGAACGTTTTTTACTACATTTTAACTGCTACAAAGTGCAGTACATATGAAGCTCTCTTATATTCATTACACTGCTGAAATTCATTCATTCAACGTAAGAACATGTTAAACTCTCATTTCTTGTTTATTTTTTTTTCTTTCTAGATTGTTGTCTGGATATTTTCGATAGACACATCGATGTGTTCTGTATGTATGAGAATGTTTTACTTTTCGCTATATATTTTCAGTTTGACATACTGTTATAGCTATTGTATAAATCAACTTTCGTAATATAATAGCCTGTGTTGCATTGGCACTTTAGGTTTTATAGTTGAACATTAAAGATGGCGACGTCCTTGGCAAATATAAAACCAATCGCAGCTCATGTCTTATCTATTTAACTTTTTTTATTGTCCATTTACTCAAAGCTATTTTCTGTAAGATTTTATATATATATATATAGGTTAGAAGAGCAACAAAAACGATTTGTACACGAAATAATTTGTTCTAGATATAATTTGCGTAAAGCTGGTTAGACATTTTTATCGAAACTACATTATAATTATATAATTGTTTGTCGTATAAACATAATATCCACAACTGACAAAACAGTTTTTTCTTTACTTATATCATTTGAATTTTTGTTTTGCATTTATTATTTTGATTGAGTTACATGCTTCGGTTGTTTGTGATTTTCTTCGTTTTCAATGTCAATTTTTTAAATATTTGTTTGTATACTTAGAAAAGAAGCATTACGTATAACCATTACCTATACAAATGAAAAATATCTAAATATTATTATATAAAATTAGATATCATTTCTTTGATTTTATTAATAAAAGGAGTTTGCTTGACACGTTTGCCATGCCCAAGAGGTTATATCGTTCCTTTTAGAAAGTTGACAGCTGACAGAGGAAACCGTTACTGTATCAATGTCAAAGTATGTGTCACAGACAACATGTCTGCTTAAATGGCCCCGATTTCCGTGTATTACAAGGAGTCAAATTACACGACATTTACCAAATAACTACAAAAATAACATATGAGCTTATTTTAAGCAACAATTTAAAAAATGACAACATAAATATACAACATATGACATAGACAATACCATTTTATATAAGAACGCAAGAGGTTAAAATGCTTCTGGTTTTAGAATAAAGTGAGTCGCCTAGGGATTGGCATTTTTCCTTATTCTTTTCTTGTTGTCATGTTTGCCGTTGTAAATATTTCTAATTTACAAACAGCATAGAAAAAGAGAATGCCATATGTGTAGCTAAATATCGCATTACAGACATTGAATAATTATTTAAACACTGTGTCTTATCTTAACCTTGCTATGCTAGGAAGGTCCAAAGTCCTATCCATATATATAAGGGTGCATTCACACAATATATATATATAGTTATACTTGGGGAGGGTCATAGAGTTGTTATATTGCCAGAAATAATAACAGAACACACATTATGTAGATTTCCGAGTAGTGTTGGGAGTGGGGAGCCACAGTTATAATAAGGTACTCAATACGTTAGTAGAAGATGGGTAATTTTTTATATTTTATATAGAAATGACTACTAAAGAAAAAATAAATATTTCATAATAAATAACCAGGAAAGACGTTGGTGATGATTTCATACGAATAAACAAGTTTTATTCCCATAGAAGACATCTTAAAATAATATATATATATATATATATATATATATATATATATAGCTTCAGACATAGCTGTATACAGATATGTATAGAAATTTCGTATTTCTAAAAAAACACGGTATGTCTACAGGAAACATTTATGGAAGCCGTAGATATGCAAGCACCGGGGCTAACGCCCTCTGATGCTGTTGTCCAGTAGAAGCAATGGGGCGACGGATGTTCCACTTGGTTCCTAAATGTTTCCTGTAAACATACCGTGTTTCTTTAGAAATACGAAATTTTTGTCTCTCTCTCTCTCTCTCTCTCTATATATATATATATATATATATATATATATAATATAAGATCAAAAGATGGTTAAAGGAGTTCAATATATTTTATTATGCGCATTTCAAAAACAAACATCATCAAACAATAATATTTGTGTTTTCATCAGATAAAACAGGAGAACATGATATGAAGGCTAAAAAAACACTTGTTGATAGTGCAGTTTTAAATCAACATATGAAAAGTGGTTTTAGATTGATGTGTGATATTGGGAAAAATATTTTTCCCAATATCACACATCAATCTAAAACCACTTTTCATATGTTGATTTAAAACTGCACTATCAACAAGTGTTTTTTTAGCCTTCATATCATGTTCTCCTGTTTTATCTGATGAAAACACAAATATTATTGTTTGATGATGTTTGTTTTTGAAATGCGCATAATAAAATATATTGAACTCCTTTAACCATCTTTTGATCTTATATTATGCATACTCCAGTCCCACAAACTGTAGAGTGCTTCTTATCCGATATCTGCATTGCTTTATTGTACTACAATAAAACTCACCTCCTACATATATATATATATATATATATATATATATATATATATATATATATATATATATATATATATATATAGTCAAATGTAGCAGATATATATATATATATATAGAGAGAGAGAGAGAGAAAGAACCATATATCCAGAGAAGACACAGTATATTGTACATATACTAAATACATATTAGAGAAGGACATGTATTCAAGAATGAACAAAAAGAGACCTTATGGTACCATTTCGTTAACTGTAAACTGATTTAAAATCCATTTATGTGAACTATCGATTAAAATTAAACCAGAGCATACCCAAAAAACTCACTGTAGCTTAATCTTAATCGATAGTTTTTTATCGATATCTAAAATGGTGCTATAAGGTCTCTCTCTATTGATTCCATCTTGAATACATGTTCTTCTTTGTAATATGTATTTAGTATATGTACAATATACTGTGTCTCCTCTGTATACGCGGTTCTTTCTCTCTCTCCCTCTCTCTGTCTCTCTCTCCCTCTCTCTCTCTCTCTCTCTCTCTATATATATATATATATATATATATATATATATATATTTAAAACAAAATGTTAAACAAGGTTCATTGATTATTCAATGAATACAGTTTTACAATAGATTAAAAGCACTCAACAGTGACATTTTCTGCAGTTATTAATATTATTCAAAATATTAATAAATGGAGAGATTCACATAATCAAAATATATGTTTTATTACATATATTTCGGAGGTACTGTGCTGTTTTTTCAGTACGTCCTCATCAGATAAAATACATAAATTGATGTATGACATACCTCAACTGTGCTGATGGTTCAATTCCAGTCTTGGCAGTGATTTATTACAACAAAACTCAATATTTATATACCACAAGTAAGAGTATGGCAAACTAAATATGATGGAGAGGGATAAGTAGCGAGAAATAAGTATTAGGAGGGGGTGAGTAGGAGAAAGTATAGAATAAATAAATAAATAAATAAATAAATAAATAAATAAACATATAAGTATGAGAATGTTAAATATTTAAATATGTAAATATCTGTGTTAGAGAAAAAGACAAATAGAGAGAGAGAGAGTGCTAAATAGAAGATAAAAGAGAAAAAGATAAAAAGATGAAGATAAAAGGAAGGGAGAGGGAGTTAGAGATGATACAATATATAACTGGATAAGGAAAAGAGATAAAAGGATAAAAAAGAAAGAAAGAAAGAAAGAAAGAAAGAAAGAAAGAAGAAAGGGACATGATGCGTGACCGTTTTTTTTTCAAATATTAGTTATATCTCGCTACTTATCCCTCTCCATCATATTTAGTTTGCCACACTCTTACTTGTGGTATATAAATATTGGGTTTTGTTGTAATAAATAACTGTCAAGACTGGAATTGAACCATCAGCACAGTTGAGATATGTCATGCATCAATTTATGTATTTTATCTGATGAGGACGTACTGAAATAACAGCACACTACTTCCGAAATATATATAATAAAACATTTTGATTATGTGAATGTATCTATTTATTAATATTTAGAATAATATATATATATATATATATATATATATATATATATATATATATATATATATATATATATATATATATATATATATATATATTGGTAAACGGAATAGAAAATGCTGACAAATTGTTCACAGTTGAAAAATGGTTTAATTAGGAATAAAAGAGTATTAGTGATTGTTGTGGTTTTAAGTTTTTAAGTTTTTACCGGTTGCGCATTTCTAAATGCTTTTCAAAAATAATTTTGAGATAGAGTGTCCGTGCTGTTTGCTCTGATATATATATATATATATATATATATATATATATATATATATATATATATATATATATATATATATATATATATATATATATATATATATAAGTTAAAACAATGAAATAAAAAATCAAGTTCTCAGAGATATACTTCACTGCTTTACGATCGTTTCTAGATGGTGATAAAACATTGTATCTATACTCAGTTATTGATCTATGTAAGTTTACAAACTATCAGATAGAGAGAATATTTACTTACATGCATATCACCAGCTGTTTTCAAAAGCAGAATAGACCCCACAACTTACAGTGGATACCTATGTGTATATATATATATATATATATATATATATATATATATATATATATGCATACATATATCTGCTACTTTTGACTTAATGATGGTCTGGATATTCTCTATTGAGCTAATTTATTGAGAGCACATAATTCTAACATATGTAATGTTACATTTGTATAAAACAACTACTTGTTGAGCAGGTGTGACTATAATTTACGCTCCTATTTCTAGCGGAATAAATGTCCACTTCTTGTTGATACGTCTTGCCTAAGGTTTAACGTCGTCGTCGTCGTAGTTACACCATTTGGTTTTCAACATGGTGTCGCGTGTTAAACTTCTCTCCGGGTATCTGCAAGTATATTGCTCCATATAGTACTTTGTTGCTTCTATTTTCCATTAGAAGGTTAAAGACTATACCCTTGACCAGTTTTCTGAGTGTGCTGTAGTTAATCTTAATCGATAGTTTGTTATTAATATCCGTTCACATAGATCGATTTTAAATCGCAGTTTACAGTTAACGAAATGTCGCCATAATGTCTCTTTTGATTCCATCTTGAATACAGGTCCATCGGCCGTTGAGATGGACTTGGGCCGTTACGATTCCCACTAACGGTCTGCTGGTCCACCCGGAGCAACAGTGGCTGACACAAGCCAAAACGCTGCCCAGCGGAGTAATAAACAAGATAAAACAATACTTTATAACAGTTAAGCTATAACAAGTACACTTAAAATGTTATGTAACTTCAGGCAGAAGGTATTGTGCTATTTATAGTACGAAAGTCTCATGAGTGAAACAAGGGGAAAGAAAGAAAAAGGATGAAAAAAGGTAATACATCGTGTTCGAAATGTAAGCCATTGAAATAAATGGGGGAAGAAGAAAGAACACATTCATCATAGATATAAACTTGTCAATGATAAACGTCTCCAGTGTCATGATAAACGCTTTAAGAGACGAGACAAAACAATAACTTATATCGTATTTCTCGGCGCCGAAAACCCTTCGTCCTCCAGGACGCACCTAATTTTGACAACCAAAGATTTGAAAAAAAATAATAAACAACCTTCGGCCTCCAGGACGCATGGTAGATTTTTGAGACTTATTTTATGTGACATAAAATTGAAAGTAAGATAGTAGGTCGATTTATATAATTTTTCCTTTCTGTTATTCTGAAAAGAGAACTAGTTTGTCGGCTCTATATCTTGCGCTGATTTTGTGCATGGAGTTCGGACAACGTTTGAAGAGTGTGTTCAAATAATATCTCATAGGTCTCTGAGATACCCGAACCACAGACTTTATACCCACCCATGTATGAGTGCGTCCCCTGGAGTATTTTCCATTTGTTAAGTCTTGTAAAGGACTGGTTGTGGATGTATCCCTTTGAGATATTTAGGTTGGCTCTGTATCTAGCTAAATTAGGTATTTTTGAGTAGGAAAGTCTAATAACATTCCTGTTAAAGATTCTGTAGTAGATGTTCTTTCTTTTCTCTGCTTTTACGCCTACAACCCTTCTGCTCACCGGGAAGCAGATTTCTCCCTCTAAGTGGGTATACATATATTCAGCTAATATTCTTTTCAGGAGCTTCCACATCATAGAGACATGTAATTGGTCTGAAATTTTAAACTTCGTTACCCTTATTTTCTTCTTTCAGTTTCAAACATGTGAGTCCTTTAATCATCCATTTTGGTGTTTCTCCAGAACTACATCTAGCTGCAGTTATTACTTCATGTACTTTGCAGAAGTTTTTTAATCAGTTTCAATTTACATGCTCTGGTCCACCTGCTTTCAATTTTGGCATCTTTCACAACTGGGTTTTCACCACCTCTTTTGTTATTTTGATGCTTTCTTACACCTACGACCTGTTTCCCAACCTTTTTATACAATCGGCTTTCTCATTGTGTTGAACAGATTTGCTCCAAATGTTTGTTTTCTTTTCCAAAAAACAATGCGCTCTCCTACATCTACTCTTACATCAGTGTTCCATTCGATTCCTTCCGGTCTCTCAAACAATTGTTTTTGATTGGTTTGAAAGAGTCTATTCTGCAAGTATTGGTTACTTCTTTCTTTGTATATCTTTACTTTTGTAGATGTTGCTTTTATTCGTTTCTTTACCTCCTCCGCCACTGCATTCATTCCCTTATTCTTCACAAGATATTGTCTTTCTAGTACTCCATTTTTCATTGGTTCTGTTACCTTCCAATTTCCAATCCCCCTTGTTTGCTTAGATCCTTCCTTAATTGTGTAACACTGTCCAGTGTCCTTCTCTTTCACCGTGGTTGCCTGGTATATATATTAAGTTATTATTTTAATTGTTTAGAGGCGAAAGTGGCAAATATATTCACCAGGTGATTTCACAAAATATTGGATAACATTTTGAAAAGGAAATGTGTAACACATCGAGTTAGAATAAAGAAACGGCTATAAGAAATAACACATTGGTTATGTAGCAAATATTACGAATACAATATTATTGTTTCTACCTTTTGGCACAAGGCCAGCAATTATCACAGTGCATTACTGGTACTTTATTTTATCGACCCCTTAAGGATGAAAGGCAAAGTTAACCTTGGCAGGATTTGAAATCAGACTGCAAAGGAGAGTAACTCTATGCTGCAAAGCATGGCGTCCGATCCTCTACCGATACTGCCAATCCACCGCCATATGAACACAATATAATGTTATTCAAACAAAGTGGATGAGAATGTAAGATGATACTTACTAGAAGAAGTTTTCAATAATACCTATGGCTGCGATAAAACGTTAAGTTGATATTATCTGGATGAGGTAATTTTAATATATTGAAGTTTGAGATTAGCTGAGATTTTTCTGAATATTCAGGACTCAGAAATTATATAATGTTGATCAGATGTATTTTTTTTTTTTATTAGTTAAGCTTTAAAAGATGCAATATTTGTATTTCAACAAAACTCTAGATTTCAAGACCATACATATTTTTGCATATCATGGATATATTATCATTGTGTTTTTGGAATGTGAAACTAGAAGATGTCTACAACACAATAAGAGTTGTTGACGTCAACTATTTATATTCCGGTGTTCATTATTATATTGAAGTATGAGGTCAGAAATCGTTGTGTTAGATTTGGAATATGATAAGGGGTGAATATAAAAAAATAAAAATAAAAATAAAATAAACGAGTTCTTTATGTTATTATGTTGAGAGGAATGACAATGGGAGGAGATTTCCATGCAATATGAATGCCATAATCTAAGGGAATTAAAAGAAAATGTAAGAAAATGATCTGTAACATCTCTCATCGTGCGCGCAATGTTGACGACAACTTCAACAACAAAGATAATACGTCATTAATGTGGATATAAGTTGTAACGATGAAAGAATGGCATTTAACTAATGTATTGGTACGCGATGGGGCCCACCGACAGTCCCGGCGGACAGAATGGAGAAGGCGTTTCCCCGGAGGACGGCAAGGGAGACGCGCTGGAAAAGCCACTCCAACTCGCGGGGCTCACACCTGCGGCTGGCCAGCTCAGCGCCTATGGTGGTGAGTAAGGAGGTAGCCCTGGGGCCGAGGACACCAGAAGTTTCCACTGCCAGGGGAATGACCGCAAACATGTCGGAGAGCGATCAGTATTTGAGAAGTTTGGCCCCCTCAGCCCGACGTGCAGCAGAACCTGGGTCAGTCGCAGACTGCACCAGGTTGCGGCTGCAGAAAGTATCGGTGCAATAACAAATACGCTGATTATGAGGATGATGATTATGTTGATGTTGATGGTGATGATAATGATGCTGCGGGTGATGCGCATGGCGACAGCAACGTCAATGATGAGTATGATGCTGTTACTGATAAGAATCGTTTCTCCCTTGTTTCACCTTTGTTTTTTGTGTGTGACTCGTTAAGTTCCAATCACGCGGATCCTGCCAGAAGCAACGGTCTCTAACTGATCCGGTTAGATACCAGCACGAGACCAGGTCAAGCTCATGGATGTTATCCAACGATCTTGCTCGGGGTTTACCCATGGGTATCCTGACGATAATTTATATCCAGTGATTGTTTCCTGAGACATACTAACCACATGCCCGTAGGATCGGAGCTGTGAACTCTCAATTCCGAGGGGTAACGGCTCAACTTGGAAAGACTCTCTGATCTGCTAGCAACTCTATCGAGTATCGTTACTATAAAGGCCCTTCGGATGAAACACATTTCAGCCGCTTGATTCGGGATCATATGCTTACCCAAGATACATGGCTATAAGTAAGTATTGGCACGAATATCGAATTGAAGATAATGAGCTTAGCTTTTATGCCTAACTCCATTTTTTAAATTACTTCATGCTGAAGCTGGCGCATTACGGCTGCACCAGCTCCAGCAATTCTTGCCCTTAATTCAGCCTCCTGTATTCCATCATTATTAAACACGGCCCTGGGATGCTTGAACTTCTCTACCTGGTACAGTGGAACCACATTTACATGTAAAGTGCACTCCGCAGGCTCCATTGAGAAGACGAGTGTCTATGTTTTACGCAGCACTGATTTTCATTCCAGCCATGCAGCACTAGGCAACAAACTTATCGTGTGCAAGTCGGAGATCGCTTTCTGTCGGGTTAAGTAACAATATGTCACCTGCAAATTCCAGCCGAGTGTCTGTACACCCACCAGTCGTGATACCACTTCCAACCCTGCTGTCCATGCCAGTCCGGTTCATGTAAATAATGGCCAGGAGAGGTGACAGAACGCACCGTTGGCGGAGTCCGACTCCCACATTTAATGGTTTTGATATAGCACCATTTATCCGAACACAAATAATCGGGCATTCGTATAGAGACATGGCAGGAAGAAGTTGATCATCGATCCCATATGCCTACAGAATCTTCCTTAGTATGGACGCGGTCATATGCCTTCTCAACGTCGACAAAACACGAATATACCTCTTGGTCATGCTCCTACGATTTCTCGAAGACCTGCCACTGTGTGAATATTTGGTCGGCTGTGCGGCGTCCGTGGCAAAAACTAAACTGTTTATCAGTTAGCCTGGACTCGACAATCTCCTTGCATCTCTTTGCAGCAGGACACTTAGCACAGACTTTGTCTAGGGCGTGTAAAATTCCCGAGATCCACGGACGAGTTCTCTCCAGCGGTCCCTGTCCCTCATTACCGTTGTCATGTCCTACGTCTCCAAGAGACCAGTATCTGCCCTTAGAGCATCAACATATGTTACCTCGGTCTTCCTCTTCCAGTGTTTCCATGCAGGGGATCCCACAGGAGCACTGAGTGCAGTGTCAACTCTGGATGTTGGTGAGCATGTCCAACTAACCTCAGTCTCCTCTGTGTCACTTTCCAGCTGACTTTTGGGAGACTCCCATAGAGCTCTGAGTTCTTCATGCTCAGTCTATACTGATTAATGTATACTGATTGGTGTATACATTAGTGTATACTGATTAGTGTATACTGATTAATGGTCAGTGTCCAAGTCTCAGTACTTTGTCAAATCCGCGCAAACTACGCTTTTTTAGAAGTTGCCTTTACTCGCCTCGTCGTAGCTACGTCACTGAGTTGTGAGTTTTCTTGGAAGCTACAGGTGAGACCCATTGTTCCATCTACTCTAGCAGTTTACTCCTGTTGGTCTTGCTTATTCGTAAGACTGTGGCCCGCTTATATCACAACTAGCCAACATATCTGGTGGCCGTATCACTATCCGCCACCTGCGACCCCTTCTCTAGCAGAACAGCTCCACTGAGAATAAATGAAGAGTTGCATCCTTTTGACGATATCCAATGACTCCTCCAATCACTTCAGCTTCTAGGAATGAATTTGAAATGTTATTCCGGTGGGATTCGAAACCAGGTGATGAAACAATGGAGTTGACTGCAGCTGTACCAACTCTTACCCATCACCCTGCTCCTGCAGATATTAGTAATCAAAATTGGAGTGAATGGTCGTAATTAAACTGACAGAAGAAAGGTTCAAACGTGTAATTTTAAATTTTAATTCATATACACTTATATATATATATATATATATTACACACACACACACACATATATATATATATTTATATATATATATATGCGTGTGTTGAGATAGAGAGATAGATAGATAGATAAAGAGAGGGGAAGTGAGTGAGAGAGAAAGAGGGGGGAGATTTGCACAATTTTTTATAGAATTTACATTAGATTTTTAAATTATTGAGAAACATAAATTATTCGAAATAAAAGGAATTCAAAAATGATATAAAATGTATTTTAAAATGTGATAAAGTTATAAAATAGAATAATGAATTTAATTAATCTAAAAGAATTGAATATTTTATATGAAATTAAAGAAAACTGGTAATAATAGCAATGGAGGATATTATTTCTACAAACCTATGAATGATAAAAACAAATAGCCCCAGGAAAAACAACAATAACAAGAACTACAAAACTAATGCAAGTGACAGTAACGGAACAGGCATGAACCAATGTAACTACCGCTCACAAATACACACGAAGACATGTAGAAACACACTCATACACTGAATGAAATCTGTCACGAAATCACCAACCAAAACACTGCAATTTTCTAGACAAGTGGATTTCACAGCAGGGATTGAAATAACGCGTTGTATATATATATATATATGTGTGTGTACGTGTGGTTTATTTTATATTTGTTTTGATACAGCACGGAAGTGAACTTTGACACCAAACGCGTGACTATCTCCGGCACTATATAATTCATTAACCTTTACGCTTGCCGGCCTTTTCTTGAAAATTAGAAAAAATAAATGAATGAATAGAAAAATATTCAAAAAATTATTTAATTTCTTCATGTTAGGTTGCCAGAATCGGTAGATTGAGAGATAAGAAAACGTTGTGAACCCTAGTCCCCTAACTTTACTGTGCGGGTTCAAAACCCAGCGTTCGCTATTTCACTTTAATTCGTTATGTGTATGTGTATATGTGTGTGTATTTGAATATGTGCGTTCATATAAAAGAAGTGGCCAATTTTCAAAAATAACAGACCTAGGAAAATGTGTTTGTTGTGGTGTTTCCATTGCTAACACTCATTGTTGGTCACAACTCCTCACCAAAACGTCACCAGTGACCGGTGTACCGGTAGAGAGAGAGAGAGAGAAATCTGTAAATTCCCGACCACGATGTCAACCGGTTTTGGCCTGTGTTACAAGCTAAAACCGCTTGGCGCCGAGGGCGAGATTTTACATATCTCTATACCCACTCTGAATGTCCCCATTTATCGAGTACTCACATGATTAGTGGTCTTCTCGGTCTCAGCACCACAGACTCTCTGTCTGTCTGTCTCCCACTCTCTCTCTCTCTCTCTCTCTCTCTCTCTCTCTCTCTCTCTCTCTATATATATATATATATATATATATATATATATATATATATATATATATATATTATTAGAAATGTAAGCTATCGTCGTATTTTGACTAAAGAAATTAAAGAAATTATTTAGCCTGATAGTGGGGTTGAGACCCCTCGGAGAAATGGAAAAAGATGAGTATTGACGTACATGGGAGTCGAACCGACATCTTTGGTTACCCGGACCACTGTGCTACCATTTACACATAAAAATATTCTTACTTGATATATATATATATATATATATAATCGGGCGTTAGCATTTAATGTACGGAAATGTTGTAGACACTACCGTTGTTACTGTCGAACTATTTCTAGCCACGGGACTTAGAGACTAGAGCCGAATGCTACCATTCTATTGTACAGCTACTGGAGACTGACTTTTTCTAATAACCAATTTTTCACTACTTGTTAATTTGCGTTTGAGATACATTGGCTGAGTGCTTATGGTGGAAACGGAACTATTTGCATTTCTTCACGTGCCATCACGTACATTTCTAAATCGGTAGCCAGTCAGGAGACGGCATTGTGATGCGTGAGATTACAGTTACAAACATTTTACTGTGATGGCCGTCACATACAGTCATAGCCGGCACGGACTGGAGTCAAATTCTGGCGATCCATTGGTTATTGATTAGGCGAAACCCGCTGATGAAGCCACATGCGCCGATTGTGCATTGTTGCATAATATATGCGGTCAGAGGGTGCTGTGCACTATATTGCTGCATTAAGTGTGGCCCAAACTCGCGTTGATTTCGGGAACAATTGAAGGTACCCGTTCACATGCGCTGTATCGAAGCGATTAACTACGTGTATATTCTGGGAGTGTATTTAACATTACCTATTGAGTACGCTGAGATGCAACCCGTCCTAGCAGTGACACCCATGCTAGTTCCGTCAACCTATTTTATATATATATATATATATATATATATATATATATATGGCTGGGCACAACGAATACGCGTATATAAGCGCAACATCATCAACTTTTAAGGAGCGACTGTACAGCCACAGTCCTAAGCGTTCCCAAACCAGACAAAACGATTTGATCTGGGATCTCAAGGATAGAAACCTCAAATACCGAATGAAATGTCTGGCCCAACATTTCACCGGAGGATGCCACTGCAGATTGTGCCTGGCGGAATCATTAAATTGAAATCGGCTATTAATTTAAAATCGGGAATCTTGATTAATTGCAGGCACACAAAAAACACACACATTAACCGCCATGGTATTCGTATATGAACCACGGACAGACCAAAACCAAACCACCTGAACACAGAGAGCAATAGTCACTTACATAACATCCTATTAACTACGACAATTATTACTATGTCTCATCAACCCTATCATTCCTTACCATTGCTATTCGCATTAATATTATGTTCTTTATGATCTGAGTTCAAATCCCGCCGAGGCTAACTTTGCCTTTCATCTTTACGGGGTCGATAAAATAAAGTACCAGTAATACACTTGATAATTGCTGGCCTTGTGCCAATAGTAGAAACAATTAATATTATATTCGTTATCATGTTCCTCATTATTAAACATATCACCTTGTATTCATCTCTCTCACCCACATGAACACACACCTCACACACCAGACACCCACATACACCACCAGCTTATAATCGATATTCTTTTTTCTATAATTATTAATTATTTCAGCCAAGGATGTTGTATTAGCTAATCCGGCATTTTTAAAACTATGTTTGTGTGTATTAAATCTTACTTTAAATTGGTTAGAAGTAGCTCCTATATATGAATAAGTTGAGTCCTTATTGCTAATTTTACATTTATATACTATGTTATTAATAAGACAATTTCCTTTTAATGGTCAATTTCCTTTGTTTCTACAGTTACAACCATTCGTGAATATTATATCAGGGGAATTAGTCAAATTTGGTGTGGGTTTACTCGACTTGTTATATATGAAGGAGATGGTAGTTTGTTGCGGTTTATTTTCGTATTATGGTTAGTTTGATGTGTTGGTGGTATATTCATGGATTTTTTTTTACATTTGTATGCATTGTAAGCACTTATATTCTGTTGTATATTTTTGGTAGTGGACTAGGAAAATTTGACCGTTGATCTATTTAAAATGTGATGGTATTTATGGTTTGGCAGGAAGATTTTCTCTAGGATAGTAAACAATTTTTTAGGGATATTATCTTTAATTTGTAGGTTAAATGGAGCATTATACCAAGTAACACGTCTATTACGGTTTCTATGTTGTTTTTAATATTTATACGATGTATCAGGATGTTTACTGAGGGAGTTAGTATTAGTGAATTTATTATATATAGGTTTAGTTAGATTAACTGATTTAGGTGTTTTAGTCTGATTATTAGAAATGCTGTTAGTAATGTTATTAACGTATATTGGAGTATTAGGATGAATGGTTTTTTGAAAGTTATTATATTGTATGTGAGAAGAGGTAGAGAAATTCAGTTTTAAGTTGGTATTTTGGGGTATTGTGTGAGTGGCATTTAGGTGTGTGTTTTTCATTTGGTATTTTTTGGTAATATTGGGTTGTAAATTTGAAGTATTATTGGTACAAGACTAATTTGTTTTTGTGGCCGCTTCTAGCTAAAGCTTCGTTATAAAAGGTAGCATTTTTATCGAATACATCCTGGTTAGATGAAAGGTTAGAAATTCTGAGTGAGATATTATATGCTAGGTTTTTAAGGATAGATCTAGGGTGATTGGATTGTGAGTGTATGTAATGTAAGTTTTGGTTAGGTTTATGGTAAGGTTGGTAGATACCCGTAGATAAGTCTAAAGTTATATCAAGGAAATTAACTACTTTACTGGTGTTTTCAAATGTAATAGTGAGACTATAATAGTCTTTGAGGAAAGTTCTAATAAGTTTTTTATTTTTTTCAATTTCTGATAGGCTAAGGTTAATGGAAAGAAGAAGACAGTCATCACGATATAAACAACCTTTAAGGTGGGGAAAAGAAGCATTTATGTTAAATAGAAGAAAGAGGCCCACAAGATCGGTAATTTGGGGCAGAATCACTAGAGCCCATAGCAATGTCGAATAGATTACTATATGTATTTCTGGTACAGTATTCCTTCTGTAATTCCAGTAGTGTTTGTCTATCGTGCATGATAATATTAATGTCATCCATAGTTAAGTTTGATCTATTTTTGGCAAATATCAAGGCTTTGTTCAGGAGTATGGGTGATATAGAGGGATAATAAGCATCTATATCGAATTGTAGAAATGAAGCAGATGATTTATTTCTAATATTAGTAAACCAGTTAATTACCTGGGATGTGTTTTCCCAGATTGGTAAATTAACATATTTTCTTAATTGTCGGATGATTCTGTATAAAAATGTGTTACTAATGATGCCAATGTCAGATTTGGAAGGGCCTATAAGTCTTATAGAAGGATTAGCGTTAAAGTTAGATTTGTGATCTTTCAGGTTAAAGTGTGGTTTTTTCAGTGCCAAAGATTAAGTTCAATCTTCAATATTGAGTTTATTTACTATGTTGTGTGTTTTGTTGTTGATATTGGTAAGAGCCGCATTATTTTTTTTTTATAATTTTTCCTGAGTTCTTTATAAATGAACTCATTGTAATTATCAATATCCATGTGGTACAGATTTCCAGTTTTGTCAGAGTGGACATAGATTTTGTTAGATTTTTTTTAGATCCAATAAGGGTAGAATCAAGATCCTTTTGAAAATTAGATTTATATTTCTTAAATTTGAGGTGTTTGATTAAGTTAAAAAGGTCTTTCTCGAAGTTTTCAAGCAAGGAGTTGTGTGGTGGGTTCTTATATGTAGTGAACTCTTATAAATATTTCTTATCAGTACATTTTGTTTTTTTTATCAAAGTGGTAGGCCCTCCATCTAAAAATCAATGTAAATATGGAGGTCCTACCGCCCTCCATCTAACAAAATTCCTAATAATCAGACTAAAACACCTAAATCAGTTAATCTAACTAAACCTATATATAATAAATTCACTAATACTTACTCTCTTAGTAAATATCCTGATACATCGTATAAATATTAAAAACAACATCGAAACCGTAATAGACGAGTTACTTGGTATAATGCTCCATTTAACCTACAAATTAAAGATAATATCCCTAAAAACTTTTTACTATCCTTGAGAAAAACTTCCCGCCAAACCATAAATACCATCAAATTTTAAATAGATCAACGGTCAAATTTTCCTACTCCACTACCAAAAATATACAACAAAATATAAGTGCTTACAATGCATATAAATGTAAAAAAAAAACATGAATATACCATGAATAAAAAAAACCATGAATATACCACCAACACATCAAACTAACCATAATACTAAAATAAACCGCAACAAACCACCATCTCCTTCATATATAACAAGTCGAGTAAATTCCACACCAAATTTGACTAATTCCCCTGATATAATATTCACGAATGGTTGTAACTGTAGAAACAAAGGAAATTGCCCATTAAAAGGAAATTGTCTTATTAATAACATAGTATATAAATGTAAAATTAGCAATAAGGACTCAACTTATTCATATCTAGGAGCTACTTCTAACCAATTTAAAGTAAGATTTAATACCCACAAACATAGTTTTAAAAATGCCGCATTAGCTAATACAACATCCTTGGCTGAAATAATTAATAATTATAGAAAAAAGAATATCGATTATAACCTGACCTGGAGTGTTGTCAAAAGGGCCACCCCTTATCAAAATAACAGATATGAGTGTAAATTATGTTCCCAGGAACGTTTTGAAATAAAGAAATCTAAGGATATCCTATTAAATAAGCGACAAGAATTAATTATATCGTGCAATCATAGAATTAGAAGAACTTTCAAATATTATAAACATAATTAATATACACCTTACATTTATATTATACAAATTATTATAATTAGCTTTTTTAATTTAGTTAACCTACAATTAGTATTTTACTACTGAGAACTTCATAATTTTATTTCCCTTTTACAGCTCTCTTTTCCTAAAATTAATACCTATAAGTATACATATAAACTATTTTAACTTCCTGTTATGAATCTAAATTCCTTGTAGTCTATATAAGTTTGTTATTTCTCACTAATCCATTTATCCCCCAAAAATGTTTCCTTCGTTTTTAACAACATTCTTTAATAACATCTAACTCTTATTTATCACATCTATATAAATTAATATAAATTTATCCCTATAAGTATACCTATCAATTAAATTAATTTGATTTCTTGTTATAGATCTAAATTCCTTGTGTTTTAAATAAGATTGGTATTTCTCACTAACACATTTACCCTAAGATGTTATTCTCCTTCGATTTTAACATTAGCATTATTCTTTAATAACATCAAATGTTCGTGTACCTTTCACCGGGTTGACCCCTTTTCATCCCCAAAGTAATCTTTTCATTCAAAGTATTCTTTCCATTCAAAACTTAAGTCTGCATTCCTCTACCCCTAAATTAAATTTCTACTACTACTATTCTATCAACTTGACCACTAACTACTTTTCTATTGGTCAATTCAAAACCTGTTCCCAAACAGACCTATTATATTAAATCTTCGTTGTTTTTTTTTCAATAAACAAATAACATTATTTCTGAAGACAGCATATATATGTGTAGGTATGAATATTTCCTCTGATAGTTTGTAAAATTTTTACATAGATCTATATGATATACATACCAACACACACATATATATCCTAGAAACGATCGTAAAATGATGAATGTTTTAATATAAGGAACTGTTTCTTTGTTTTTATTCATTATTTTTATTAATTTATCTTGACTCGCTGTTCCTGTGATTTTCATCGAAAATTTTTTTTAATACATCTTCTCTTTTCGTGATATTTGGATTACATTGAGTTCTTCATACGGATTGGACACTACCGTATATTTTGGTAGATTTATCTATATATATATATATATATATATTTACATAAATATAGATTCATTACAGATTTGTAAGCCTCTAGATAATGACATAGCACATGAGCTGTTAAGTTGTTATTTTGAATTCTAAGAACAATAATCTAGATATACGAATTCCCAAAGGTTAGAAATCATGTATAATATATTGCCTATAATTGTTTTTTCTTTTTGTCTCTTACGTGCAGGAAACTCCAAGTCATATTAACCATTGCGTTCATTTCTAAGGTCTTCGTGTGTTATTTGAGGAATATTTGGCTGTTATTTCTAAATGATCAATTAATCACGCAGAAGCTCCCTCATTTGCTCGAATGAATTTAATTAATTATACAGAAAACTGACAATTATTCCACAAAGATTCCATGTTTTTATGAGCTAAATTGTAGTTTCTCGGTAGAGATAAGTTTTCTTCAACGTCGACCGGTTAATGTTTTCAGTGTTCTGTAAATGTTTTCCGATATTAACAGGAAATTCCCACAGAGAGACAGAGAGCAAAATAATACCAACAACAATTGTAAAAACAACACCAACAATCACAAAAAAAGCAATATATCATAACATAATTTGATGTCGAAAAATCTAGTCAAAGCTATATGCACTGGGAATATCGCTCGTAAAATGTCTCGCATTGTCGTTCCATTTATAATGTGTTTATTTCACAGACCACAAAGTACAAAGCAATTAGTAGCAATTATATATATGGAACCATTTAGTTCAGTATGCTGTTGTTGTTGATGTTATTGTTGGTTTTATTCCTCTGATGTTTATATATTTGCATATTGGCATCTCATGTTTCTGCTGAAAAACAATAAGTCATATCGATTACATGATTATGTGTGTTTGCTGAATGACGTTTAAGTGTTATATTCTATCAAACAGGATTGTCAATCAAATGACTGATCACTTGCCAATAACTACTCTAAGTAATAACGTGTTTTAATTAAACAGGAAATTGTGCAGTCATTGAGGGACTAGAAGAGGGAAACAAAAACGCTGGTTCTGAGATAAAATGGGGCTAGTAGAGAGGATATAGAAGTACAGGGAGTGAAATAGAGAGCGATGTAGAGGAGAAAAAGTGAACTGGAGAGAGTGTGGAATAGAAGAGTGAAATAAAAGAGAAATGAAGAGAGGAAACAGATAAAGTGTAAGAGAGTAGAGAAAATTCTCTAGATCATTCGTGCAGCAAATGAGTAGATTAATTTCTTCCGAATGAAAGTGGAAACCATGATGCCAGTAAAATTTGTTATTGTTGCTGCTGTTGTTGTGTTTGATATTATTGATCTTTAGAACTGAATCAATTCTCAAATGCACGCCAGTGGTGACCATCCTATTTCTACTTAAGATATACTCTATATTTTCCTTTATTTTCGTTCTGAGTTCTACTACACATGATTTCGTTCTTGGGCGCTTTCAATAACATTTCCTTTTTCTCTTGAGTAGAGTTTGCTACATGTTTTTGTTCAATCGTGTTTCATTTCTAAAGACTCTTCTCATAGCACAACATAGTAGATTCTGTAGAGAGAGAGAGAGAGAGAGAGAGAGAGAGAGAGAGAGAGAGAGAGAGAGAGAGAGAGAGAGAGAGAGGGAAAGAGAGAGAGAGAGAGAGAGAGAGAGAGAGAGAGAGAGAAGGAAAAACAAATAAATAAATAAATAATCGTTTCTACTTTTGGCACAAGGCCACCAATTATCCTAATATATTACTGGTACTTTATTTTATTGAGCCCGTAAGGATGAAAGGCACAGTTAACCTCGGGGGGATATGAATAAATAAATAAATAAATAATGAAAGAAAAAAAGGAAGAATGAAAGAAAGAATGCGAGAAGGGGAGGAATTGGAGAGGGGTCGGAGATAATTGTAACATATAAAGAAAATTGGAAAATATAAATGTCCCTCCTAGCCTAGTGCTTAATTTATCGACCCAATCATGATAAAATTTGATCTCGATGGGGTTTTGATTCAGAGCGTAGTATTTTTCCGGCTTTCACCGTATATATTGTCTGTACAAATACAATGTCCTGTATAAATATGACGCTTTCTCGATAACAATCCTGCCTTTTTAGGCAAGGTTAACATGAAACTGTAGTAGCTAATATATTGTGCCCTATTTTTTAACGAGATGTAATTTTAATGGGCTTTGATTCTCCTTTTTAGGAGACCAAGTGAAAATTTAGAGGACCCCATTCATGTATGTGGTTATTTAGGCCTTATGAGATCATGCACGAGCAAACTTAAAATCAAAGGCATTCTAGTTGTAACTATACTGCTTTTTTAGTGTTATTAGACTTATACGGTTTCTCCTGTGATATCCGTTTATAAGACCATAAATTGTTAGCTTGCCAGAAATGTAGCAATTATACGTTGTTTGAAGTTATTCAATGATTATATCCTTCCGCATGTTCGTAGCACAAATGTGACATTCATTAAAGCATTGCTCAAAGACCTACGATTAAGCCACATGTCACCCTTTGCCGGTCAGAGCAGGATAGACTCTTTTAGTAAAGGCAGTATGGTGTAATGCAATCAGTAGTATGTATGTGTGTCCCTTTCTTTTGACCTGCAATGTTATTTCTGTGAACGTTAGCATACCCTCTATGTTTCTGTTTGTTACCATTATATTAACAATGGTATGACTTTTTCTACTTTTCACTTAATCATTTTATAAGCAGCTATATTCCTTCTGTAAATCTATATTTACTCTGTACCATTGGTATCATCTTCTATATGCCCTTCAGAAGAAGTGCAAGTCTCCGAAATTGTTTAATGACCCCACGGCGAATCAACGGACAATATTGTTTTCTACTAACTTTTTGGGAATAAAATTGGAAGCCTATTTTTGTGTCTTTCAGAATAGATTTATTGTTGTTGCTTTAGTTGATCAACAGAATTCGGATCAAGATTGTTTCAGTTGAGCCCGAGTATAAAAGCAGCTGCTTCACAATTTATATTATATTTTCTCTGGTTACAAGCTTCCAACTGATCAATCACTATTTCTTTGATTTCATGATATCAGACGTAATAAGTGAGGATTGTCTTCAACAAGGACTAACCAGATATAACAAAAGATTTTTATTCTTAAGAACGGATGTATCTATCTTTTCACCGATATCTACATCGTTCACAGATATAGATCAGTAAAGATTAGTATTAATCAAAATAAAGGAAACACTAATGCATTGTGTATATCAAGCAGCTATTCATGGTTGGGGTAGATTCAGGTCCTGAAATACGAGCCTCGATATGGAGATGTAATATATAATCACAAAGGAGATGACTTTTCTTAGCATAAATGAAGTTTTACTGCCTGTAACTTGCTCATAATTGAAGACAGCATTGATGTGTGTGTTTACAGTATATGTTGTCGGGAACGAATATGAGTACGTTAGAAGAAGCAGCCATTATTCCATTTAAGGGGGATTTCAAATGTCAGGTTTCAGGGATGATTTGTATACACAGAGACAAGCAGGAATTCATTGAAACTGGTGTGCAAGCAAACACATACACGCACACACACACATATATATATATATATATATATATATATATATATATATGCACGTGTGTGTGAGTGTGTGTGGAGAAAGAGGGAGTGAGAGAGGGAAAGAGAGAAGAGAAATAAATAAATAAATGAGATGGTGGGAAGGGAAAAGGCCAAAATCCTGCGTAATCTTTTATCTCCACAAAAAGCAGATGTATTTATATCAGCAGTATGAAAAACATGTATAAATAGGTATATATATATATATATATATATATATATATATATATATATATATAGAGAGAGAGAGAGAGAGAGAGAGAGAGAGAGAGAATAGAATAGATAGATAGATAGATAGAGAGAGAGAGAGAGAGAGAGAGAGAGAGAGAGAGAGAGAGAGATAGTTAGATACACATTCATATATATATATACACATAAATTTATATATATATATATATATATTTATATATACATATATATATATATATATATATATATATGTATATATATATATATATATATATATATATATAGAGAGAGAGAGAGAGAGAGAGAGAGAGAGATAGATAGAGAGAGAGAGAGAGAGAGAGAGAGAGAGAGAGAGAGAGAGAGATACATAGATACATAGAGATAGATAGATATTCATATATGTATGCGTATGCATATATATATATATATATATATATATATATGTGTGTGTGTGTGTGTGTGTGTGTGTGTGTGTGTGTGTGTGTGTGTGTGTGTGTGTGTGTGTGTGTGTTGTGTGTGTGTGTGTGTGTGTGTGTGTGTGTGTGTTGTGTGTGTCTGTGTGTCACAATGGAGTAGTTCTAAGTAAGTACATGAAAAATCTCAAAGGAATCTATTCACTTCAAATATTGATTAAATTCCAGGAAGGCTAAACATTTGGTGCCAACACAAATTCTTGCTTACTTTACACAAAGTCAATTGTTGTTCCTTCCGTTGTTCACTTGACGTTAGCATATACATTGTCTTAGACATTTGTTTAGATATTTTCTTCTTCTTCTTCTTCTTCTTCTTCTTCTTCTTCTTCATCAGCACCACCACCCTAACAATCACCAATGTCATCATTATTCTTTTTATTATGTTGTTCTATATGTATCCAAACTATTCATAATTTCAACAATATGATAATGCTGCCTTTACTTTAAAACCTAGTTTTAGCTCCGGAAGAATTAATAATTAATCTTTCTTACTTTCTTGTTTCTTCTTTTCTTTTTGCGTTTGCTCTAAATCCTTTCGAAATTTTATACTTTAAAAATGTAACTTCATCACGTGCTGTAATCTTACATATGCTCTGACCTCATTGCTTGCTTAGAAACATTACAAATTCCAGCAGTTCTTTGCATTATTAATCAATGGTTCTTGTTCTTTTTGTTGTAACTATTGTTTTTATTATTATTATTGTTCTTTGAGTCTCAGTCATTGATGTTATTTAACTGAAAAGTTTGTTGAAATGAATATCAAGCCGCTACCTGCAGCCTCAGATATTCAGGACGTATCGGAGGGTTCTGGCTGTTCCCAGCAAGCAGGCCTTTTGGAGTGTTCCAAAAAGCGGGGCTGGACTAATTTTCTTTAACCATCCCTGGAAACCTTTTGAGATAGTACCTAGTGCGCCTATGAGAATCAGGACGACTTTGACTTCATGGCAGTTCCAAATCCTTTTTACCTCCCACTTTAAGTCTTGGTATCGATTAATTTTCCCCCGCTCCATCTCTTGCACTCTCGTGTCAAATGGGCAGGCTACATCTACAATCAGGAACGATATTTTTTCCTTGTCCAAACCCACCAGTCAGGCCTATTGTGTTCCAGTTTCTTATCCGTCTGTATCCTAAAATCCCACAGCACCTTCACCTGATCGTTTTCTATCACCGACTCTGGCTTATGCTCATACCACTTCTCAGAATGTGGTAAATTGTTTACTTTGCATAGGTGCAAGTAGATCACCCTGCCCATCACATCATGTCTCCAGCCTTTATAGTGAGTCTGGGCTAGGTGTTTACACTCGGATACAATGTGAGCCACAGTCTCCTCTCTCTACACACAGATCCTACAGAGTCGGATAGCTTTCACCTTGTAAATATGGTGTTTCACCCACTTCGTTTTGAGTGCCTGCTCTTGCGCAGCCATTAGCATTCGTTCTGTAGCCTTTTTAAGGTCTCCTCTTTTTAACCAGTTCGATGTCTGTGGATCTCTAAATTCAGTTTTCTCAAAGAAAGTACTATGAAACTTATGTTTATTTTTTAAAGTTTTTATCTATTTATTTGTTTATTTATTTATGTTAGTCTACAGCGTGATGGTGCCACGTTAAAATCACCGGGGGTGATGTAACCATACATTCACCATTCCTCGATATGAGTGTTTAAATGTCGAACCTAAACAGTTCGAATAACGGTGAAGTGGAGACTGGAACGTCATGTGACAGATTCCCACCCAGCAGGTGCTCCCTGGCCCAGCAGCTGGGACCTGGCTGCCATCCAAATACTGCTGGTGTTGGAGGAAGAAGAAGAAGGAAAGGGACAAGAACCAAGTGGACGACAGAATTGAATAGAACTGTTATGCAATGTTACCTGAAGAGTAACCCCAAGGAAAAAGGCTATAGGAAACGGATGCATAACATCTGGAACGATATGATAATGCTGCCTTTACTTTAAAACCTAGTTTTAGCTTCGGAAGAATTAATAATTAATCTTTCTTACTTTCTTGTTTCTTTCTTCTTTTCTTTTTGCGTTTGCTCTAAATCCTTTCGATATTTTATGCTTTAAAAATGTAACTTCATCACGTGCTGTAATCTTACATATGCTCTGACATCATTGCTTGCTTAGAAACATTACAAATTCCAGCAGTTCTTTGCATTATTAATCAATGGTTCTTGTTCTTTTTGTTGTAGTTGTTGTTTTTATTATTATTATTATTATTATTGGTCTGTTCGGATGCCTTTTTGGATCGCTCCCAGTAAGTCGCTTTATTTGCCTGTTAAAATTATTTGTTGTTAAATATTTCTTGTTGTGTAAGGGACATAAGCCCTTAGACTTTGCCCTGTGAAGAGGAAAGTATAATATTTGGGCTTTTTGGCCCGAATATTAGAACTCTTTTTTACGTGTTAAAAAATTTACGGAGAAAAAAACAAAACATGGCTGCGCCACGCCCCCAGCGATATGTCTGCTGTCGTGCAACAACGACGTAGAAGTTGAGAGGAGCGCTACAGCGAAATTAACACAAATTGATAACACAAACACCACCACAAACAATGTAAATAGAGACACCAATGATACCAATGAGAACTCTAATTTTGAAAAAAAATGACAGTAACAGCGACAACGAAAATACAGATAACAAAAAAAAAATAACAGGTGCAACAACAATATCAACACCACTAACATGAAAACAAATAGCGACAACACCAACAGCAACAATACCAACTGCACCGAGAACAACGGTGGCAACAAAGACAACAATGATAATAGCGACAGTACTAACAACAACACCAACAAGAACAACGACAACGACAACAACAGCCCCAACTAAAACAAAAAGAACACTTTCGCTGTGGCAGCAGCAAAATAGAGGCCATGCTTCAACATGGACCTCTCAAAAAAAGATGAAAATTTGGCCCAGGCATGGAAACTCATCAAGCAAGAGCAAATCTGGGCCAACTTAACTGTCCCGGTAGAAGCTATTGAGGCAGTGGAGCGCAGAACGGTGCATTATAGATGCATCTCAGCACAAACCAAAAGGGCAGCTTTAATCCCACAAGAAGATGTCGAAGTCGCGCTGAGGTGCATCAGAGAAGACACCGAATACATAGAGAGGCGCAGACAGTACGGCACCATTTCGGTGTTGTTCAAGTCAGAATCCCTCGCCATGAAACACGCTATGACTCCTTGCAAAACCAGCAATGTCATAATGTACCCTTCCCACATGGGAAAAAGAACGGCCCCTCTCCGCATTCCCAGAATCCCACCAGGACTTGACATGTGGTGGTTTCTGGGATGTGTGATTGTGAGGGGACGGATACTGTCCCTCTAGAAGTGACCAGAACGGCCAGAGAGGACTGGTCCGTGGTTGACCTGGAGATCTTTCTCCAGATCAGGCCCGAGAATGTGAAGAAAATCCCGGACCACATCCGCCTTCAGAATGGGACGGTCATTCACATTATGACCGAAGGCAAAAGGCCGCAGTGTTTTGTTTGTGGGGTAAAAACCCATTTGCGAGCCTTCTGCCCTTAACTGCTGAAAGAGGCAAGGGGTCGAAAGAGTCCACTGCTGCCGACGCCGGGGCGAGGACCACAACCAACACCAGCACCGCCAAAACTACCAACAACAACACCAATAGAAAGACCACCACCAACATTGACCACCCAGGGGGGAAACGAGGAAAGATGTCAAATTCCCCCTCCCCTCCAAAAAAATACACACACCAATAAAACCATAAACATACATACAGACACACTTACAGACACAGACCCCTCATCTACCAGTAGTGAAGATGAGGGAAAACCAAAATCCCCCAAAATACAAAAAGGGAAACAAAAAGAAAAAAAAACTCAACAAACCAAAAAATCACCCACACTAAAAAACGCAGACACCACCCACGCAAACATCTCTCCAATAACACCAACATCAACACCACCATCACCATCACCAGAATCCTCCAAACGCAAACAGCCTAAACAGACGCAAGAACAAATATACACACAAACATCTGAAACCACAGACACCGCATTCACAACAAACACAGACACAACCGAAACAACACCACCAAAACCATCACAACCACAGCCACGCAAACAAATAAAATGACACTAACAAAACATACAAAACTTCGTGCTCGTCAGGAGGGCCAACAAGGAACTGATGGCCCTCGTAGCACGAAGTGAAAATATAGAAAAAGAGGGGGACATTTTTAAATCGAGCACATTTCGCGTGCCGGAAGATTTGGTTCTGGTGCGAAGTCGATCGAATTATACAAAGAAATACGAGACAGCTTTCCTCGGGACGTGGGAACCCCGAACGTAAAACCAACTTCAAGACTTTTAAATGGGTTCGCAAAAGAAACCCCACCAACTATGAAGGTCGAACAACCCGACCTTCACAAGAGCCCGGAAGGTAAGTAAACCTTCCCTCTCTCACTTTTTAACCTGCCAACATGGCCGTATTAAGAGTAGGATGTTTAAATGTTCGAGGTCTGGGATCGTCCTGAAAGCAGGGTCACCTCCTCAATGACCTCAGGTCTCTAGAAATGGATGTAATTGCCGTCAGCGAGACCAGGATTTCCATCACGCGCGCACTAGCCACCATTTTCGACGACTATCAGATATTTGTATCTGTTAGCCGGTCGGGAATGGGAGGCGGGGTTGCAGTGCTGTTTAGGAAAGGCCTGGATCTTGAGGTGAGGTCGATCTTCTGGGACCCGGACGGGAAATTGGTGGTCCTGGACGTGAACAATAACGAAGGTGGTGCCTTTAGACTGGTTGCCGTCTATGCTCCTACTGGGGCAGGACGGCCGGACTTCTTTAGACGCCTGGAAGCCTTTCTGGGCACGTCTCGCCCTTTACTGTTAACGGGGGATTGGAACGGCATCTTAGACGCACGCTGGGACTGTATGGGAGTATCCGATAAGAGCGGGGGGTGAAAAAGCCTCAAGAACCTGATCAGCCAGTTCCAACTGTCTGACAGGTACCGACTAGATTTCCCTAATGTACCAGTGTGGACCTGGGCTATTCGCATAGGGTCATCAAGATCGTATATAGACAGGATATTCATTAGGAAAATAGGCAGAAATAGTGTAAGCTGTCCACGTTTTGAAACGGTCGCCTATTCAGATCACAAGTTTGTGATCTGTATGGTCGACCTAAATTACACGCGTAGGTGAGGACCTGGTTACTGGAAGCTAAACATGTTATTTCCGGCACGTAAGGCTTACAGGGACCAGGACAACAATTTAGTTAAGAAAAAGTTGATAGGGGAGTCGTCAACAATAGATGGTGGTGGGCTCTCAAAAGAGAGATTAGAGTAATGTCGATAGAGTTTAGCAAAGAAGTAGCGTTAGAGAAAAATAGAAAGGAGGGGGAGTTGGTAGATAAGTTATATGAGGCTATTGGTAGTGGCATTGCAACTGACGTGCTAGCGGCGAGAATGGCATTAGACCATTTCTTCAATGCGAAATATGAAGGTTACATTGTCAGAGCTAAGGCACATGCTCTGAGAAACGAGGGAACCAAAGCTGTTCGATGGGCCCGCGTGGCCGAGGCGCAGCGTGATAATAGATCTACGATTCGGTCTTTGACGGACCGAGACGGACACGAGCTGAGCGATTCCAAGCGGATGTGTGAATCCTTTCGCCAACATTTTGCTCGGTTGTTCGGGGGAAGTGGCGGGTCAGAGATGGTGGCGGACTTCAGTCCCTACCTCGATGGCTTGCCGCAACTCTCGACGGCTGACGCTGGACGGCGCTGCGAAAGGCCAATTACTTCAGCCGAGATTCAGGATTCCCTAGTCGGCTGCATGAGGCGCAAGTCACCCGGTTTGGATGGTCTGCCCTACGAGCTTTACGTAAATATGCCAGACTTGTTCTCCAATCTCCTCGAAGACCTCTACTGAAACTGGCAACAAAACGGGAGTATTCCAAGTTCTGTGAGCCGGGGCATAGTGACGCTGATAAGGAAAGACGAGAACAAGAGGAACACATTAGACAATTTCAGGCCCATAACTCTGCTCAACACAGAGTTTAAGATTTTGGACAGGGTGTTAGCGAAGAGGTTGGCGCTTGTCGACGGGGATTTGGTTGGAGAGGCGCAAACTTTCGCAATCCCAACCAGGTCCATACACGACAACCTCCACCTAATGCGATACATCATAGAGAGGGTAGGGTGTAAACCTGGCTTCGGTGGGTTCTGGTCAATTTAGATCAATCGAAAGCATTCGATAGGGTCGACCATCGGTACCTGGAGGCTGTCCTCAATGTGGCTGGCTTCGGCCCTGTCTTCAGAAGCTGGATTGCTGCAATGCACAGCGGCACCTGCTGGATGGTCAAAATTAATGGCCACCTCTCGGAACCGTTTCAGATCTCCCGATCGGTCTGTCAAGGCTGCCTTCTCTCCTCCCTTCTGTACATATTGACACTCGAGCCTTTACTGCGGAAGCTGGAGCTGTTGCAGGGCATCCCGCTCGAACCGGGACGCGGAAAGGTTGTGTCGGCTTATGCGGACGACATCATCGTCATGGTGTCGGACACTTCAGAAATCGAGGTGGTCAGCAACTTATTGGAGGAATATGAAAGATTGACGGGTGCAAAACTTAACCCGGAAAAGTCGGTGGGCTTGCAACTCGGTACCTGGAGAGGCAAGTCCATGCCGTCCAACAGCGTCGTTAGGCGCTGGACGGACGGACCGGTAAAGTTGCTAGGGATTTGGTTCGGGCCAGACCTCCAGGTGGATAAGAATTGGGACGAGGTGACGGGCGGGGTAGCCAGTCTCACCCACAAATGGGCTGAAATGAAGCTATCACTGAAAGGTCGGACGGAGGTGGCGAATACGTACATCGCGTCCGTCATCTACTACCGTCTGACCGTCATCCCTTGCCCCCGTTCGCGCCTCGCCATTTTGGAGCGGCTCCTTTTCAAATTCTTGTGGAGGGGTCAGGTTCAGCTGGTGAGGCGGTCCATCTGCTGCCAGAACCCTCTATGTGGAGGGCTGGGCATGCTGTGGCTAATGATGCGTAGACACGCGCTGAGGCTGCGGCATCTCCAATATTCTGCCTAAACGGTGAACAGATGTGGTCGCCGTTTGTCAGACGGGCCTTTCCGCAGCTCGTTTCTGTGACTGAGCTGCAATCCTGGGTCAAGTAAGACCGAGAATGGAATGTTGCCAGGCATTCACTGCCCTCTAACAGGCGGGCAATGCGGTCAGTGGAACTTCCACTCTCAAGTTCTATACAGGATTAGTGGTGGGCAAGTGCGACGACGCACTCGGAGAGGCTCTGGGAGTCAACGAAGTCGAACTAACCAGTCTGTACCGGAGGACTTTCGAGCCGGGGACGATGGATAATTTCCAAAAATCCCTCGCTTGGCAGTGCTACCAGGGTGCACTGCTGGTTCGAGATAAACTCTACAGGCACGGAAGTGCTGTCAGACGGACCTGTCCGAGATGCGCGCAGAGCGACGAAACCGTTCTGCACGCACTCGTCCAGTGTCCGTGCATTACTGACTTGTGGAGTTATGTTGAACAGCTGTTGTCACGTGTTGGCTATCGGCCAAGTCCTTAGTGAAGATCGACCCGCCGCCTTCTTTTGGCCAGGAAGGGCAGGCAATTTTCCTCTGTCTGGTGGCAGTAGTGAAAGCAGTTGTATGGTGGACGAGGTTGAAAAGACTGAAGACAGACACTTTTCTCTTCGGCCAATCCCTCATCATCTTTTTCAAGTTTCACTTGGAAAGGATGGCGAGAATGGCCCGTGTGAGTGGGCCTACTCTGGTCATGCAGCTGTAGGTAGGTAAATTTGAGGAGGAGAGGGGTTCCCTTCGAGGGTGCTCTCGAAGCGTCGGGTCGTCCAGGATTGGTGGGGTACCTGAGCGAACCCTGGGTGGTAATTCCTTCTATTGAGGAATTTTTATTTTTGTAATTTTATTGTTACATTATTGTTACTTTGTTATTGTTGCTTTGTTATTGTTATTCATATTGTTTACTCGATTTTTCTGTAAAACACAACTGTCCCAGTCTTTTGTATTGTCCCCTATATGTCGGGCCTTGTGGCCAATAAATGAAATCATTATTAGTATTATTGTTCTTTGAGTCTCAGTCATTGAAGTTATTTAACTGAAAAGTTTGTTGAAACGAATATCAAGCTGCTACCTGCAGCCTCACATATTCAGGACATATCGGAGGGTTCTTGCTGTTCCCAGCAATCATGCCTTTTGAAGTGTTCCAAAAATCGGGGCGGGACTAATCTTCTTTAACCATCCCTGGAAACTCCTAGAGATAGTACCTAGAGCGCCTATGACAATCGGGACCACTTTGACTTCATGGCAGTTCCAAATCCTTTTTAACCTCCCACTTTAAGTCCTGGTATCGGTTAATTTTCTCCCTCTCCTTCTCTTGCACTCTCGTGTTGAGCGGGCAGGCCACATCCACAATCAGGCACGATCTTTTTTCCTTGTACAAAACCACCAAGTCAGGTCTATTGTGTTCCAGTTTCTTGTCCGTCTGTATCCTAAAATCCCACAGCATCTTCACCTGATCGTTTTCTATCACCGACTCTGGCTTATGCTCATACCACTTCTCAGAATGTGGTAAATTGTTTACTTTGCGTAGGTGCCAGTGGATCACCCTGCACATCACATCATGTCTCCAGCCTTTATAGCGAGTCTGGGCTAGGTGTTTACACTCGGACATAATGTGAGCCACAGTCTCCTCTCTCTCTCCACAGATCCTACACAGTGGGCTAACCTCCTCCTTGTAAATATGGTGTTTCAGCCACTTCGTTTTGAGGGCCTGCTCTTGCGCAGCCATTAGCATTCCTACTGTAGCCTTTTTGAGGTCTCCTCTTTTCAACCAGTTCCATGTCTGTGGATCTCTGAATTCCGTTTTCTCTATTATTATTATTATTATAGTTGCATTTATCTTGCTTTATGTTCATACGAGTTATCACCAAGTCACAACCAGTGACCCCAAGAGACAACAACGTCCGCCATGTTCAAGAAAGAACATACATACTCACTCATGCATCTTTAGTGTTTAGACTTGTGATGTACTTATATTGACAGAATCTTCCTTAGTATATGGGCAGTTCCCATTAGTACTATCTTTTGTATTTCTCCTATACGCGGGTTTCCTGGGATTTGCGATAAGTAATCATTAGACCCCTTAGGTATCATTCCCAGAGCGCCTACAACCACTGGTATTGTTTTAGTTCTCAATTTCCACATTTTTCCAATTTCTATCTCCAGCTCCTTATACTTGCTCAATTTTTCAAATGTTTTTATAGATACATTCTTGTCTATTGGAACGAACATATCAATTAGCAGGCATACCATCTTTTTAAAGTCCTTCAATATTATATCAGGTCTATTTGCATCTATTTTTCGGTCTGTTTGGATGCTAAAGTTCCACAAGATTGAGATTTGATCTTTTTCAAGTGTGGGAGGTGGTTGATGCTCCCACCAATTCCTTTGATGGAGCAGGTCAAAATGCTTACACATTATCCAATGTATGTATTGTGCAGCTCTGTCATGCCTGTTTAGGTATTCGGTTGGAGCTATAGGACTGCACATTGAAATTATATGGTCAATGGTCTCTGGTTGTTTTTTGCATACACGGCATAATGGGCTGCATCCATTTTCTATTATCTTGGCTTGGTAATTTTTTGTTGGCAGACACTGATCTTGTGCTGATATAATCAGTCCTTCAGTCTCCGATTTCAGTCCAGAGGATGCCAACCACTGATGGGTTAAAGTTTTGTCAACATCAGGATTGTTAGCTCGCTCTGGGTATTTTCCATACAGAAGCTTTTCTTGCCATTTCTTAGCCAGTTCCTGTAGCAGTTCTTTCTTTGCAGTTACTTTTACCTGCTTTGCTTTTTCTGTGTTTTCCATTTCAGCAGTAAATGGGACTTCTGGAATGTGTAGTCCATTACTGTATCTTTGTGCATCTTTTGTAATGGAGTATGATCTTTTGATGCTTTCGTGTTTCAAAACGAGTTTGATCATCCAATCATGTGATTCCCTTAGATATGTAGATAACCCAATTATTGCAGTTTTCAACGCAATGTCTAACTGGATTAACCCACGTCCTCCTTCTTTCCTAGGGAGGTATATTCTATCTGTATCTGCCTCAGGGTGATACATTCTGGGCATGGTTAAGAATTTTCGAATTTTTGTATCGAGCCTACGGATCTCTGTGCTTGACCAGTTGATGACATTGTAACTGTAGGTTACTACTGGTATGGCAAGCGTGTTTATGGCATCGATCCTATTCCTTGCATTCAATTCCGTTCTTAAGATTGCTCTTACTCTGCGGTAACATTCCTTCCTTATCCTTTCCCTCATTGTCGAGTGCTTGATTCCGTCTCCTTCACAAACACCTAGATATTTGTAAGTTTTTTCTTGATCAAGTTCTCTTATCACGTTCCCCTGATCAAGATTAAATTCTGAACTCTTCAGCAGCTTTCCTCTGGTGAACGTTGCTTTGGCGCATTTATCTAGTCCAAACTCCATTTTAATGTCATCACTGAACTGCTTCACAGTGGATAATAGCCCTTGCAATTGTTCATCATTTTTTGCAAATAGTTTCAGGTCATCCATGTAGAACAAGTGATTAATGGTTTTGTCATAGACTCTATATCCATGTTTTGTTTCATTGAGAATTTTACTTAATGGTATAAGTGCGATGCAGAATAAAAGCGGTGTTAAAGAGTCACCCTGAAAAATGCCACAATTAATATTAACTTGTCCAGCTTCCAGTGATTTTGTTTCACTATTCAAAAGGAGTGTCGTTTTCCATGTCTTCATACTGAATGACAAAAACCTCCTGACAACGGGGGATATTTTGAAAATCTCTAAACATTTTTCAATCCAACTGTGTGGCAAACTATCGAATGCTTTTTTATAATCTCTCCAAGCAATTGATAGATTTTTGTGTCTATTATGACAATCTTCCAGTATCATTTTGTTAACCAAAAGCTGATCCTCACAGCCATATGAGCCTCGCTTACACCCCTTCTGCTCAATGGGAAATAGGTCATTTGTTATCAGGTGGTCATATGTATATTCAGTTATGACTGATGTTAAAATTTTATACATTGTGGTCAAGCAAGTTATTGGTCTGTAATTTTTGGGATTGTTTGTATCATCGTTCTTCGGAAGCAGGAATGTAATGCTGTTAACTAGCCATGATGGTATCTTTTCTGGCTCCTTAACTATTTCATTGTAAAGTTGGGCTAACAGCTCATGAGACTCTGTGAAGGCATTTATCCACAAGTTTTGTATTTTGTCTTTTCCTGGGGATTTCCATTTGCTGGTTTTTCTTAGAGCCAAGCGCAACTGTTCAACTGTTATATTTTCCCATGTTTGTTCCTCAAGGTGAGCTGTATCTTTCATTTGTCTGTCTATCCATGGGGCATGTATGTTATGAACTTTTTCTTCGGCCCAGATCTTTTCCCAGAATTCTTGCACTTCCTCCTTGGGTGGTATTGATTTAGCAGTTATTGTTGACTTACCAATTTTTCTGTAGAAGTTTCTTTGGTTGTTATTGAACATATTATTGTCCTCATAGAATCTAGATCGTTTTTCAAAGCGCCTTATACGAGCAGCTTTGGCCGACACTTTTTGCTTGATTATTTCTATCAGCATGTCTATGTCACATGTTGATTTTATACTGTACTTTTTTTTCAATTTTCTAAGTTTAGTTTGTTTAACATGTTCACCTACTTTATAGTTTGTTAAAATTTCTATGTCAGATCGGAGAAGGTTTATTTGGCGATTGATGTTCTCTTGCCAAGTAGATTTCTTGTGGAAATTCCTTTGTCTTTTCATCTTCACTCCACATAAGTGAGTGGTGACTTTAGCCGATGCATAATAGAGATGATTTAAATCAGTAATGTTTAGTTTGTTTGTGATGATAATGTTTTTGAGAATTATGTTAGTCTTGTGTATTATCTTTTGGTTCTGTTTGGAGTTCTGGATCTTAGAGAGGGTATCTCGTTGCCCCATGTCAGAGTCTTTTATTTTCATCCATTCGATCATAATTTGATCCTTCAAGTTGGCAAGTTCATTTTCATTCATTTCTTTATCATTTACGATCTCATTATATTCATTTGGAGTTTCATCCTGAGCATGCACTCCCTCCACTTTTTCGATCCTTTCTTTAATTTTTTCTGTTGCCAGTGATTCCGCCCCAACCCTGGGATTCGAAGTGTTACAGTTTACCTCGTTTTCACTGACACATGTTTCATTTTCCCTTCGCTGACTTTGTGCTAATAGCTTGATCTGATCAATTTCTATATCAGTTAGTAACTTTTTTCTTACAATATTTCTTCGTATATTGGCTAGTTTGTTGCTGTCAATATAGCCTCTGTTTTCGGGATGTTTCTTTTTCCAGTTGATATATATCTGTTCTGTATTCGATGTATTTGATGGGTAGTACATGGCAGTGTAGAAAGCCTCAAGGACTTCTTTATTATCTTCCCTTGACCATTTTCTCTCTTTTTCTTTGGATTTCTTGGTGGTGAGCATGGAGGGCCAAAGTATTATTATTATTATTATTATTATTATTATTATTATTATTATTATTATTATTATTATTATTATTATTATTATTGTTATTGTTATTCCTTGAATCTCAGTCATTGATGTTGGTTAACTGGAAAGTCCGTTGGATTGAATATCAAGCCACTACCTGCAGCCTCAGATATTCAGGACGTATCGGAGGGTTCTTGCTGTTCCAAGCAAGCATGCCTTTTGAAGCGTTCCAAAAAGCGTGAAGGGGCCGATTTTCTTTAACCATCCCTGGAAACTTTTGGAGATAGTCCCCAGTGCGCCTATGACAATCGGGATCACTTTGACTTCATGGCAGTTCCAAATCCTTTTCACCTCCCACTTTAGGTCCTGGTATCGGTTAATTTTCTCCCTCTCCTTCTCTTGCACTCTCGTGTCGAACGGGCAGGCCACATCCACAATCAGGCACGATCTTTTTTCTTTGTCCACAACCACCAGGTCAGGTCTATTGTGTTCCAGTTTTTTGTCCGTCTGTATCCTAAAATCCCACAGCACCTTCACCTGATTGTTCTCCATCACCGCCTCTGGCCTATGCTCATACCATTTCTCAGAATGTGGTAGATTGTTTACTTTGCACAGGTGCCAGTGGATCACCCTGCCCATCACATCGTGTCTCCAGCCCTTATAGTGGGTCTGGGCTAGGTGTTTACACTCGGACACAATGTGAGCCACAGTCTCCTCTCTCTCTCCACAGATCCTGCACAGTGGGCTAGCCTCCTCCTTGTAGATATGGTGCTTCAACCACTTCGTTTTGAGGGCCTGCTCCTGCGCAGCCATTAGCATTCCTTCTGTAGCCTTTTTGAGGTCTCCTCTTCTCAACCAGTTCCATGTCTGTGGATCTCTAAATTCAGTTTTCTCAAAGAAGGTACTATGAAGGGATTTTCCCTTAAGGCTGCTCTTCCTCCTTGATGTTATTTCCTCCCTGGACATCCCCTGGCCTACTGTCCCCTCCTTCAGTACAGTTCTGAGCATTGGCTCCTTACTATAGGTCACGTATTTGTATAGGTTGTTTTTCTCCATCTGAACACAGTCCTCTATGCTGATAAGCCCTCTTCCACCCTCAGATCTCCTTAGGTAGAGTCTATCGACATCACTCCTCTTGTGGAACATGTTGTAGATAGTCAATAGCTTCCTAGTCTTCCTATCCATTTCTTTTTGTTCAGCAACATTCCATCTCAGAATTCCCGCACTGTACCTAATAATAGACACAGCTCGGGAATTTACTGCGCTTATGGCATTTCTGCTGTTCAGATGTGACTTCAATACGCTCCTTACTCTCCGAATGTATTCAGTTCTTAACAATTCCTTCATTTTTTTGTTCTTTATGCCATCAGCCTCCAGAAGGCCCAAATACTTGTATCCTTCCTCAGAGTCAATTTCCTTTATCATCTCACCTGTTGGTATCTGGATCCCGTTACTTCTGCTCAACCTACCCCTCTTCATCACAATGACTCCACATTTACCAATACCAAACTGCATACATATATCACTGCTGAAAATACGGACAGTGTCAACAAGCACATCCAACTCCTTCTCACTTTTCCCGAAGAGCTTAAGATCGTCCATGAAGAGGAGGTGATTGATGGTAAGCTCTCCCCTTCCCAACTTGTATCCTGCTCTCACTTTTCGCAGCATAATGGTCAAGGGCATCAGGGCAAGGACAAACAACAGAGGGGACAGGCTATCTCCCTGGAAGATACCTCTCTTGATCTTCACGCTTCCCAAGGATACTCCAGTTGATGTCAACTCTGTCTCCCAGGACCCCATACTCCTGCCTAGCAACTAGCTGATGTTATCTGCCACCCTGAAGATCTCCAGGCTTTGGTGATCCAGGAATGAGGCACCATGTCAAATGCCTTTCTGTAGTCTATCCATCCCATGGCAAGATCAGTGTGTCTCCTCCTGCAATTCCCCATTACCATCTTATCAATAAGCAACTGGTCCTTTGTACCACGTGACTTCTTTCGGCATCCTTTCTGTTCGTCCGGTAACAAGTTGTTTGTGTGGAGGTGATGGTAGATTTCCTCAGACACAATGCTCGTCAACAGTTTCCACATTACGGGCAGACATGTGATAGGTCTATAGTTGGTAGCATCATTACCCTTGATTCGGTCTTTCATTATCAGAACTGTGGTACCTTTTGTCAACCACTCTGGCACCTCACCCGACACCAAGCAGTCATTGAACATGGCCGTCAGCTTCGGGTGGAGGGATGTTAAATGTTTAATCCAATACCCCTGCACACCATCTGGGCCTGGTGATTTCCAGTTGGTTAGTTTTTTGGCTTGCCCCTTAAGAGTTTCAACTGTGATACTCAAATCAGTCTGTTGCTGTGCCTGCTCACCGATCTCCCTCTGTACTGTCTCAATCCACCCTGCCTGGGCATTGTGTCTAACATCCTGCTCCCATATTCCTCTCCAGAATGTTTTAGTTTGTTCCGCCCCAGGGATCAAGTCGTTGCCTCTTTCTTTGCCCTCAAGCTGTCCAAACAGCATCTTCTGGTTGTTGTCGAACATGCGGTTCTGTTTATACTGACTGACTCTGTTCTCGTATCGCCTGATTTTGGCACTCTTTGCTACAATGCGTTGCTTCAATTCCTCTATGATAATATTTAGCTTTTTACTCCTAGTTTTGTATTTTATTTCCAGTCTATTTTTAGTGCCTATGTTTTTTAGTGTCCCATTCAGTAGTGACTCAAGCTTTCCTATGTCATTTCTCATTTCCCCGATTTGCCCACTCAGTCGCTTCTTCCACCACGGCTCTGCTCTTTCTTGTCTGTTGTTTCCTCTCGCTTTTATACCAAGTAGTTTCCTCACCGTATTTGCTGTTGCTCTGAGGATATTGTTGCACTGGTGAAGGCTCCTCGCCTCAAGGTATGGGATGACTTTGTTTACCTTAGCTGTTGTTTCTTTTAACTTTTTTCTGTCTACAAATCTTAGGTTCATAGGTCTCCCACTATCATTGTTCAATTCATCTACCACTAAATTTAGGATGTCAACCGAATCTTGTCCTAGCCCGTCAGCATTCATCTCCTCAGTGGCCGTATCTCTGTTCCAGGTATTATTTATCTCAGTACTCAGATCATTGTCTGCTTCGGGTGGTTCCTCCGTTCTCAGGACCTCCTCACCTTCATTTCCCACCGGCTCGCTTGTCTGGCATACTACACCCGCTATCTCCAAGCCATTCTCTCTGCTCAGTTCCTCCAGTTCCAGCTCGCTTATCCACCCATTAGTTCTTATTACCCGAGCCTGCCCGGCCAATTTTTGTTCATCTAATTTAAACAAACCAATCTCGTTCCAGATGTTATGCATCCGTCTCCTGTAGCCCCTCTCCTTGGGGTTACTTTTCAGGTAGCATTGCATAACAGTTCTATTCAATTCTTTCGTCCAGTTGGTTCTGGCCCCTTTCCTTCTTCTCCTTCCTCCAACATCAGCAGTATTTGGTTGACAGTCAGGTTCCTGCTGCTGAGCCAGGGGGCACCTGTTGGGTGAGAGTCTGTCACATGACGTTCTAGTCTCCATTTCACCGTTATTCGAACTGTTTATGTTCGATATTTAAACACTCTTATCGAGGATTGGCGAATGTATGTTTACATAGCCATCTGTGGATCCGCCATCCCACTTGGCCCTTGTGTGGCATTATCACCACGCTGTATACGAACACACATACACAAACAAACACACAGGCAGAAAGGGCCCCAAAAATGAATAAGCCTAAGTTTCATTGTAATGTAGTGTTCGAATGTCTGACTTAGTTTTAGTTTTTTAAGTTTTACTTTTCCCCCCCTCTTCTCTGTCCGTCCGCCTGCTTCTCTCTTCATTCTTATTTTCTTTACGTTTTGGGGGTTTCTTTTTTTGTTTTTGTTTTTCTCTGTTTGTTTTTCTCGTTTTTTGCTGTTGTTGCTGTGCTGCTTTGGTTTTGTTGTTTGTTTTTTCTTTTTTCTTTTGAGTCTATCTATATATTTTGATGCCTTCCTCTTTGTTAGTAGTAGGAATTCTATAATGTGGAAGTAGCAGCCAGCAGGGGGAAGTGGGAGACTGGCGGCGGTAGCGATACTGGGACAGTGGTGGTGGTGATGTCGATACCGAGGCAGTGGTGGCGGTGATGTGACCGTATTACTGTAGTGATGGTGCTGTAGCGGTGGCAGTAGTGAAGGAGTCAAGGGGTGGTGGCGGCGGTGATGGGATAGTGGTGGTAATGATGGCCGTAGTGAGCGGTGAAGGTGAAGGTCAAAATGTCGTTATCTGGCTGTTGTGTTTAGTGTACACAGATGATGGGGTGGGTGGTGTATCTAGTTTCTGGTGTTGGTGAGTTTAGCTGTCCTATATAGTGTAGCCAGAGGAGAGGAGGGGGGGGGTTCTTCTTCCATTTATAGCCATTTTCTTTTTTGGATATACAGTGTACAATACAAAGTTGAATATTTGAATATTTGAGCCTTATAACAATATATTTTGGGTCCGAATTTTTTGGGGCTCAAGCCGGGTGCTTTACGTAGCATTTGTACTAAGAGTTGTTATTTCACAAATGATTTAAATATGTTAAAAATTCAAAACTTACGGGAGCGATTTCATGACCTCCGTCACCTCGTGCGTCTTCTTCCCTTATTCCGTGCGTCTTCTTCCCTTATTATTATTATTATTATTATTATTGTTATTGTTATTGTTATTCCTTGAATCTCAGTCATTGATGTTGGTTAACTGGAAAGTCCGTTGGATTGAATATCAAGCCACTACCTGCAGCCTCAGATATTCAGGACGTATCGGAGGGTTCTTGCCGTTCCAAGCAAGCATGCCTTTTGAAGCGTTCCAAAAAGCGTGAAGGGGCCGATTTTCTTTAACCATCCCTGGAAACCTTTGGAGATAGTCCCCAGTGCGCCTATGACAATCGGGATCACTTTGACTTCATGGCAGTTCCAAATCCTTTTCACCTCCCACTTTAGGTCCTGGTATCGGTTAATTTTCTCCCTCTCCTTCTCTTGCACTCTCGTGTCGAACGGGCAGGCCACATCCACAATCAGGCACGATCTTTTTTCTTTGTCCACAACCACCAGGTCAGGTCTATTGTGTTCCAGTTTTTTGTCCGTCTGTATCCTAAAATCCCACAGCACCTTCACCTGACTGTTCTCCATCACCGCCTCTGGCCTATGCTCATTATTATTATTATTATTATTATTATTATTATTATTATTATTGGCGACCTACGTAGGAAATCGTGTTATCGTGAGCTCCGCAAAGGTTTGTTGTTTTCAGTTGTTTCAAATTGCCAGTTATGGTAAATTGTGGTTGTTAAGTGTTTATAAGTTCACATATATTGCTTTCGGAAAAGGACACAAAACATGTTGGAGCCTTGATCCCAAAATTTCAACTTTTTATTTATCAAACAAATATTTCTTTGAAAAAAAATACATGGACGACAAATTTACTGTTTTTAACAGACCACCACCACCCTCCCCCACCACCACCAACATCATTGTAAGCCTTGCTACGGTTCCTAACGCTGAAAATATAATTAATGGCAGTCTGAATTATTTAGAATTGCCGCATAAAGACATGGATTTCCCGCCATTACCAATAACTGCAGGTGTCAACGCCGCCGCCCCACCACCACAATGTCAAAAAGAACAACGAACACCACTGATACCACCACTACCACCACCACAGCGACAACAGAAACCAAATAAATTATTATCTCGTGACATCGAAATGGATTCACCCAGAATCGACTCTCCCACGCCGAACACCACTGACACCACTACCACCTCCACCACAAGTGAAACTAAAAATAACAATAACAAATAACAACCGCAACAACAACAACAATGAGAATAACAACATCAACACCACTGCGAAAGAAAATGTGTCGTTTGCCAAAGCAGCCAAGAAAAGCGAAACATTCGAGGTAAGCCAGGATGAATTAAATGAAACCAAGAGAATGGTAAAAAAAAGATGGGTACAGGATCAGCCAGGTTTTTCTTGCCAAAAAATATGGACAGTATACGTCCCCCATCGAAAAAAAAAATTAACCCAGCTGCCACATGACAGGCTAAAACATTGACATTACTCCCACCACCGCCATTGTGAACCTTGCTACGATTGCCAACATGGAAGATGGATTCGCTAACAACAGCAACAGCAGCAGCAATAGCAGTCGGCAGAGTTTGTCCCGATCAGCAGAGGTGGATTTTCTACCTTTACCAATGTCTACTGGTGTGAAAGCCGCCATCCCTGCCGCCACAATGTCGAGTAGCCCATCCAAGACCACTGATATTATCACTACCACTACCACCCCTACCACCACCACTACAGTAACAAATGAAACAACAAAATTCTCTCGTGATGACAAAATAGATTCACTAAATTTATTAACAACATTCACCAATGTCGACAGTCAATTCGAACACCCCTGACATCTCCATCACCACCACAGCAACAACTGAAATAAAATAATAATAACAAAGAACAACAAAAGCAACAACTGCAACAATAATAATAACAAGAACAGCAATAATAACAAAAGCCACAACTGCAACAATAAGAATAATAACAACAACAACAACACCAGCGCAAAACCAAATGTGTATTTTGCGAAAGCGGTTAAACAAGAACGAAACGATTGATGTAACCCTGAAACAACTGGATGAGGCCAGGCGAATGGTGAAGAAGAATAAATACAGTGTCAACCACACTCCTCCTTCAAACACCATGCAATATCGGCGGCTATGTACGGTAGCATACTGTACAATTAGCATGAAAACACGTCACATTGAGCGGGCATCAGAGTCCCAGATCCAAAAGATTTTGGAACATATGTGAGTTCAGAAAAGCGACATCATACGTGGACGATGATATGGGAACGGGGATGTGTTCTTTGCAAGCACACAGGAAGCCAGAGAGCACTCGAAGGCTCCACTAAAGAGTGACAAACTCACACATGTCCCAAGTTATTGCAGACAAAGTCTCGTGAGAGTGAGGTTAACACAGATTCCGCTAGCCATAGAAATTCCCTGGCTGATGGCTGCCGTCCTCGCTGACAATGAGGACGACACAAAGTCGTAGCGGTCATAAGAATACAAAAGGAGAACTGTTCCGGATCTGAAATGGAGCTCCTTCTCCAAACAGACCAGGAAAATATCTAGGAGATTTCCCAGAGGTGATAGACCTCGATGACACCAGCCATCTCACTGTTATGGTCGAAGAAAGAAGTCCAAGGTGTGTCGTTTGTGGTAATGGAACCCACCCGAAGCCCTTCTGCCTTCAGAGAATGGCCAAGAAATTATGGCCATATCTCCTGTCTAACCCACTGGCTCAACTAGCAAAAACAACAGCCGCAACTGTAGCAGCAACGGTAGCAAGACCACCACCACCACCACTACCCACCACGTCAGAAGTAACACTAGCACCACAACCATCCCCTACGACACAATCAACACCCACACCTATGTCAGGACATTCCACTCCCGACCTCTCACAAATGGAAACATATTGTGCCGAAAAGGATGGGTGGAAAACTATGTGTAAAAAAAAGAAACCAGAAAAGAAAGAAACCTCTTCCTTCGCACTAAAAAACAAATAAAACCAAATAAAAACGAAGTAAAAAAAGTTAAGACAGCGAAGCCAACACCACCACCACCCACACCAGCATCACCAGCCCCATCACCACAAACACCAATACCACCACTGACACCACAAAATAACACCAACAAGTGAAACAGAAAGAAACCCACACGCGAACCTCCACAAATGCAAACAACAAAACGACCAAACCGAAACACACTACACGGCAGTAAACATGAACAATAATCAAGTATTGCACTACATCCAACACAACACAAGCATTACAGAGGAAAACTACAACACACGCTCAAAATTCACACCACCCACACACATACACATCACTCGTATCTCACAGAAAACACACACAACCCTAAAAGAAACGTTCCCCAAGGACATCGGAGATTTCCAGCACACACTTTCCGAGAGGATTTACAAAGACATCCTCACAGAAAGGGCCACAATCAGTCAGAAGGACGAACAAACTATTCTTCCTCTACAAGAACTGAGGTAAGTGATCTTTTCCACCTTTTCCCGCTCTTTTTGAACATGGCCTTACTCAGAATAGGCAGCATAAATGCACGTGGCCTGGTGTCGTCATGGAAGCAGAGTCACCTGCATAACTACCTCAGTTCAATGAACTTATCGCTGTGCCTGGTGCTAGGCATCCCTAACTGCGTTGGAGCGTTTGCCCTTTCGTTTTTTGTGGAAAGGATGCGCTCCGATGGTCAGGCGGTCCATTTGCTGTCAACACCCGCTATGGGGAGGGCTGGGCATGCCGTGGCTCATGATGCCCAAATATGGGCTCAGGCTACGGCATCTCCACCTCTTACTCGACGGTGATCACGTGTGGTTACCGTTTGCTAGATGTGTTTTTCCCCAGGTCGTCTCCTTGACGGAGATGTAGTTCTGGAAGACCTAGAGGGAGCGCTTGGAGATTGGAACGACTTCAGGCGCTCACAGCCCTCGACTAATCGGGTGATGCGATCGGTGGAAACTCCACCTTGGCGTTCTATACCGGGTTAGTGGAGGGAAAGAGCGACAACGTCCTTGGGGACAGTCTGGGCGTCGACGAAAATCAACTAGCCAATCTCTTTGGGAGAACTTTCGTGCCGGGTCCCATGGACAACTTCTAGAAATCCCTGGTCTGGCAGTGCTCCCGGGGAGTTTTGCCAGTTAGGGATAAACTCTATAGGCATGAAAGTGCCGTCAGCTGGGCCTGTCCGAGATGCGCGCATGGCGACGAAACCATCGTGCACGCAGTCGTCCAGTGCCTGAGCATTGCTGACTTGTGGGTTTATGTTGAACGTGTAGGACGGATCCGGCTATTGTAATTATTAGTGACAGTAACAGAACCTGCAGCGGTGGTGTTGGCAGTGACCACAAAAGCAACAGCAGCAGCAGCAGCAGCAGCAGCAGCAAGAGCTGTATTAAAAGCAGCAGTGACAGTGGCAGCAGGAGCAGCAGTAGCGACTGAAGCAGCAGTAGCAACAGCAGCAGCGATGACAGTGGCAAGGTCAGCAGCAGCATCAAAAAGAAACACCAGTAGCGCCATCAACAGAGCAAGTCGACCACGACAAGAACAAACAATATAACACAAACAATCAACAAATCAATGACAACGGTAACAGTTACAATAACATTAAAAAGTAACGTCAATAAAATCAACAGCCACAACAATAACATTACATTTGCAACCATGGCTGCAAAAGCAACTGAATTATTCACCATCCAATTCGGAGCCTTTTCAATTATGTTCAAGAAGCCCTTCTCTCGTTGACCTCCACATATTTCTGTTTGGTTTTGGTCATGTCAGGAATGTAGCAGTACTCACCACGCTTGCCGAATTGCGGGTTGGTGAGTCTATTTAACTCCTAGTAGTGGTGGATGGTCGTTGACTCAGAGGAGTTCATCCACCATTTTAAAAGCTCATGATATTTGTGCTGGTGGGATCCCACTTACATTGGGGAGCCGGTTTAGTCACCGATTAATTGACTAATAAAGATGACCATTTGACACAAGTAAGCAGCTTAATTAAGCTGCACAACACATGAGTCAAAATAGCAGTACTGCGCGAAGTCTTGGCGGTAACGGAAAAAAATATACTGATCTACAGAGAAATTTCTATAAAATGGACACCACCAGAAGTAGCATCACTAAGTGAGTGTGAAAGAGTGCTGAAAATTATTATGCCCAATGTAGATATTAGAATTACAGCAAAGATTAAGCGGGCCTTTCAGTCCTATTCAAAACCAAAGCTCTGCCTGTCAAGCATTGCGTTTGTCTCCATTCGAATATACTCGTTTGTATTATACCCTTCGTACCAAGGAAGCAGAATTGTAAAGATCAAAATCACCTGAATTGTAAAGGTGAAAATCACCGTCAGGATTGGAAATCTGGTGCATCCTGGCCTGCGTTGAACGAGAGAGTAGGGACACCCTCGTGCAAGTCGGCCGCACCAAGAGGAGACACTGGTCGGAGATATGTTTAGAGATCCTCCTATATATCTCACCAGAAATTTAGAAAACATGCCTGACTTCACTCAACTACCTGATGGTGTGCTTCTAAAGGTGGTCATTCGGAGCAAAAATCTACGATTGTCATTTATGCGGGGAGACAAACCACATGAGAGCTTTCCGATCTTAACAGAAATGAGGCACAACAAGGCCCCATTGCTGTTAATACCAGGAGCCCTAAACCCACAACAACAACGGTGGCACCAACGTATGTAGCAGTAGCAACATCAACATCTGAAGCAGCAACACCAACACTAGAATCAAATACACCAACACTACCACTAATAGGAACAGCAAAAGTACCAGGCCCAGCAAAGTCAACAATACCAGAAAGAGTAGCCACAGAATCACAACCATCACCAGGAGCAACAGCAAAAATTGTAAAAATCACCTAGAGGGGACTTCCAACTCAGCTCTCCCTCTCCTCTTTCAAACACACACACACACACACACACAATCACAACCAAAACATCCTTGTGCGTCAAATGAGTCAGGCACAGAAACGTCACTTCTCGTAGTGAGAAAGAGGTGTTACCTCTATCCATATTTCTGATCTTATGTCTATGTAAGAAATTATTATTAGTTGTTTTTGAATAGACAGTTGTAAAAGCGTCATTTTCATTAATATCATTAGAATCAATATTGGCAACAGCAATAGTAGCAACAGCACCAACATCAGCAACAGCTGTAGCACGAACAACAGTAACGATATCAGTGGTGATAGTTTTAAATATTGTAGCAGCCTGTTTTAGAATCACGCATGTTTACATTTTAAGCATTAGTGGTTGAAGGTGAAATGGAGAGAAGTAAATCGTTAGATCATTTTTCTCGTGGGAGTGATTCATATGTTCGTTTTAATGAGGAAGTTTCGAATAAGAAAAGAACAAGAGATTTTTCGAAACGATTTCTGTCGAATTGAACGTCACATCATAAACGTGACAAACACGGTGAAAGTTTTCAATAACTAATTAAAAAGTTTTAATCCAATTTCAAACACACAGCACACCTGCTAAAATGTATTTATTCTTTATTCATTTAATTTTTATTCAATCATATATCATTGCAACTGAAAAGGAAAACACATGGACTTCAAAGACTAGATCGAATGAAATGTATAAAATATAGAAAATATATGTAGTTCACGAAAACATAATCTATGGTTTTCTAATATATTTCATCATGCGTTTGTCTCACGCCAAAGATCACCTACTCCGATGACCAAGGAAAATATGACATTAGACTAATAAAGATGTTATTGCTTGATATCGACTTGGTGTCGTGATCTTTCCACTAGATTCAAACGATTCCGAGGCTGAACAGCATACGTTAAAGGTATAGTATACTCACAAGTCTCTCTATGTTATGCAGGATTCCACGAGCTTCTTGCTGCGCTGATACGAATGCCTGAGTATGTGTGTTCGGATAAATTGTGCTAAATCCAAAACATTCAATGTGAGATTCGGACTCGGCCATGAGTGCGTACTATCAATATTCCTGTTCATTATCTTTCATCCTTACGGGGTCGATAAAATAAAGTACCAGTAATGCACTGAAATAATTGCTGGCATTGTGCCAAATATAGAAACAATTATTTTCATAAACATGATTGATATGCGAAGCCGGGTTGGAAGTGGTATCATGATAGGGATGTGTAAAATAAGTCGGCTGGAATTTACAGACAACAGGATGTTACTTAACTCGACAGAAGGTGATCTCCGACTTGCACTTGATTGGTTTGATGCCGAGGGCTGCATGGATAGAAACAAAAATAGTGCTGCGAAAACTGAAACACTCGTCCCCTCAAGGAAGCCTGGGCAGTGCACTCCACATGTGAATGGAGTTCCACTGAAGCGGGACAGAGAGGTTCAAGTTTCCCGGGGCCGTGCTCATTATTGATGGAAGGCAGGAGGATGAATTAAGTGCAACAAATATGGAAGCTGGTGCAGCAATGCGCCAGCTTTTGCATTCGGTAATCAGAAGAAGGGTGGTAGGTGTAAAAGCCAAATTCACTATCTTCGATTCGGTATTCGTACCAAGCCTTACCGAGTGTCACGATCGATATACAAGCAACCTAAATGGGTTCCCCCGGAGGGTATTTGGAGTAACGTTATTTGTTAGAGTGCGTAGTTCAAAGGGCAGAGAGTCACTAGACGTAGATCCATTACTTCTCCAAATTGATAGATCACAGCTCCGGTACTATGGAAAGAATCGATGGAGACAATTTACAGGCAAAACCAACCGTTAGGAGAAGTAGAGGTAGACACAGATCAAGATGGTTGGATAATATCCAAGAGATTGGCTGGTCACGCCGGAGAAGAAGAAGAAGAAGAAGAAGAAGAAGAAGAAGAAGAAGAAGAAGAAGAAGAAGAAGAAGAAGAAGAAGAAGAAGAAGAAGATAAGGGAATATTACTCCCGACTTCCATTGCTTATGTGTCTTTCTAGAGATTCCGGCCACCTGGCACACACGAGTCAAAAAGAGATCATCTTTTCTATTTAAGGCTTTTAACATCTCAGGCCCAAATTCACTCTCCTCAGCGACCTTGGCACATTAGAGCTCTCCGAGAGATATGACATCGCTCCCAGATGCACCTCGTGTTCACCAGAAGATGTTGTTATGATCGGGATGAAAAGATGAGCAAATTATGTTCTCCAACTCGCGAAGACGCTCCTCTTTGAAGAGAGATGAACCCCAGATACATTCCTGATAGCAGGTGTGGAGGAGAAATTCTGATTACGAAGTCGGTGGATGATTTGCCAGAAAACTTGATTCGCTGATCTGAAGTCGAATTCCCGCTTAACCCCAAATATCTTAACTTTGCTGCAAGTTTTCCTACTTATTCGGACCGCAAGTGCACCAAGCCAAGTTTTATAGAATTCCTTCTTTGCTCGGAAGCCATTTTGACCACTTACACACCCTGACAAAATTACTACACCCTTGTAAAGTCTTGCTGAACATATAAGCCGGGGCCGCCTGCCACCACAGATGGCATTTTACCTATCTCTCTCTCTTATTCTCTCTCTTTCCACCCTCTCTTTCTCTCTCTCTCTCTCTCTATATATATATATATATATATATACGAATATACGAAAGAGTGGAGAGAGAGAGAGAGAGAGAGAGAGAGAGAGAGAGAGAGAGAGAGAGAGAGAGAGAGAGAGAGAGAGAGAGAGAATGAGAGAAAGAGAGTGAGAGAGAGAATGAGAGAGAGATAGGTAAAACCCGTTTGTGGTGGCAGGCGGCCTCGGCTTGTATGTCCAGCAAGGCTTTACAAGCCATTACGTAGACATGATCTAAGAAAATTACTCATGTATTTCCAAAATAACCAAAGAGAATTAAAAACTAGATGTAAAAAGATCTATATATAGCATTACCACCGAGCAATATCATTATTAAATCTTGTCTTGAAATCCAGATTTCCAAAGCATAACATGAAAAAAAATATGTTGACTATAAAAGGTTTAAAGTAATTAATTAGAAACATAAGAACGTACGGATTAAACATTTCAGATTACAAAATGCTATATTTATAATTTGAAAATTAAAAATTTTGTTTTTTCTTAATTTTATTCTTTCATATGTTTTTGTAATTCTTTCTCTCTCAGTATTCTTGAGAAAATATCTTCTTTCCTTGGATCGTTTTGTATTTATAACTTTTCGTTTTTCAACTATATTCTTTTACTTTTATTGGTATATTTTTCTTTGGAGTTTTTCGTGTTTTATCTCCACCATCATATTTCTTCTTCTTCTTCTTCTTCTTCTTCTTCTTCTTCTTCTTCTTCTTCTTCTTCTTCTTCTTCTTCTTCTTCTTCTTCTTCTTCTTCTTCTTCTTCTTCTTCTTCTTCTTCTTCTTCTTCTTCTTCTTCTTCTTCTTCTTCTTCTTCTTCTTCTATCTTTCCGCTCATGTTCTTCTCTTCTGCTAACTCAGTTCCACATCTCAATCATTCATTCATATGTAGTAATATCAGAAAATGACTATTAAAGAACCCTCTTTGAAATATATGTATATGCTTCCCATGAAAAATCACTACAGGAAAATTAACTTAACTACGAGATTCTTTTTAAAGAATGATTAAATTAAAACTACCCGGCGCCGACGTCTACACCGTAACCAAAGACTTCAGTGAGTGCTAGAATATGCAGACTTATGTCTGAATAAATCAATTCTGGATCAAGGATGTATATAGTGGACATGAGGATACTGCCCTTATTGTATCGGTGGCATGAAGAAACATTTTAATTCATATTATTTTCGGGGGATTGGCAGTATCAGTAGAGGGTTGGACACGATGCTTTGTAGCATAGTTACGTCCCTTTATGGTCTGAGTTCAAATCCCGTCGAGGTTAACTTTGGCTTTCATCCTTACGGGGTCGATAAAGTAAAGTACCAGTGATGTACTGGAATAATTGCTGGCCTTGTGTCACAAGTAGAAACAATTATTTTAGTCATCGTGTCATTCATTGTTTTGTCCACGGAAGTACGGTAGATAAAACTATACATGAATGAATCTGTACCACATGTAAATAACTATTGACTATGTCACGAGGAGGGAGCAGTGTCTTGGGTATTTAAACATGGCGTTATCTATCTGGACACAGCCGATTTCTTCCAGAGAGAGAGGAAGTAAAAACGGAAGTAAAAACAACTCGATTTGCAGCATGAGTGAATCACCAGTTTGAAAAAAAAAAAAAAAAGTAAACTCATATTTAGACAGCTCTCATTCAAAATGATCTACACACACACATACACACACATACAAACACACACGCAAACGCACCCACAAATGCCCAGGCACATACACAAAGAAATTAGCCGATTACAGTTCACCAATGCAACATCCTTGGTTCATTGTCATGTACTGTATTTGAACTTTATAAACCAAATTGCTATTTCGAGTAGACAAGTACGATACTTTCTCATCGGTAACCCATACACATCCATATACACATGCAAATAGCTAGATATGACATTATAATTCTACGTAGAATTCAACACAAAGACAATATGCACCACATTTGAGGCTCTAGTAATATTGGAACATAAACCATAAATCAATTGTTTCTTCTTTTGGCACAAGGCCAGCAATTACTCCAGTGAATTACTGGTACGTTATTTTATCGACCCCGTAAGGATGAAAAACAAAGTTAACCTCGGCGGGATTTGAACTGAGATCGTAGAGGGCCGTATCTCTATGCTGCAAAGCATGGCGTCTGACTCAACAGATACTGCCAATCAATAGATACTGCCCATAAATTAATAAACCATAAATTAACACACAAATGCAGCATTGTAATGACTAATTTCTTTTAAGGTTGAGAAATTTTAAATTAGATGTCCATGATTTCCTAGAACTCACGTGATCCTTTACGACGACTGCTAAGCACGTGACCAATACGCCAGTAGTGCTCATATACTTCAACAGAGAGACGTTTGAATGATGAGCATATTCCGATTCAGTTCTCTTTTGTGTCCAATGAACAATCCTATCCCAGAGTCCAAGCTGGTTGTAATCGATTACAGCTACGAAAAAAAAAGAGTGCTCTATGTAGGTTACAGAGCTTATTAGTTATGTAATAAACAACATAAGATAATTATTTCATTTACCAGTGGTTTCTTGAAAGCAAACAAA
>OZ024741.1:185779989-185784989 GCA_964016885.1 Eledone cirrhosa
ATATATATATGTATCGATAGATAGATAGATAGATAGATAGATATAGATACACACACACACATATATACATACATATGCGTGAGTGTTTGTGAGTGTGTGTGTCATATTTAAAAAAATGCTGGAGAGAACAACAAAGATTTATGAATACATATATATATATTTAATGGCTAACAAGTGGTTTCAAATATTGCACAGTAAGAGTGAACATTGATGTGAAAGTATCGACTATCAATCGATATTAGTCCATTAAACATAAATAAATAAATGAGTACATATCATCTTCGGAGCCTGAACATTTTTTTTATAACATATTAATTCATAAATTAAATCATTTCACCGAGGTGAGGAACTTTAAATGCGGGATGTTAATAATATAATTGTTTCTACTTTTAGCACAAGGCCAGCAATTATTCCAATGAATTACTGGTACTTTATTTCATCGACCCCGTAAGGGTGAAAGGCAAAGTTAACCTCGGCCGGATTTGAACTCAGACTGTTCAAGTGCCGTAACTCGATGCTGCAAAGAATGGCGTCAGACCCTCTACCGATACTGCCAATCAAGATGTGTTGAAACTATAAACAGTTAATGATTGTTTCTACTTTTGGCACAAGCCAGCAATTATCCCAGTCTATTACTGCTACTTTATTTTATCGACCCCGTAAGGAGGAAAGGCAAAGTTAAGCCCGGCAGGGTTTGAACTCAGAATGGCAAGGGCCGTAACTCTTTGAGTCAAAGCATGGTGGCCGACTCACTACTGATACTGCCAATAAGATGTAATAATGATTCCATATATATAATTGTTCCCACTGTTTAACTAATTGTTTACACTCTGAATTGCGGATATATATATATATATATATATATATATATATATATATATATATATATATATATATATATATATATATAACGGAGGAAATGTGGTAAGGAACCAGGTGGACCATAACGCACCAAAGTACTCAATACTTGAGGTAGTAGAGTGGGTAATAGGAACCAGTAAGACCCCGACAGCTGAGCTCAAGCCGTTTCGACGGCTAATTCTGGACTCAATTAGCCGTCGTCCAGAATTAGCCGTCGAAACGGCTTGAGCTCAGCTGTCGGGGTCTTACTGGTTCCTATATATATATATATATATATATATATATATAGAGAGAGAGAGAGAGAGAGAGAGAGAAAGAGAGAGAGAGAGAGAGAGAGAGAGTTGCGTGTTTTATTACGGGACATGAGAAAAACACTCCATTTCGAAGCAGAGTTTAATTATTCATTTATTATGGCTAAACAGTGAGTCTTGCCACACTGGAGCTTCACCTGCACATTCGCAAAATCGTAAGACAAGTTATATATATGTATGAAATTTGTAGAAACTTGTAGAAAAAAATCAAATTCCTACAAATTTCATACCGGATGACCCAATATACATATATAAACTAGCAGAGGTACCCGGCGTTGCTCGGTATAAATCTCAATGGAGTAGTCGTTCAAATGAACCGAAAGACGTCCGTTAAACACAACTATAGAAGTAACAATTTATAGGTGTTCGCTCTAAAGAAGGCCTTTGAACGTTCACTTTGAAATATCTCTGCGGTGGTGTTGCCAACAAAGATGAATCCGATGGTAACAATTTATACTTGGTGGCCCTGAAGAGGGCATTGGATCGTTCACTCTTTAAAGTCCCAGCGGCAGAGTTGTCAGCAAAGACGACTCCGATTAGAGGTGTTGGCCCTTAAAAGGTTTTTCACGCCACTTTGGTGTGTCGTATTTGCTTTGCTTGTTATTTCAGATTGTAACCTAGAGAAGCATGTAACAGTCGGCGGCCACAAAAACGGCCTTGGCAAGATCACGCTGGAATGTCAAAAGAATGTGTAAATAAGATGTAGGTAAAAGTATATTAATTAGGTTAAAACTATGGAACATCGATAGCAAAGCGTAATAACAACATATAAATGCGGAAAACGGAGACATTGAACATTTATAACGTATAGCAAAAGTAACCTCAGAGGCGTACGTGGTATTTTCAAAGGGACAAAAATAGCACACGGATACAGCAAATGTAAGCACTTATACAGAAAAAAAAAACACAGCGATTACTTGTTGGAGGGTGGGGTGCCTACACAACTTCCTTATAGACTATATTTTGGGTTTTCTCGCGAGCTGCAAGAGCAAATAGGTTATTTTGGCTCCCCACTCGAGAGCAGCCAACATATAGTTGACCATGGGAGAAGCACGGTTCTTCTAAATTAAGCCCTACGACCGTCAGCGTCTGACTCTGTGATTTGTTAATCGACATAGCAAAACTGAGCAGGAGAGGGAATTGCAGCCTTCTGAATATGAAAGGTATGTCTTTACCGGATGGAATGAGAGGTATCCTTGGTATGAAGACAGCATCCCCCTTACAACATCCTGTAAGTATTGTTGCCTTAATAACATGAGGCATCGCCTTTTGGACGACCAGACGCGTGCCGTTGGAAAGCCTTTGGGGTTCCAAATTTCTGAGGAGCATGACAGGGGCACCTTTCTTAAGTCACAGTAAGTGTGGTGGCAATCCGGGAGAGTCTAGGGAGTTAAGAAATTCTGTGGTGTAATTAACAACTTCGTCCGGATCAGCCATAGAGTCAAGGGACCTGTAGAGGTGAAGGTTTCCAAGCAAGCACAGCATTGATGCTTCCAACTATGTCGTTTTTCGAAGTCAATATTGCGCGTTCACACAACCACTCTTGATTTGTGTAGTTCTCCTCAAGATTAGGAAAAACAGACGTCCGTAACTCAGCAATTGACTTAACGCATGTACCATCTCCGTCGAGTGGGACTTTGCCATCTCCCAACAACAAAATGGCAGCAGCAAAACCCGCTGATCTCTCATCACCTTGCAGTTATGCTCTGCTGTTTGTTGTAAGCGTCAGCTTTCTTACATAACGCCAAATTGGGGAGGCCTTAAAGCATGCACCAACCTCATCAGCCCGCGAACCTTTTGGGATTACAGGCAGAGTCTTTCGGAAATAGTAGGGTAGTGAAACCTCCCATTGGTTCTTGCCAGTCCCTGATGTCTCTGAGTGACTGGTTTAATGCCTTGAAAGCCGCCCTGTGGGACATTGTGCGTTCTTCCCAAACAATTAGTAGGCAGCGCTTTAACACAAGTGCTTTACCGGAAGACTTGCTGATGTTACACGTGGGTGTCTCAGATGATGCCACGTTCAGAGGAAGACTGAAGGCAGAATGGGCCGTCCTGCCACCAGGCTGCAATGCCGGAAGAAGCCACGGCCAATGCGATGTTTCCGTGTTGCCTCACTGCAGCGAGTAAAAGTTTGATAACAAATGTTTTGCCCGTGCCTCCAGGTGCGTCCAGGAAGAATATACTCCCTCCCCGATTACGGATGGAATCAACGACAACGTTTTTGATCCATTAGAAGTTTTGGTTCATTTTCTTCAACATACCTTTTGAGTTCGTCGACATGATATGACGTTTCACGTATAATGTCGTTGGGAATGTCAGATGGCGCATCTCGAAGTGTTTGCGGAAGCCCATATTTCTCCAAGACATCTCCGCCCATTGAAGCCACTCTGTCGTCAATATCGATCAGAGCTCTGTTATATATAGCGTCTGAAAAGCCGACATCTAAGTTTTGAGATTTCAATTGAGCGAGACGCCTATATTCGTCTGCGAATTCATATTTAAACTTTTTCTATAAAGAGTAAGGATGGCTCAATTCACAGACGTGTAAGAGATGAGCAAACAGTTCTTATAGACTACGGGATGATTGTGAAATGGCAGCTTCCGTGAAGGTTGCATCCCATTGTGCGTCATCTTCTAAAAGTCCACGCCTAAAGCAGCCTTCCCTGTACGTTCCGCAGGCGTATCCATCGACGGTTCTCAGATGAGTGATGCTGGTCGGCCCTCTTACCTGTCGAATTTGATGCCTGGATGTCCAACCACCTCTTGCCCTACCTTCCTTCGTAGCCATTTTGTCCGGTTCCATGTATAGTAAGACGGTATTTCAGAATACAGCAGAGTTCAAGCGAAGTCGTTGTGTTGATAAAGTTTGAAAAAAGCGGTGAGTCTAGTTTCCTTTGGTGAGATCGCTAGCTGAGCAGCTGTTGTATCGTTGAAGTACACCCGTTGACCGTTTTCAAGGTTAACGGCAAGTTGTTTAATGGCGGGGTGTCGTTGGACGCGCTAAAAGGCTTCATTGCTGCTAATGTATCGGCCTGCTTGGTAGTCAGATACCTCGTCTCTACTGTTTTCCTGACGAAGACCAAAGACGGCAGCATCCGATCCCTTGTTTACGCCTTTACAAGCATATCTAATTGATTTTACTGAGTTGCAAAATTCGACTTCATTTTAACGGCCATATCAACAGCAAATTGTTGGAAAAGGTCCCGAGAACGGTGTATATGGTTGAATGAATTGTCCCTTACCATAAATCGGAAAACGTAGAAATCCATGCAGGTGACAGTTTTGCTAAGATATGCCTCACCATTGCCTGCCGAATGTTGAGGAATGCCGAAATGGCATCCGTCCTGGCCGTTGACAAATAGCAATGGATACTGGAGTGCATCGTAGGACCTGTGTGTCTCTTTGATACGCTGAAATGTGCTGTCTCGGTGCTTTAGAATATCTCTCTTGTGCTGTTCACCACAAATAACCGCAGAAATCTCATGACATGTTGGTGCGTTGAACTGACCAGGGTGTTCTCCAGATGGCCTTCGGTCAACATGTATGACCACACTAAAATTTTGGTCGGTGGCTGTTTCCAAAGCATACTTGAAACTGCGAACATAGCTGTTTTTGTCGTGAAGCATTTCTTGAAGTTTTATTATGGTTCCAATGTTAGTTTCGGACGAAATAGAGTTTCGCATCTCTGCCTGCTCCTGATAGTTTCCAACGAAGTATAACTGAAGAAATTGAGGATCCCTTTCTGCTAGAGTCTGAATAGAACCAATCTTTGAAGGACAATGTAAAGATAAGAATATAGTGTACATAGGTGAGACAGATCGTAGTATA
>OZ024741.1:185789989-185804989 GCA_964016885.1 Eledone cirrhosa
CGGCTGATACTTAAATATAAGTATGTATACGTATATACATATGTGTACACAGACGTACGGTAGTATGTATATACATACATACATATACACATACCTATGTGTACGTATGGGTTTACCGAACATTTATTATAATGCTTGGCTTGTTTGTAAACAAACAGCCCGATTTATTAGCCAGAACAGTGTTCGGCAACCGTCGTTGCCATGATGTTGAACACTGACAAAGGAACGATGAACTAGTTTCTAGCTTATTAGCTGTCATCAGCACCGTATACCTTCAGTTGATTGAACGTTTGAAAGTATACACTTTCCTTATGCATATTAACGCCTGAGCAGCCTAATTTGCATATCGAGTGAGTTAGTCGGCCGGGCGTACCGAAAACGATAAGTGAAAAAATGAAATTTCATTTCTCACTCTCAGGCTGTTTGTTTACAAACAAACCGAGCATTATAATAAATACATATACACATACACATACATACATGTACATGTATATATATATATATATATATATATATATATATATATATATATATATATATATATATATATACATATATATATATACATACATACATACATATAAATACACATACACTCACATATATATATATATATATACACACACTCACATATACATATATACGCACACATACACACATATAAATATACATACATACACACACACACACATATATATACACACATAGAGGGACTATTCAAGTACGTTATACATGTGGAAAAAGCAGATAGGTAAGAAGTACTTACATAACAATATTACCGTGAGGCCGGTCGAGATGGGAGACGGAGTAGGGTGGGACGGAGGTGGAGGGAATATTTTGTCGAGTGGGTTTTTTTTTTTATTAAAAATTAGGAAAAAAAATGTTTAAATGTGAATATGTTTCTAGACACCTGACCAAAGGCATTGTTAGCTTAATTGAACTTTAAAAATCAGGAGTGGCACCCCCAGAGTGAACCTGTCTATAGAAATCTTTCTGCCTTTGTTATTCTAAATATAGTTTTTAAAGAATTCCCTTTTCTTTAAACCCATCAACCAATGACCTCCACCCATCCCAATCACCACTCCCTTACCATCAGAAAATATATAAATACCACCATATTACTTGGATAGTCGGCTCCCTGATGATTTCTCCCGAATGAAACAGTTTTAGTACTGTAGAAGCCTTTTTTATATTATATATAAATATATATATATATATATATATATATACATATATATGTGTGTGTGTGTGTGTGTGTGTGTGTGTGTGTGTGTGTGTGTGTGTGTGTGTGTGTGTGTGTGTGTGTGTGTGTGTGTGTGTGTGTGTGTGTGTGTGTGTGTGTGTGTGTGTGTGTGCGCGTGTGCGCGTGTGTGTGTGTGTGTGTGTGTAATCTGAGGTTTTCGAACATCAACAATAACATTCCATTCGTTCGCAATTCTGCAAACAGCCTCTTTAAAGCCATGTCAGTATTTCAGCTCTTATGTTGGCATGCAAACAGAACTGCAGACACTAATATTTCTGGGTGATTACCCTTCATCAGTACAGTTTGCTGCTTACCTGCCAACTGTCAGAGGTAGTGAAAGTATATGATATTTTCTAAAATATACAGTGACTGATCGGCCTGATTTGGATAATAGCAGATTGCCTGAGCAGTCAGATCTACATTTTAGCAGATAGGCCAGTCAGTTTCATGTATACGAGCCATTTATGTAGATCATATCCAAGTTTACACCGGGTCCATTATGAAGATCGAAATACCTCTTTTGTTTGGCAAGTAAGGTTGGATATTTTCCCTCTGTTTAATGGTTATATGAAAGGAAATGGCATGTCTTATATATGCAATACCTAGATTTTATATTTGTCAATCGTATTCAAATTACTCCATGTAAAATATAGGCAGTGCCTTTTTCTCTTGTTTTTTTCCGGAGTCTTTAGGAAATACATGCTTTGATATAACTCACTGTGCGAATCTAGATATTTCAGATTATGCTTGTATTGTCATTCTCTACAACCTTTCCTGTCGAATTCTCATATTGTTTCTTACCTAATAGTTTTTCACACTATCCATTCATTGAAATTCATAAATGTGACAAGCTTGTAGATATTTTATCTGTTGGGTAAAATCGGGAATACAGGAAAAAAATCGTGCTAAATGTTTTTTTCACAAAACGTTCTACATATTCTGCAGTTGCAAATATATGCTACTTTGTTTCTTTGTTGCTTTAGGTAGTTCCCGGTTGCAAATCAATATTCGGCTCGGTTTTGAATCATGCGCTTCTCAATAGTTTTTTTTTATATATACTTCTTTATTCTGCCTTTTCAGATTGCGGAAACGCAAAATTTTCTCGTCATAGTTTTAGCATGACCCTCTGTAGCTACGCTTTCAACGACTAGTTAGATAATTTTCTTCTGCTACAAACGGCTTACATCTGTCTCCTTGAATACAAAAAATAACAAGTTTATTTTCGTATTTTCTATCCATTATATTTAAAATAAATTATATTCAGCTAGATATTCCTATCGTTTTACAGTAAGTATTTCATCATTTTCTAGTTGCACAAATAACTTAAGACACATTACACCTTGTTAATATAAAACTTCTATGTCAGATTTGGGGCAATGTGTTCTGAATAGCCATCATAATCATATCAACACTACCAAGAACACTACGATCTTCATAACTATTATTTGGTAATGTTCCTCTCATGTGTGACACTTAGGTCTTTGGGTAGCCAATCAAAATGAACACATTCAAGATTCGTTCAAGAATTAATTAATGTGGTTTTTGTTATAAAGGGAAATAAAAGTCCGTATAGGAAGCAATATGCATACAAAATGCATCAGCCGATAACATTTGTTAAATTACACATTACAGCATATATGAAAAGGAAGAGTGGTGAAATTTAGTTGTGTACATAGGAATGCTTGGATATGTTCCGGCACAATCTTCAGCCGCTTCAGCTTTAATCTGTTATGTGATACTCATTATCATATATAACCTAAAAACCATTAATCTGGATACCTAAATATGGAATGTTACGCGATGGGGCCACCCACAGCCCAAGAGGACAGGATGAGGAGGGCATTCCCACGGAGGACGGCAAGGTAGACGCGCTGGAAAAGTCACTCCAGCTCGCGGGGTTCACACCTGCGGCTGGCCAGCTCAGCGCCTATGGTCGTGAGTAGAACTGTAGCCCTGGGGCCGAGGACACCAGACGTCTCCACTGCCAGGGGTATAACCGCAAACCTGTCGGAGAGCGACCGGTATTTGAGGAGCTTGGCCTCCTCAGCCAGACGTGCAGTAGAACCTGGGTTAGTTGCAGACTGCACCAGGTTCCGGCTGCAGAAAGTGTCGGTGCAAGTAGCATCCCAGACAAGGGGTTTGCCACTGTGGAACGGGAAGATGGTCATGCCATCTGGCCTTTTGCCGTCCACTCGGTCCAGCCCCACCGGCTCGAGCTGGGAAGGGAAGCCCGCAGCGTCCAGGCCATGTTTTATGACCTCGTTGTGAGCAGCATGGCGTGGAAGGCGGCCGGCACTGTGGCGACAGGAAAGCGGGTAGAGGCAGAAAGAGTCCATGGTGGATCCGCAGCGACATTGGTGTGGATCGCAGATCAGGAGGCCGAGCCTCAAGGAAACGCCGGTGCGCAGGCTATTGTTGTCTGGCTGCGTGCCAGTGGTGAAGGAGGGCAGAGCATGGAGCCAGGCACCACTGTGGGGTTTGGAGGCCGCACAAAAGCAGGCAAGGCGTTGCTGGTCGAGTTGGCGCGTGAGCCTGTCTGAGGCCAGGCTGCACTGGATGGCATCCCAAGTGCTTTGGGGGGACTTGACGTCAACAGGGGGAGAATGAGGAGGGACGTCTACTGGGCTAAGTCCCAACCGGTCCCACGTCACAGAGGCGGCCTTACGTTCTCTGAACACAGAGGGTTCTATTGTGTTTTGAATATATTAAGCATTTTTTCGCACTCATTATGTGGAAAACCACTAATATATCTGTGTGATTATATATATATGTGTGTGTGTTTGTGCGTGTGCGTGTGTAAGAGTGTGTAAATGCGTTTGGTACATCTATCTATCTATCTATCTATATCTCTCCCCCTCTCTCTATATATATATCAACAAATCAGAATTGTCTCCCCTTTTCTTTCTTTCTTTCTTTTTCTCCATGAGCTACTTTAACAAAATAGAAAATTATCACTAAAATGATATAAAAAGGCCTAAGGGTAATGTTTCCACATGAATGCCAAAAATATGATTAGCAGTCCTATATACAATACCAGCGTTGTATATAATTTTCTTCACGCATCATCAGTTTGATATGTTAGGACTGACGCATATAGAGGTCTATGAAAATGATTATAGTGTCATTAAATAATTATATATCATGGCTGTGTGGACAGGGATGGAGGAAAGAATAATTTGAGGTTATTTTTATTGTAGTTGTTGAGGGTTTTTTTTCGTAATTATTTTCTTTATTGTTAATGTGTTTTTATCTGTTTATGTCTCACATATTCTTGCATGCATTTGCAAACCATCTCACTGTACATATATATACAAACACATACATACAAATATACATACACAAATGTATATAATTATTCAAGCGCAGGTACAAATGTGTGTGTCCGTGAGAGTAAATACGTTCACGTGTATGAATATGGTTGTATATACACACACACACACACACACACACACACACACAGACACACGCACACACACACATATATATACGTATGCATATATATATATATATATATATATATACATATATATATATGTGTGTGGGTGTGTGGCTAAAATATATTCACATAGCTAGTTTAAACACTCAACGAGAATATATATATATATATATATATATATATATATATATATATATATATATATATATACACATATATATACATTATACATATATATATATATATATATATATATATGCATATATATACATATACACATTAGCATATTTGGTGATGGTTATTTTGTCAAATTTGAAATTTGACAATAAAAGATACGCAGAATTCGATTTTCACCGGGTTAATTATTAGTCATTAATTATTTCGCCAACGGTCTATTGTCACACATGTTGTGACTTCCTAAATAACATGTGATGTTGTGGTTCCTCTTCATTTTGGACTTCAATCGTTTACTCCATATTGTCTTTCTGTCGTACATTTTCATGCCTGTACATACCTTTGCGTCTGTGCCTGTGTGGTTGTGTATCTAAATGTTTGGCATGTGTATCTTTGTCTACAACATTAGAAGCACATGAGGCGTGAGAGAATATCATCAACACTCAGAAACTGATGTGGTCAAACATCCAAGGAACGAGGAACCGCATGGCTAACAATTTCCAAGTGTCGAATAATGATATCCCAGCGCTGTATGGATTCCACAGCGATCATATAACCACCAATCTAATGGCAGGACCACTAACAAGAATTTTCTGCGAAGCTAACTTCGCCACCAACTAAACTATAGTTGCTAGAGGATCTCTTCCTTCCTTTCTATGGGCATACACCTCGACATCGGGATGTATTCGGATGTGTAACAGCAAAGAGGACCTCCACATTAGCAACAACAAATGCAACCGAACATACGAACTTACAGGCCGACTACTAGGCAGGTAACACAATATCCATCCCTCGGCGTTGATTTATTGTGGACATGATCAGGAAGAAGAATGTAGATTTCTGAGGTGTTGATACAGAGTATCTGGGCATCCTCCTTAGACTTACCTGTGAAAGAATGTACCTAGAGAAATACGACCATAGCTGTCTCTGCCTCAGTAGAACGATAAGAGGTAGATCTCATCAATGGTCTAGAAAAATCCAATGGAAAGGGTGCGTCAGAGCCACACGGACTCCCAAACAACATGATCAGTTAATAAAAATAGTCGCACATGCGATAAGAGTAAGTACTAATGTTAGTCTAAAGGGCCTCATGTTTAAGTTTCATGGTAGGGTAGGGCATGAGAGAGAAGGAACGCTTATTAGAGAGATCCATAACCCTAACCATATACTATCACTGTGTTGATGACATCAACGGTAAAACCACCCTCACAAGAGAGTAACCATGGACCTGACTCAGAAGCTAGCAAACCATAGAGAGCTTCCAGCAAATTACTAACTCCATCCACCAGAGTATTAAGATATCAATAGAGTACCTTACTAACAACTCCAACCACAAACTATCTGTGTTAGACACAGAATTCTGGCTGGAAACTAATTATGACAAGTCCAAAATCGTCTATTCGTACTATGCCAGACACATGGACTCCGAATATCTGATCTGCGGGAGCTCAGCTATCACAGATAATATTGAGTTCAATATATTGATACCGGACTTAGTGAGACCGATGAAATATGTGTCCGGTATGCGCGACCTCACAGAATTAGGGAGGCACATACATGTCATTCACCCCATGCATTTTCTGGACACATCGAAAGAGACTGTAGATAGAAAGTAGATCGAGCCTCAACAGAAGACACGAATGGAGTAATAACATACTCCACCTCACAACATAACGTTTGATGTTAGAATAGGAAACACGAGGAGAAAAACAAAGAAGCAAACATACAAACAGTGCGATATATAAAACCACACAAATGCTCACAGGACAAGCCTACACGTGTCAAAAACATTGACACAGAGGCAAATGCATACGCAGACAAGAAAACATACAGCAGAAAGACATAATGGAGGAAACGGATTAAGACCAAAACGAATAGAGAAGAACAAATGTCATTAGTGCGACCACAGAATGTGTGACGAAAGAGTTTTGACGAAATAACAAATAACTAATAATAAAGCTAGTGATAATCGATTAGTGAGTAAATTTTTACTTGCAAATTTGGGGGAAATCTCCAAATAAAACAATATCTACAATTTCTGCAAAACATTTTGACTAAATCTACCTTATACCTCACTCATAAATGATTTATAAATGAATCGGAAACTTGGATAGCTGTGGATGAAACGGTTTTTTAAGAGCGTTAGATTAAGGCTGACAATGAACAGAACAGCAATATCATAACACCAATATCTGCAGTGTCAATAATTGTTTCTGCATTAGGCATAAGTTCAGTAATTTAAAGGGGAGAGCAAAGTCATTATGCGACAAAAGAGCATCAGTCTGAGGAGCAGATGGATACTGGTGTCGGGTCCATAATTCCTATGTGTCACCTTGAGCCAATCCTCTGCGAAACGCGCGTAATAGGACGATACGCAATAAATATTTTTCATATGTAAACGAAACTGCCTCGTTGTTCGTATTATATACACTCTGCCTGAATGAGTGCTTGAATTGGTACCAACACCAGTACTTCACCGTACTAACTACACTATATATAACTACCTACACTATGTTTGTGGATATGTATGTGTCTGTGTCTTTGTGTGTGTAGTTATAATACAATGTATAAAATAGATGAACGTAAAAAAAGAACACTTCATTGTTTAGATGTTTAAGCAGAGATACGAATATGTAGATTTAATCTTTGTTGGCCTGGGTGTAATTGTAGATTGTTTCTGGCGTTAAAACAAGGGGAGGGAAATAAAACGATCCACACACGCAAAGACACACATACACCCACACCCACATCCGCACACACATATATATACCCCTCCCTACATATATATATGTACATATATTCATATAATATACATATATCGTATGTAAATTAAAAGTAAAAAGTAAAAGTGAATACGAATGAATTGAACACACATACACACCCTTATATTTACATATTTTTGCTCATACATATATGCACACACACTATTTTACTCACATATACACACACATTTCTTCTTAGCTTCGTACGGACGTATAATAATACACACACATACACACACATGCTTACGCACGTGATCAAGTATAGCTCTTTTTACAAAACGGTCTTTTTTCCATTTCAGGTAGACGCCTTCCATCATCCACTTTGCTAAAAAATAAATCATACACAAAATGCCAGCACCAACAGTGTTGCAAGAGATGTCAACAAGAATGGACCTGTTATTTTTTTATCTAAACACAATTTTTCCAATTCCACCCCGCCCGTCCCCTCAATCTATCTTATTTCTCGTACTTTCTTATGATGAAGGACTAGCGTCCGAAACGTTAAGACCCTCTTCCTTCTATATCAAGCGTTAACCTAAGATATCCCTTCCATATACAGTACCGATTGTGTTGTTATTTCTGTTTACCTTTTACATTTACATGCATACACACACACACACACACACACACACACACACACACACACACACACACACACACACATATATATATATATATATATATATATATATATATATATATATATATATATATATATATAGTATATGAGAAAAACGAACACAGACATATACATATATGTGTTCAAATTGTAATGGACCAGAATCGCTAAGGTGAAAAAAATACTAACTACAGACAATAGGGTTTGCCAGACTCAATTTAAGAATAAATCAAGAAAGATAAATACAAACCATAATTGTGGTAACAACCGAACACCTGGACAGTTTTGATAAAACTGTTTCGCAATATTATTTGTGAAAAGGAGTACCAAAGTCCTAAGCTCATCAGCGGGTGAAGAAATTAGTATCCTGATCACTTCTAAATCTAATAAAAAAAACTGGATATGTAACGCACATGGTTCCCGAACTTATCGTGCCTTGCACGCTCACGCCACTAAAAATAGCAGCCGAGTTTACTCGACACTTGAATTAGCTCGACGAATTAACGGAGCCGAATATATCAAAGGCATGTATTGAGTTAGAAGCTGAAAATAGTCTCATTATACTATACGGCTCGCACAAACCTCTTTCCTAGAGCTAATTTACTGTCATGAGACTATTTTGAGTTTCTTATCTCAATACATGCCTTTGATATATATATATATAGAAGTGGTTACACAACAGTTAGTTCACCATACCGAGAACAATGTTTCACCTTACGGATCCTCAGCTCGTAATGGACATGGTTATACGGAACAGCAAGGACAACAGTACGAACGCGCATGCGCAGAAACGATCACTTCACACAGCCAATACTAATTTGCGTGCGAGAGGTGTAAGGGAGATAACTGCGAAAGTCCGAAAGTTTCTAGTTGATAAGAACATTAAGATGTAATTCAATTGTAATTCAATCGGCAACTTTGTAGTTATGTAAGAGATGTTTCCAGACGTGTGGACAACGTGTCAAGAATTCATTTCTCGGATTTAGGCAATCACTATTGCGTAATGTCTTTAGAATATTTATTCTTTCATCAATACATAGTCCACATGACGTATTGACCCTTGCGTATGGCTTGGACTTAGTGATGGCTTTCCATTGAATGGAGTAGTCTATACTTGAGTCCTATAGGGACAATACGTGGCTCGCGAGTTTCGTGGATGAACGTCTGTCCGGGTACCTAAAGGTCGACTGGTCGTTCAGGAAGTGTTCCTTAAATCGGTCCTCCGCCATAACCACATAGGATTTGACCTCCTGTGGTTGATTTGGTCGGTTGGAAGTGACCACAGCTTCATAAACTACAGCGGGTGTGTTGCATTGCTGTTGAAGGGGACAAGCTTCGGGCTTGCGGCAAGAGCACTCTGGTGCGGTGTTGCTCTTAGGGCTGTTGGGGATGAGGGCCTTCATGTTCTTAGAGCAGGAGTATCCTAGTTTTACTTTGTGCGGTTAACGATGGAGCGGTATTTATGACCTATGGGAAAGTGTCTATCTAAGAGGGCTAGAAATGTTTTGCCTACATTGATTTTAACGTTGAGTGAGAAGGGAGGAGAGAACCAGATAGTTTGTCCATTGTTATGCTTTCTTTTCTTATTGATGTTGTTGTTAGTGGGAGAGTAAGTGATAGGTTGCGAGAAGCAGCTGTTAGCTAACGCCGCGTTATAGTAGGGTGCCGCTCTGACAAAGATTGCCTTATTAGAGGAGAGGTTTGAGATTCTAGTACTGATATTATTTACGAAGTTTCTAAAAACAGTGGGAGGGTGGCATGAGTCCTTGTGAATGTAATTGAGTTTTTCGTTACGAAACGGCTTGAGCTCTGCCATCGGGATCATACATTTTCCTTGCTTAAATTTAATCTGTTATTTTAATAAATAAATATATATATTTTTCCAATTTATATATATATATATATATATATATATATATATATATATATGTGTGTGTGTATGTGTGTGTGTGTGTGTGTGTGTGTATGTGTGTGTGTGTCTGTGTGTGTATGTGTGTGTATGTGTGTGTGTGTGTGTGTGTGTGTGTGTGTGTGTGTGTGTGTGTGTGTGTGTGTGTGTGTGTGTGTGTGTGTGTGTGTTATTTCTGAATTGCGTCAAGAACGGATATAACTTAATTAAAAGTGTGTAAGCACACATAGCTAGGTAGGTAAATAATTAAAGTTTAACTAGAACTCTAAAAATAGATACCTTATAAATTGATTAATCTTCCTTGTATATATTTCATTAAAGAAATATATTTCAGCATCAATCGATCGGTAAACCACAGTAGCCAGATTCGAATTCTCAACAAAGGAGAAGATTTAACTATCTGTGTTTACACAGGAAATTCAAATCTGCGAATGACTAGCAGCACGTGTTGCATTTTTTTAAAATACACACATCGTACCAGCTTCATTCCAGTGGCGTGAATAGGGTATCGACAACTAGCAATAGCAGCCGAGTTCTTTCAACTGAGTTAGCTCTTCAATATAGATATATATATATCCAAAATTAAATTATGGGTGTCATGTCAGAGAGACATGCGCCATATCCACATGTCAGAGAGACATGCGCCATATTCACTGGAATCTTGGCGCATATTCTACAGTGGATATGGCGCATGTCTCTCTGACATGACATCCTTAATTTAATTTTGTATATATATATATATATATATATGAAAATATTTGACCTCGACGGCAGAGCTCAAGCCGTTTCGACGGCTATTTCTGGACTGAGTCCAGAAATAGTCGACCCCGACAGCAGAGACCAAGACGGCTTGGGCTCTGCTGTCGGGGTCAAACATTTTCCTACTACCCACTCTACTACCCTAAGTAGTTATGGTGCGTCTGGTTCCTTACCACACCCCCTTCGTTATATATATATATATATATATATATATATATATATATATATATATATATATATATATATATATATATATATATGTATATATATATATATATATATATATATACACACAAATATATATATGTAAAAGGACATATATGTATGTAAAAGGTAAACAGAAACAACAACACAATCGATACAGTATATGGAAGGAATTTATTAGGTTAACGCTTTTAATAGTAGGGAGAGGGTCTATATATATAGATATGGGTGGATATTACCGATGTGTATCAGGAGGTTACCACAGTTAATGATGATATATTAGTAGAGTATAGGCCTCTATTCATATATTAGGGTTTTTATTTTATAAAGGATTTGCCAATCATCTCATATCAATTATGCCTGTATTTGAGAGTATTTTCAAAATCCACAATAACATTCGAGTTAATAGAGAAATACTTTTTGTGGATGAAATGTATTACCAGGAACAGCGCCCTTTGTCCTTTGTCCTAGAAAAGATAATATGCAGACAAATGAAATGAAAATAAGCAGAAAGAAGACTTCTAAATACATAATTGTTTGGGGGTTAAAGTGAGAAACACATTTCATGAATGAAATTTATAGCCGGATTCTGATTTTTCTAGATCTTTCGATTCAAATAGTGAAGCTTCAATTGTTCTTTGAACGGAACTATCTTAATCCCAGATATGGCCTTATCCATCCAATGAGCCTAGTGTAAACAGCTGGTGCCAAGAAGCAAAACTGGCGAGATGACCAACCACCAAGATAGAGGAGTGTGAGATTTATGAACACGGCATGTCTTCTCATGGACCAGGTGATGTTAAAAAATAGCGAAAACCTTTGCAAAACCAGTTCTAGAATGTGATGGCGCAAAAGGAATGTTTTCAAAGCTGCATCCACTTTCGTATTAGCTCCATTATAGACACATCGTGCCTAGAAATGTTTGTAAATGCTATGTAAGGAATAGCGGCTTACCATACAGATATTTTCTCCCATTTCACGTGACAACAAGCGTGTAGAATCGGTTTATTCGTGGTGTTGCTACCATGAAGATTTCACCATCCTCCTCCTCATCATCATCATTAGTAGCTGAGCTGGATGACGAAACTTCAGCAGTTACATTTTCAGAAATCTTGTTTGTTCATCCTTCTTTCTCTTTCTTAATTTCATATCATGAATATTATTTTCCTTATTCTGAATGGCTCCAGCCAACAACAGTCAGCAACAGCCAACAACAGTCAGGAACGAAAACATCCGATTTTCCCGTTATGTCTCAGGAAAAGCCTTGTCTTCTGATGGGACATCATTTTATTCGAGTACGTCCTGGCTTGCAATGTCAAACATTTCCTTGAGATCATCTTTCCAAGTCTCGTGCTTTACAATTGCTCTGTCAATGATCATCGAATTTCCATTATTCCTTCTTTTATACTCTTTATACAATTTTTAGATTGAAACTAATAGATTGCTAATACTCCGATGACATCAAACGAAAGTTTGGAAGAAACGATTGTCAGCAATTAAATGATTTGAACATAACTTTGATAATTGTGTAAATTATATATATATATATATATATATATATATATATATATATATATATATAATTTATATAAAAAAAGACGTTGGAACACGTAAATAAAGGGGACGCGAGGGTAAACAAACAAAATGCTGAAGCAACAGCAAGTGAGGAAGAAAGAGACAAGTCCCAGATTTCTATGAATTTAAATTCGGTGAAATTGTGAACGAGAGAATAAAGACCATCAAACCTGGTTGAAATGTGAGCAAGGAAGGAATTTCACACAGGTCTAACGGGAGGAAGAAGGGGTCTGGTCCGCGAATTCGGTAAACATAAGTTCTGTGAAATCGTGGGGAGGGTCATATTTGTGTAATATTGCCAGAATTAATAACAGAACACACTCACTGTTTGATTGGTTTTCGCTTTTCGCTTCTGTGTCTTTCATATCGGTAATCTAATTTACTCGGTCCTCAATGTTGCCATTGACTGACCGACGGTCAAAAATAATACAGATACAATATAGACACCAACACATATATATAGTTTATCATAAATCTTTCGTTGCACATCTGCAACATCGTCAGTGGTGCTATTGTTTCCTCCCGTTGCATTGTATGTCTACGCCATTTTTATTTAATCTGTCTATATATTTATTTATTTATTTACTTGTTTGTTTATTTTATTTTGTCTTCTTTGCGCATGCGTTTGCGTGTGTGTATAGTATTTTGTTTGATGTGTGATGTGTGGTCGTGATTGGGTGACTAGTGTGTGTTTATGTGTTTGTTGTTATTGTGCTTGTGTATGTATTTATTTATTTATTTATCTATTTATTTATTTATTTTATTTTATTTACTTATTTATACTTCTCTTAGGTCAGTGTTGTCTGTTTGGGTGTTGTTGTTATTCCATTCATTCTTTCTGTTTAGTCTTGGTCTTCTAAGTTCTATTTAACTGCCTCTCTGATTTGCCTATCTGCTGGGTCATTTCTATGCTTAGATATTATTCTAATTTCTATGTTGTCTATGTTACCGTCATGTTGTTGTCTGGCATGTTCGTATAGTACTGATCCGGTTTTTCGTCCTTTTAGTTCTCCCCAGTGTTGGTCTATCCTTTCACCTATGCTACGAGCTGTCTCACCTATGTATGTTGTTGTCACGTTTCTGCAAGTACCCTCTGTACATCTTATGCTATAGACTACGTTTCTAGTTTTACAGTTTATCCGGGGGTTTACCTTACATATGATATATTTCCTATTGGTACAGTGGGTTTTCTTAAAAGGGTAGGTTTTGCTGATCAGGGATTTTATGGTGGTTCCTGGCTTTTCTACCACCTTAATTTTTAAGTGGGTCTTTCTCAGGGCCTTTCTACACTGTTTAGCTAATTTCCCTCCAGGGGTAGCGTCCACAAACATGATACTCTGGTATCTCTGGTTGTCGTACCATGAGGTGGCTTTCCCTATCTTATGTCTAGCCCTATCTAAGCTATTCCATGATTTGCTCCTGTATAATGGGCAAATTCCTTTCATGTCCAGTTCTATGAAGGTCTAATACTTCTCCATGGCTCCTTCGTATACTCTGACTCTGTCTCTTTGGTTGTAGCCAGAGAACTGCATGCGGTTGATGAAGTGTTGGATGTGTCTTTCCATTTCTGTCGGGTCGCACATGCGGGACACATTCTTCATCACTCGTACTAAATCTGCGATCAGAATATTAAACTTAGCACTACTGGACATTGCTGAGTTTTTGAGTATCAGGTATTTGGAGGCCATGGGTTTAGCATAGTGTGAGTGGAGAATTTGGGCCCTCTCGTCTATAGTGTTAATCCATAGTTCTGTGTCTAATACAGGTAGTCTATTGTTAGGGTGTTTGGATGGGAAGTCGATAGTTACAGTTATACTCTGGTGTATGGAATTAGCTATCTGCTGGATGCTTTCGATTGTGCTACGTTCTAAATCAAACTTGTTAGTGCTCTCTAGTGGGGATGTTCTTATAACTATATTGATATCGTCTACATAACGAGAGTACATGATGAGGTCTATGGAGCTCTCATTAAGGAGATCTTTAAGTCTCCTTTCCCACCATACCATGAAAAGGATGGCAACATCACCAGCTATGCTGACGCTAATGGCGGCTCCCTCATTTTGGGTGTAGATTTTCTCGTTGAACTTAAATATGTGGCCCTTTAGGGTAGTTTTGATACTAGCCCCTATTGCATGTGCGACCATTTTTCTTACCTGATCATTGTTTTGGGGGGTCCGTATAGCTTTGGTCCACCCAATCCACCTTCCCATGGGAGTCTTTTTCGCCATTGAGGTTACGGTGGGGGGTCTACCTCTTATGGGTCTACTAGGGCAGAAACGTCTAAGGTCATGGCTGTCTAGGTAGTCAGTGTCGTAGGTA
>OZ024741.1:185812489-185824919 GCA_964016885.1 Eledone cirrhosa
GGATTTGAACTCAGATCATAAAGGTACGTAACTATGCTGGAAAGCATGGCGTCCGACCCTCTACCGATACTGCCAATCCACCGAATGAGGGTGAATTTGGAGTATATGATTACAACATAATAAATGTTGTGGTTTGATTTGACTTAACGTGTAAGTGGCTGAGTATTCCAGAGACGCGTGTACGGTTATCATAATTGTCGCCATGACAAAATTGCACTTTTGGCAGAAATGTACAATCCATTAACGGATTTGAAAACAGTTTCCATTTATCCAATTTCTCAATTTCACTGGTCTTGGGTCACCGTGTTGTTATAGTAAAACATAGTTGCCCAAGCTTCCATGCAATGCGTTAGAAATTTGAACCTCATGATTGCGAAGAAAAGAGATATAAATTCTATATTATGCCTGCACAAAGTCCTCATAACGGATAATTAGGATTCTAGATCATCATTGCTTAAATACTTTTGATCAATCACCTGATCGATTAGAGTGAACCTGCAACACTTAACAACAAACACAGCGTAGATCATTTATATTTTATTTGAAAACAAATAATCGTAAATATATTTATACACAGTAAATCACTATACATTGTTCTTTGATGCTATCAGCTTATGGAGATGTTTTACCGGGGTGTGGTATGCTATTATCTGTGAGAAAATACTAATTTTCTTCATATCTCTAATGTTTGCAGAAAATGAAATATCTTTGATATAAAAATACATTACGAATACATACACACACACACATACATTCATACATACATGAATACACGCATACATACATACCTTCATACATGTATGCATACTTATATACATAAGTACAACCATAAGCAGATACACAAATACACACACACACACACACACACACACACACACACACACACACACACACACACACACATACACACACACACACACACACACACACACACACACACATATTTACATATATATATATAGTGATATATTTAGATACATACCTGTGTGTGTATGTGTTTATGCATTCCTACATAGACATTTACGTATACATTCATTCGAAGTCATGGCTTAGTGAAATTAGCATTCTGAAATGCATACATTCCTAACAGTAGACAGTAGTAGATGCAGAAAATGATAGAGGCAGCTGCATTTCTTCTTGTGCATCTGTTTATGATAATAACAACTATCTGGTGCATATTTACAGGTTATTGACCTAAGTTGCAGCTTAAAGAAGGAAAATTACTCAACACAGATTTTCTTCCCTTGACATGCAGAGACGACCTAAAGGCAAGGTGATCTAGGCCCCTAGAAAAGGGCGTGGTAGGAAAATGGTTCTATGAATGAGCAGCTGCCGATCATTATGTAGTCGTAATTGCAGTTGTTGTTTGGTCCCAACTCGTTAAATTGCGTCGTTTGTATTTCCTTTTTCGAGCAAAATGTAAAGCACGTAGAACAAAATGCCTTCTAACATTTGTTCCCGTTCTCTGCACTCTGAGTTCAAATCCTGACATGGCTCTTATTGGCGAGCATAGTCGCTGTTACAAGGTCGGCTCTGAGCATGCATTTATTATATATTGGAAGTGAACAACGGAACCATATGCCCTATTGATCAGGTTGACAATGTCTTTTTGTTGCATCTTTTTCCGAAAGGTTATCGGGAGCGTCCCTCGATTGGCGAATTTGTGTTTCAAATTTATTGCTACCACCAATGTTTTTGGTTATATTATTTCTCGTTTGGGGCTGTGGATTGGCAGTATCGGTAGAGGGTCGGACGCCATGCTTTCCAGCATAGTTACGTCCCTTTACGATCTGAGTTCAAATCCCGCCGAGGTTGACTTTGCCTTTCATCCTTACGGGGTCGATAAAATAAAGTACCAGTAATGCACTGGGTATTTGCTGGCCTTGTGCCTAAAGTAGAAACAATTATTTCTCGTTTGTGTACATTTCCACTACACCACATTGTGTCGTATTTTCTGTCCTTAATGTAGGTTTTCTAAACCCCTTTATGTCAACAAAATTCTTTACTATTATTATTATTTTTCTCTGGGTCTCATTCAGTGATGTTATTTAACTGGAAAACGGAATTCAGAGATCCATAGACATAGAACTGGTTAAAAAGAGGGGCCCTTAAAAAAGCTACAGAAGTAATGCTAATGGCTGCGCAAGAGCAGGCCCACAGTCTATGAGAAGACAATAGTCCAGGGGATGTCCAAGGAAGAAATAACAACAAGGCGGAAGAGCAACCTTCTGAAGGGATTTTTCAAGAAGGTAGCCCTTCCTACTTGTTGTTATTTCTCCTTGGACATCCCCTGGACTATTGTCTTCTCCCACACTGTATCATCCTCTATCGTCTTTAATGTTTCCTTAATGTGAGCCCTGTGTGGCTAATAAAGAAATCATTATTATTATTATTTGAGTTCCCCAAAGGGCGGTGGGTTGGCAGTATCGGTAGAAGATCGGACGTCATGCTTTGCAGCATAGAGTTACGGCCCTTTATATATATATATACTAGCAGTGGTACCCGGCGTTGAAGGGGATAAGGTATTTTAGAGTGCAGGCCACCAACAGACCTAATCGTGGAAAAACTGCATGCCTGGACAATATGTAAAAAAAATAAACCGAATACTCTGATGGCTGGATAATCTTTAAGATTTTCCTCGATGAAGCAGAAAAATTGCAGTTTTTCACCTAATGCGGGCCCTAGAGGATTACGAAAATGAATTTTTTTTATGTGCATAATATGCCTTGAAATTTCTGGAAAATCGGCTAGACGTAACGCCTCAAAAAAGCCATAAAAAGCTGAAAAAATGAAGTTTTTGCCTAATGCGGGCCCTAGTCCATAAAAAAGTTGAATTTTCTCTGCTCACGGTATGAAGAAGAGAGTGACTAATACACAGTTACAATTTCAAGGAAATCAGTCTGACGTAAGCCTCAAAAACCCCATGAAAACCTGAAAAAATGCAGTTTTTCTGCTAATGCGTCCCTAGGGGATCAAAAAGTTGAATTTTATGTGCATAACACTCACTGAAACATAAGTAATACATATGTAAAGTTTGAAAAATGTCGGTTGGGTACTCCTCGAGTTTTAGGGATTCAAACTCACAGAAACACACACACATACACACAGACAGACATACACACAAATATTATAAGGGCGCGACGTTATATATATGTATCTATCTAAAAAGAGAAAGACTAAGAATTATAGAGAGAGATCGCTAAATCGCCTAATGCGGTCCCTAAGTGCATTGAAAATTTGCTCTGAACACTCCCTGAAACATAAGTATTACATGTGTAAAGTTTGAAAACAGTGGGTTGGGTGCTTCTCGAGATTTAGGGATTCAAACTCACACAGACAACAGACAGACATCCTCAGTTTTATATATATATACTAGTATAGGCACCCGGCGTTGCCCGGGAATGAAATTGTTCCTTACATATTAGAAGAAAAGAGCAAAATATTTTGTATAGAAATGTGTTATTCAAAATACAATTTATTCTTCAATTGGGACACACGATGGAATCAATTCCGAGTTTTAAAAAATAATTGTTGTGAACGAAATAAATTTCCAATTTCATGAAAGAGGGGGGGGGTCTAAGAAAGGGTTGTGTGTGTGTTCACTTTTAACCAAAGGAAGCAAATGTTGTTAGGAAAAATAAGTAAAGGTAAACAGGGCTTGTTAAGAAGAGCGATAACGTACCTGTCTGTCCATTGTAGCGCTTATAACACTGTTTTAGCAGATGCTGGTCGATATGAATTTACCATTGCTGTAGCCATCAAACAATTTTAAGTAGGGCCTCTTAAATAGGGTTGTGTGTGCGTTCTCTGACAGCCCTAAAAATGAGAGCTCACCATCAACAATTTCGGCCCTAAAAACGGCCGTTTGACCGTTCACTTGCAGTCCTTGAAAGGACTTTGACTGCGTTCTCCAACGGCCGCAAAAGGTACTTCAGTTGCGTTCATTGGCAGCCATTAGAATGACTCTGTATGCGTTCACGATTTGTTCAGCCGCCTTAAATTGCCGCGCCGATTGTCAAGCTGGGTTCCTCTCTGAAGGCGATCACCTTTAACCGAGGGAAACATACGTTTTAGTTAAGAGACTGTTTAACAGCTCATCAGGCTGGCTAAAGAAATGATGATTACGGACCTATCTCCTCACTGTTGCATTTACAACACCTCGTTGTAAACGATGTTTCTTGTTTTTCCTCGGCGTGCAAATGCAAAAAGACTTTCCCTGCTGCCCACTCTAGAGCACCCAACGTACAATTGTCCGTGGGAGAAACACGGTTCTTCCAGAAGAAGTCCGGCCACAGAAAGAGTCTGGCCCTGGAACTTGATGGACATAGCAAAACTGACCCGAAGTGGAAATTGGAGTCTTCGGAAGGTGAACGGAATTTCTGCTCCCGAGGGATTGAGAGGAATTCTCGGAATGAAGACATCATCACCTTTTCCGCATCCAGAAAGGATTGTTGTCTCGATCACATGTGCCATCAATTTTTTTACAGCCAGCCGTGTCCCGTTGCACAGTCTTCGTGGTTCCAAATTCCGCAGCAGCATTACAGGGGTGACAACTATATGGAGAAGCATGTGAAGCGGTAGTCCTGGGGGCTCCAAAGAATTGAGGAACTCCGGCGGAAAGTTCACCTCTTCATTGGGATCTGGCATCGTGTCAACAGATTTGTAAGTGTGAAGAACACCAGGAAGGAAGTGCAGTAGTTGGTCGTTGGTTTTGTTAACAGCAACGTTTTTGGAGCTAGCACTGCTCTTTCACACAACCATGCGTGGTTCTGGTAATTGTCTCTCAAATCTGGAAACACTTTGTCTTTCAGCTCCCCCGCAGAATTAACTGAGGTCGAAAATGGCCACACTTCCAACTCCCCTGCAGCATCCACAGGTATTTTGCCGTCGCCAAGTTTCAAAATGTCCTGTGCAAATTCTGCGGACGTTTGGTCGCCGTGTTATTGAACACTCATGTTGGTTGTAAGAATCAGTGTCCTGACATGGCACCACAGAGGAGAGGACTTTAGGCATGCTTGGACCTCATCTGCTCTTGTGCCTTTGGGAATGACGGGAAGAGTCTGCCTGAAGTCACCCGAAAGCAGAAGTGTAACACCTCCCATGGGAGCCTGGCAGCCTCTGATGTCCTTTAGAGCTCTGTTTAATGCGTCCAGAGCTCCCTTATGGGCCATGGTGCACTCATCCCACACAATGAGCTGACATCGTTTTAGGACTTGGCCCTAGTCGGAGGTCTTGCTGATGCTGCAAGTAGGCGTTTCTGACGTTGTTAAATTGAGAGGCAATTTAAAACTGGAGTGTGCGGTCCTGCCACCGAGCAACAAAGTGGCAGCAATTCCAGAAGAGGCAACAGCAACCGCAATGTCCTTGTACATCCTGCCTTTGGCAAGGAGGAGTCTTTTTAAAAATGTTTTGCTCGTCCCTGCAGGAGCATCCAGAAAGAACATACCTCCTTTTCTGTGGCGCACATGGTCGGCATCAATGGTGTAAGCAGGACGTTGGTCTGGAAGAAGTTGTGGTTCAGTTTCAAGGACGTACTTGGTAAGAGCATCGACGTCGTAGGACGTTTCTCGGAGAAGAGCTGTAGGAAGTTGTAGGAAGTACGTTTGACCCTGTACGGATTGTTTGGGGCAGACGATATGAGGGCAAATAATTTCCGCCGAGTGATGCAACTCTATCCTCTATGTCAATCAACGCTAGATTGAAGACCTCGTCGCTGGTACCTTCCATCTCAGGGTATGGCACTTGCGCCTGACGTTTGTAGTCCTCGGATAAGTCATCTTTATACTTGAGCCATAAAGAGATAGGATTATTCGCAAGTTTGCAGCAGTACTGCAAATAGAGATCGTAGGCGCATAGGCGATTTAGATGCAATAGCTTCGAATAAAGTGGCATCCCACTGCGCACCGTCTTCTAGCAGGCAGCACTTGAAGCAAGCTTCCCTGTAAGTGCTGCACACAGAACCGTCGGCAGTTCTAAGGTCATGAAAAGACTGGGGTCCTCTAACCTCATGTAACAGAAGACAGAGATAGAAGCACTCATGCTGGTTCGGGTGCACTGTATATACTCTCCCTAGGCAACTGTCACACTTTATGCCAGGATGTCCATCAACAGGTTGACCTACCTTTCTGCGAACCCATTGTTTTTTTATTCCACGTGTAATAGGACGACACATGAGGATACAGCAGGGTTTGAGCAAATGAATCAGCCTGACAAAGTTTGAAGAATGCAGTGAGGGTGGTTTCCCGTTGTTGCTCCATCATTTGAGCGGCATTAACGTCAGTGAAGTACACCCTTTGACCGTTCTCCAGGTGGACTGCGAGCTGTTCAATTGCAGGGTGCTTTGGTGTATAGGGAAGCAGAAAATACGCCAGAAAGCCTCGTTGCTGCTGATGTAACGGCCAACTTGGTATTGCGTGACCTCATCACGGCTGTTGTCCTGTTGAAGACCGAACATAGCAGCGTCTGAATCCTTATTCACATATTTACATATGTACTTGATTGACTTGACTGAATTACAGAACTCGACATTGATGTGAGCACCGAAGGTCTTGGAAAGAAATGGGCAGTATCGCACTATCCATCTGTTGTCGACCTCGTGCTGTCCAACTGTTGCTGTAAAACCACCGTCTCCGGGTTGGCGTCGCCTGTATAGTGGGTATCCGTAAATACCAGTCTGGGTTTCTTGGAGGAACTTTCGGGGAAATCTTTTGCTGCAGACATTGTCGTTTAAGCAAGGTGAGCTTAAATTGAAGCCCCGCCCACATGGACCATGGACCATGTTTATCTTCACTATGTCATAGAGGTCTTTGTCTATAGACGGATCGGGAAAGTCTGCGGAGATGATGTTGTCAATGTCATTTGAAGATATTTTTGTTGACAGCCAAATGAGGATGTGGGCGTGCGGTAGGCCCCTCTTCTGCCACTCTACGGTGTACATGTCGCACTTTACTGGGCCAAAGACTTGGCCCCTCTTGATGAGCTCCATGAGATTGATAAGCTTCAGCCGAAAGACTCGGGCCAAGAGGTCATGCCTGTCTTTGGCCTGTTGCTCTTGGAACAGTTCTGCGTCGAACTCCTTCCACTTTGGGTTGCAAGTGAATGTGATGAACTGATAGGGCCTTCCGTATGCCGTACGTAGGTCATAGCATCCTGCGTTCTCTCGTGCATGTAGCGCGGACTTCCGGTGAAGGTGGAGGGGAGAATGCAGACTTTTCCTACGCTGCTGGGAGATGTGTCATGGTTGAAGGCATCTCGGAGATGGATGTAGCTCTCGGACCGCAGTTGCTTTTGGTGTGACCGTATCAAACACAGTCTCTCCGATTCCATTTTTGCGCACATATCAACGGCAAATTGCTGAAGTAGGTCTCTTGACTGGTGCAGGTGATTGAAGGAATCGTGGCGAACCATGAAGCGGTAGGAGTAGAAATCAATGCATGAAACTGTTTTTTTGACGGAGTGTTGAGTGTTTACTGGATAATGCTGGTGAATTCCGTACTAATAGCCGTCCTCACCATTTACATTGAGAAGTGGGTACTGGAGCGCATCGTAAGACGTATGTGTTTCGCTGATTCGCTGAAGAGTGCTATCTCGACGCTTGAGGACAATGTCTCGTGGATTATGCTGACCCCCATGCATAAGTACAGCGATTTCATTGCATGCAGGATAATTATACCGACTCGGATGCTCCCCAGATGGCATTTTAGAGAAATCAATTACCACATTAAAATTGGCTGTGGTATCTGCTTCCAAGGCATACTTGAAGCTAATGACATAGCTGTTTTTTGTGTGCAGAATGTCTTGCAATTTCCTTATAAGCTCGACATTGGTACCGGGTGAAATGGAGTTCCTCATGGCTGCCCGCGCGTTGACATTCCCAACAAAGTACAGCTGAAGAAATTGAGGTTCTTGATTGGCGGCGGGTTGGATGGATCCGATTCTATGGTACACCTGACCTTGCACCTTAAATGTGGGCAGAAATCCGCCTTCCTTGACAATGTTCGCCACGAAAGATGTCATTTGGAATGCACAGTTATACCTCCGGATGTAAGTCAGGAAATGCCGTACTCCGCAGTACTGCCTGAATATAAGAGCTTCAACGGTTGTGGTGGATCCTCCAGGGGACGTAATTTTACTTTTCCATTTGCGCAACACAAGTCATGTATTTCTCTGGGCCACTTTTTTGCATTGCAAAAAGAGCACGTCTTTGACATACTCCCAATTCGCATGTCTGGATGGCCACTGTAATCAAAGTCAGGGTTGTACTCGAATGCTTTTAAGGACCACCGTGAGCTACACGGCCTTGAAATACCCTGTCCAAAGGCCCTTCGTTGAGCATTACATTGTAGTCGAATGTCTCGTTCTTGCGAGGTCTGTGTAGCTTGCACAGCAGCAGTATTCACGGAATCCATACTCCGACGTCTTTTACGCTGGTCGTACGTCTCGGCAGCTCGCGCAGCAGTATTCGCAGCATCCGTACTCCGACGTCTTTTACGCTGGTCGTCCGTCTCGGCTGCTCGTGCAACAGAAGTTGATGCGGCATTAGCGGTTCGGCGAATGGTTCGTTGATTGTCTGTTTCAAGTGCTCTTCTGGTGGCAGCACGTTTAACATCTTGCGACCGTCGAATAGCAGATTCCACTGACGATTCGTTTGCCCGCCCTGTTCGTATTGTTGCTGCTTTCGTAGTTTTTCGGCCAATGGAGTATCTCTTCCTTCGAGGCATGACCTAAAAGCAGTACGAAGTACACTGAAACTCACTGGTAGAGTAAGGAGTAAACTCGTCAGTGAATTAAAAACCGATGCATATGATTTCCGAACGGGGTATGGATGGGGAGAGGGGTAACAGTAAGAGCAGCGGTTGGAATGAGTGTAAGTTAGTGAATATGTTGTCAGTGACAAAAATGGCGTAAATGAAACTCCACACGCAAGTACACACACACATTAAAGCAGGTACACGCAGAAACGCACGCACACTCACACATGTTAATAGATTTAACTCATAATGGAACCTTGCGCGAATACACACACGCACACACACACACACACACGTGCGCGCACGCACACACACACTCACGCACGCACACAGACACGCGCCCTCGCACACACACATACACACGTGTTAATTACTTATAGCTTCCCTTCCCCTCTTCCAGCGTCTCTCTCTCTCCCGCTATCCCCCTCTTTTAGTCTGTCTGTTTCTTTCACTCTCACTCTTTCTCTTTATAACTCACTCACATTAATACTAAAGGGTTAAGGTATTGTTCTCAAAATAAATAATATTAAATCTATGAGATTTTTATATTATGTGAGATAAAGCCTTTACCATGAAAATAATATAGTATATATAGAGTAATGTAAATGCTAAAGGGTTAATTCCATCAGACCATGTGAGAGAGTTTATAATCACTCACGCACACATACACACTCACGCATGCAAACGCACACAAACTCACACACACGCGCGCGCACATACACACGCAATCGTTATTCCACTGTCATGTATCTTTGACGCATACAACTCTCAAAAGACGGCGTCTGTCACTCTCTCTCTCTCTCCCTCCCGCTATCCCCCTCTTTTAGTCTGTCTGTTTCTTTCATTCTCACTCTTTCTCTCTGTAACTCCTTCACATTTCTCCCCTCTATCGAAAAACGCTGTGACGAATGGGGAGAAGGAGGAGGAGGAGTAGAGAGCCACTTCTTCACTTCGTCTCTCCGTTTCTTTCTCTCCCCTCTCACTCTCTCATTATGTACAGACATTGGCCACTTCACTAATTCGATCCCTAGGTCAGAATATTTTGAAATTTTTTTGGCTCGAAACACTTCCGGGGTCATACGGATTACATGTGTAAAGTTTGAAAAATAACGGTTGGGTACTTCTCGAGTTTTAAGGGAAACAGACACACAGACAGACATCCTCTGTTTTATATATATATATATATATATATATATATATATATCAACTAGAAATTGATTGACACATAAATATACATATGAAACAATCACAAGAGATAATTTGTAAAAGTGTGTAAGCACACATAGCAAGGTAGGTAACTAAATAATGTTTAACTAGAACTTTAAAAATAGATACGTTATAAAATGATTAATCTTCCTTGTATATATTCCATTAAAGAAATGTATTTCACCAAATTAATCGATTGGTAAACGACAGTAGTCAGATCTTGGATTCTCAACAAGGAAGAAGTCCAACCATCTGTGTTTACGCATTAAGTTCAAATCAGCGACTGGCCAGTAGCATCTGCTGTATCTACTAAAAATACACACATCATACCAGCTTCGTCCCAGTGGCGTGAATAGGGTTATTGACAACTAGAAACAGCAGTCAGGTCCTTTCAACAGAGTTAGCTCTACAATTAGGGAGCCGTATTTATATATATATATATATATATATATATATATATCCAAAATTAAGATAAATTAAAATAAAATTAATCTAAATCAAATTATGGGTCATGCCACAAAGACATGCGCCATATCACCCGTAAAATAAGCTCCAAGATTCTAATGAATAGGTCCGAGCATTTTATATCAACAAGAAATTGATTGACACATAAATATACATATGAAACAATCACAGGGGATAATTTGTAAAAGTGTGTAAGCACACATAGCTAGGTAGGTAACTAAATAAAGTTTAACTAGAACTTCAAAAATAAATACCTTATAAAATGACACCCATAATTTGATTTAGATTAATTTTATTTTAATTTATCTTAATTTTGTATATATATATATATATATAACGGAGGAAATGTGGTAAGGAACCAGATGGACCATAACGCACCAAACTACTCAATATTTAGGGCAGTAGAGTGGGTAATAGGAACGAGTAGGACCCCGAAGGCTGAGCTCAAGCCGTTTCGACGGCTAATTCTGGACTAAAATACTCGTTCCTATTACCCACTCTACTGCCCTAAATATTGAGTACTTTAGTGCGTTATGGTCCATCTGGTTCCATATATATTTATATATATTTAGTCTATCAGTCTATCTACATAAATATCTATACATGTACATCTATATAGTTACATATCTGTTTATTATTATACATGTCTATATATATATCTGTCTATCTATCCATCCATCAATTTATCTATCTATTTATCTATCTATCTATCTATCTATTTTCGGAGACCATAGACGTGTTTTATGCTTCGCTCCTGAAGTTGGTTGGATATTAGTTACGAACAACTGTAAGTTTTTTTTATTAATTTGTCATTTGTTTAGTTTAACCCCCTCGTCTGGGTTTGCGGACGGTTGGTTAACAAATTTTCGCCGTTTCTTAGGGGCTAAATTTATAATTTATTATTTTGCAAAGTCGTTTGACTACAGTAATGGACGCCATTACTACGTCGCATACGAACGAAAATGCCACGCCCACCAAGGAAAGTGATAGAGAGAAGGTAGGAGCACAACGCTCTAAGCCTTCCCTCCCCACTCTCTCAAAAGATATTATGGAAACGAATTTACCTAAAAAATTTGTGAAAATGTGCAAACCCAAACAGTTACAATAACAGAAACAAGAACAACAATGACAACGACACCACAACCAACAACAACAATAACGACAACACCAACAAAGAAAAAAATGAAGACAACTGGAACAACAACAACAACAACAATGATAACAAAACCAAAGTAAACGGATCCACAATCGGAGTCTCTTTTGCAGAGACGGAAACTTACACATTATTGGACATATCAAATGCAAAAATCTTGCTAAAGGAAGCAAAAAAGTATGTAGCTCTTGGGAAAGGTGGTGAATTTTCAATTACCTCCCCCCAAGAAATTTGAAGGGATACATTATTAAGGACTATAACCTTCAGGACAATTTCGAACACTACTAGGAAACCGGCTCAATTATCGCAAACCGAAATTGAGCTGGTCCTAAGAAATGCGATGGAAGATATTTCTTTCATTCAGAAAGGAAGACTATACGGAAGTCTGTCGATTTTAATGAAAGACCAATTGACGGCACAGAAATATTCTGTGTCGCCAATTGTGTCCAAGCAATAGACCTTTTACCCCCACATACTTGGGGAAACGCACACAAAAAGTAAGAATCTCGAGCATCCGGCCAAATGTGAACATTTGGTGGGTACTCACTGGATTCCTAGAAGAAGAATCTATTCTTTCGGTAGGCAAATCCACCAGGTGCGTATTCGGCGGTAATAGCGTTGAAGTTCTGGTCCAAATGAGACCAGAACGGATAGCTAAAATACCACAGCGTGTGTTCCTAGATGGAGTTCCCTTCATAAACATTTCTGTTGAGGGCAGCCGGCCTTCGTGCTACCACTGTTCAAGCAGTGGTCACCTGAGGGCGTCCTGTCCTCAGTTGAGTGCCCTGAAAAAAGGTGCACTATTGCCCACACCTAGAACAGTAGCACAACCACGAAAAAATAACAACACACTACA